>VZRF01003315.1:366710-433075 GCA_013396875.1 Vireo altiloquus | reverse complement strand
AGTGTAGAAGAGACATATTAATAAAATTGATAGATATTGAATTTAAAGAGAAAATAAAATACGTAGAACTTTCCTATTTGATGATAAAAACTATGTAAACTCTCTGTAAGCAGCCTCTGCAGCCATTGTGCACCTGGAAGCACCAGAGAGGCTGTTCCTGAACCTTTGATAAGATACAATAAACAAACCTGAAGCAGAAAAGAAGTTTCTTCATTGTCTTTCCTGACGTGAGAGATTGAGAAGAAGGGGATTCCCGGGCAAGAACCAGCTTCGTGGGGCCCACAGGGTCCCACAGTGCCCAGCTGGGCCAGCCCCAAATCCAGGCACCGTGGAGACTCAACCTGACACCAAAAGGGATACCTGCGAGGCTGGAGGTGGTGTGCTCCGGAGAGATGCAACTCCATGCCCTGTCCAGTTTCTCGTGCCTAACCTTCCCCTTCTCCCTCGTGCACCGAGGCAGCTCAACGTCACAGGGCAGGGAAGGGATGAGTGACAGACCCCAGCCACGAGGCAGCCCAGCCCATCACCCCAACACAAGACACTGCAGAGCAGGCAGAGCCAAGAGCTGCAGCTGCCACAGAGCTGTGGACACACAGACCTGGGAGCCAGCTCCAGGGCAGAGCAGTGAGAGCACATCCCTCGTGGGACGTGAACATCTCAGCAGGGTAACTTCTCCATGGCTGCCACCATCTTTTTTTGGAGCCTGCTGCATCTCCAGTTAGGAAAGTAAACCAGCAAATAATAACAAATAAATAACAAGCTTTTAAAGGAAAAGATTTCCATGCTGGGATCTGACAGGATTTCCTGGAGCAGAAGAGGAAGGTGCTACTCATTATGAGATGGTCATCAATGCTAAGCACTCAGTGTCTTTTCATTCCCTACAAAAACCTCTGTTGCTCAGTGTTGGAATTGCTGTTGGATTCACGCAGGACTGGAATTGCTGTTGGAGTCCCTTCCTTGTAAAAAAATAAATAATACTGGAAATGAATAACAAACAGCAGAGCTGGGGAGGGGAAGAAGGACTTCCCCAAGAAATTAGAGGAGCAGCAGAAGGTGGTTGCAGGGGAGTGAAATCAGGTTGTCCCAAAATACGTGGCACTGGGAATGGGAAAGGAGTCCATAGCCTCTCCCAAAAAGCCACCAAAGCTCTTCCAAGCAACCACCCAGGAGCTCTAACATCAGCCTGACATGGCCCCAGCCTTTATATTCATCCACCCAAACCCTCCAGCATCCCAAGAAAGCCACCTGACAGGGGATAAAGGTAACTGGAGACTCCCATCCATGCTCTCTGTACCCCTGCAGGATCCAGCTAAGCAGTTCAGAACCCAACATTGCACTGTGCCATCACAGGCTGCTCATGGTTACAGGGACAGAGCACAAGCCCCACAGCACCTCAACAGCAAGCCAGGGACCAGGCCTCCCCTTTTCCAGGCAGAAACATTTCAGGTGTTTTTAATCCCTCCTGTTCTGTAGGAGGTGTTAGATAATTTCTGTCAACACACACCCCTGCTTCCAGGCAGGGGCAGAGGGGGAAAATAAATTCATTCTTCATTTATTCTTCTCTCTTCAATCCTAACTGCCACTGTGTCACTCTGACTTGGGAACCTGACAGACCTGTCCCCATTTTATCAGTCCCACACACCAAGCTGTCCCCTCAGCACCACGGAGCCCCCAGAGGAACACCCAGAGCAGAGCTTCGGGCTGGAACAGAGACAAATCCTAAAACCCCAGAGCAGAGAGGCAGTGACTTAATGACAGTTCAGCCCATGAATCGAGAATAGCAACTCGTTTGTTGTCTGAAGCTGGAATGCACTTTGTGTGATGACAGATAACTTAGGAGAAGCAGATCCTGCCTGCCAAGAGAACTTCAAAAAGGACAAGGGGAAAGCAAAAAATCTGGCTAGAAACCAAATGCTTTGCTAAACCTAGATAACACACTGTTTACCAACAGCAAACTAGATTGGGGGGGAGAAAAAAGGGATTTATGCAAATGTTCTTAATTTAATAATTATGATCAGATATGGCTTTGTTTCTTCCATGTAATTTGTGTAATACAAATAAAGTACAAGGGCTCTCTTCCCCTATAGGAAATGAGAATTATTAAATATTGCACTGAAAAGCGAAGGAATGTGTTTATTGACATGAAAAATGATCCTGCGGATACAAAAGCTTTTGTATGTTAATTGCTAAATGTCAGTGCAATTTAGAAAGTGGTTGCAGAAGGAAAGAATTCCTTTCCAAAACAGAAGTGGCTTTTCCTCATCCACCATCCTGATTCAAGACTGCATCTTGAAAGTATTTATGGCTGTGTTTTGATCGGTGACATTGGGTTAGTACCCAAAAACATCCTCACTTCATATTGATGTGGTTACTTGCTAGGAGGCATAAAGGAAGTGAAGGATTTCCTCTCAGTTTTATTACTGAATGCTCAAAATGTTTCCTGGGGTAAACAGCACTAAAGCCATCTGGTTTTTTTCCTTTTTTTCTTTTTGGAAACAAAAGGAGAACAACGGTAGCAACCAGTGAATGGAAAAATACAGGTCTGGAGCAGTGCTGTGGAAAAGACCTTCCTCTGAAAGAGGGAAGGTGAACAGCCACAGGTGTCTTTGGCTGATAGATACACCCAGCAGCACCGAGAGTCTCTGAATGTGGAGTCCCATGTCTCCTGTCCCACTCCAGATAGGAGAAGAGAAATACAAAATGTGTGATTCAGCTGCCAGATAGTTAGAGATGCTTCAGTAAATTAAACTTCGGACTGGAAAATGAAGGAGTTTGTTAACATCTTTAATTACAGCCTGTTGGTTTACAGCTCCACGGGTGGAGGGGGGGAACAAACCAACAAACCCAAACCTTTGCAGTCCTGATGGAAAAAGACAGACAAAGAAAACTTACCACGTATTCATGAGCACTTTTGCAGAAGGAAATGAATATACTCTATCCAAAACCTGTTTGTGAGGCA
This sequence comes from Vireo altiloquus, assembly GCA_013396875.1. NCBI lineage: Eukaryota > Metazoa > Chordata > Aves > Passeriformes > Vireonidae > Vireo > Vireo altiloquus. The sequence goes on along the minus strand of VZRF01003315.1, from coordinate 430,116 downwards.
TGCAAACCCTGAGAGGTGCAGAGCAGCCACCAGCAGAACCAGTAGTTGCACTGAGTCAAAAAACAGGACCTGCTTCACCATGATAAAACAACAGAACTTCCAGAACACCCTGTGGGGTCCTTCCTCATCCAGCATCTCCTGGAGAACCTCTGGCTGTAAAACCTCAGGACAGTTTAACCAACACAGAGGAAAGGCTGATGTGTCATGGGATGTCTGCCAAGCTATCCCTTCCATGTGCAAAACTTTTCTCTGCCAAACCAGAGTCAACCATGGTCATGAAGACCTCTCCTTTCCTAAGTCTCTCCTCAAAAAATGCTATTTTCACAGCTCTGCAAAAGTGGTCTTCACAGCTATGAACAATCCGTGGCTTTCCCAGGAGGAAACCACAAAGTTTAATGACTTCTCTGGTAAGCTGGGCTTACTAATAAAAACTTATTTGTTCCAGTTAAAGAGCAAGGCACAAGGAATGCAGGGATGCCAACAGCCCTGCGAGCCTACATGGGAACAAAGTGCCCTTGGAAGCACCTCTGCAGCTGCAACCAGCCCAGCATTCACATTCCCCTGGTGCTGCTGGGGGCTGCAGTTGTGTTTCTCCATTAACCATGGTGGGATTCAGGCAGAAACACCACAGACAACTCTTGGACTTCTACTGTCTTATAAGAAACTGCAAAACTTAAAGGAAGAAGAAAACTGCCGGAAAACAATTTAAAGGCTGGAGAGGAGGAACTGCTTCCAGTGAGAAATTTGACGGGCAGGATTTATTGAGCTTATCAAAGACAAGACCAAGGGTGACTTGATTACAGGGTATTAAGTACCTCCATGGAGAGAAAATACCAGTCATAAAGGGCTCTTTAATCTAACAGGGAAAGGCTAAACAAGAACCCATGGCTGGAAGCTAAAGCCAGACAACTTCAAATAGAAAATAGAGGACAGATTTTAAACAGTAAGAGCAAGCTTGGCAGAGGATGCAGTGTATTCCTCAGTCCATCCTGAAAAATGCTGCACAGCTGCATCCATTCCCAGCAAGGGCCAGGCCTGCAAGGAGCACTGCTGAGGTCCTTCCCCTGCTCACAGCAGAGCTGGAGCTGTGGGAGATGCTGTTGGAGAGGGACTTGGCCTCCCACACCCACCTTGTGACACACATCTGGCTGTGCACCACGGCCAGGTGAGATATGTGCTCCAGGGAACAGTTACTCCTACAGAAAACATTCATTGCAGCTATTTAATGGATAAATTTGAAGTCAACCTTCACCAAAAAGAATTCAAATTTACTGTAACTGATTTTGGCTTTCCACCTGCAGAGAAAGATTGAAGGAATATTCAAAGAAGATTAAAAGGTAGGGTTTTGGCTACTGCTTTGTAAAGCACTTGGTATTCTAGTCATGTTTGGGATTCTTCCTCCTGCCTGACTAATTACTTCTATTTCCTGTTTTCTTTGAAATTGCTACTGTGTTCTGGATTGCTGGAATCTGAAATATTGTTTCATGGAACATGCTTGTATTTGTGCATACCACAAACTCCAGAGATGCCAAATTCCTTTTTGCGCTACTGCTCCAGCTCTTGAAAAAATACTTCCCATCTCCTGCAAATATCAACACCTCTCCCCCAAGAAACATGTGAAAGCTTCAAACCCTTATAAAAATGTTTCACCACTAAAACAAAAAAATACAGTGATGAAAAATTATATTTCTCTCTTTGCACTCACTGCCTGCCTTATTGTGCACTCAGACAATTTGGTGAAAAAAACCTTTGATGGCCACTTTCATGAATTCATTTCATTCCAAAACATGTTCATTTCCTTCAGCTGAAAGAAAAGCCTTGGAATTAAAGCAAAAAACAGGGAAGTTGTGGATTTTTCCTAACACTGCCACTGATTAAGTGATGGACCCACTCTCACACAGATGATTTCTTTTACTGGAAAACAAAATAAAAAGTTATCATATTCAGTTCCAGGATATTCATCTTTTTGTGCTTTCACATCTGCAAAGGGATGAAGGGTCAGCTGATGGGAAACAAAATGTACTTCAGCTCTTTGTTATGTTCTCTTGTACAGTAATTTCAAGCTCTTTTTGTATAAAAATCTGGGATTGTCCAAGTAAACTCCCACTGAAATTCCACATTTTAGGTACTTCCCTGTCCCCAGCCAGTGTCAGGCTGCAGCCTGCACATGTGTTTTATAGTCTTTGTCTCCTCCTCATATTCAGGAAGGTTCTCTGCTGTCTTGCTTTTGTGTTCTTCTCCCCACACACCACTCCTATTCTCATCATTAATGGTTGATAAATAGCTAATGAGTGGCTTGGACATTAGGGCCTCCCTTTCCATCTGGGCTACATGCTATTTTACAGGCCCTGCTAAATCTTTATTAGATTTGGGTGCACATTATTGATTTAGGTAGATGAGGTCGTTGTAACCTCATCTCAAAGAGAAAGGAAGCAGGAGAAGCCAAATGTAATTCAGCTGTTATTTTCTGTATCACTGCAAATCAATAGGAGGGAAAAAGTCAAAACAAAACCAAAAAGTGTCCATTAAAAAAAAAAAAGTCATGACTGGACCTTAAACCAAATGCAATGGTCATACAGGCACTTGGAAGCAAAGAACTGAGATAGGCTATAAAAGTTAAGAGCTTTTCCCATTTTAGCACTACAGAATAGGTGGTAGGTTCTAGTGAAGAGACAACGTTAATAAAATACCAGGCTGTTCCTAGGGCAAAGTGACATCTATTTATAGAATAAGAACACTCTACCTAAGATGCAGTGATGGCTTAATAAAAGGGCATCTTTTGCTTAAGTTATTTTTGCTGCTGTTAAACGGCCGTATCAGCACCTGCAGCTCTAACAAAAGAAGAGCCCAGGCTTTACACTAAGCACTTTTGAGCATCCTGTCAGAGGTAACTTAAGCACAGAAATCCCACAGAAAGTCTGGCATTCAGGGCTGGTCCCTCTGAGAGATTTCAACACACTGTCACCACTTATAGTCCTATGGATGAGAACACAAAGAGTGTGTGCAGGTTCAAAAAGACCCTGCAGAAATACACAGAAAAGAAGCCTGGAGGTGCTTTAGGGAAGAAATCCTTGCATAGATGTGTCCAAGAGTTGTGTATTCATGCTGTCCTGAAGCCCATCCTGTCCATGGGGCAGTGTGAGCCCAGGTGAGGACAGCACTGACAGAGCTGCTGTATGCCTGGAGACCCACTGGTGGCTGTGTGCCTCTTCCTCCTTTTCCCAGCACTGGAGTCAGGTCAGCCCTGTCCTCCCCAGCTCCACCAGACAGCTCACAGCTGTCAGTTCAAAGCAGAGGTGATCCCAAGCTGAGCACCTGCCCCTGAGACAGAGGTGCCAGCTCCAGCTCAGCATCCCCTTAGCCCTCCCCATCTGGCCCCCACGAGAGCCTCTCTCTTCATTCTCATTTTGGAGAATGCAACCCAGGGTGGCAAATTCCACCAGGCAGCAGAGCACTTAGCCAAACTCACAAAGGACTTGTGCATTGTACTCCTAATCCTCGGGCATTTTGGGATTCCCATCCTAAAGCCACATACCAAATGACACAAAAGCCGTTTTCACCTGGACACGAGGTTGTTGTTCCCTCCTAATGCACCGTGACAGGCTGCCGGCTGTTTCCAAATCACAGCTCTTTGATCTCCCCACTCTAAAAGAATATGAAATTCAAGACTGCTGGTTGTACCCAGGAGCTGTCAAGTTCCACTAATCTCCCTCCCTCTCACAGGACACCCAGCTGGTGTTTACCTCTGCAGCCACGTTCTGGCGTGGAATTCCAAAGGGGGCATGGAGCTGTTGTGAGGGGTCCTGGGTCACTCTCACAGAGTCAACTCCTGCAGAACTTTGTCCAGCTCATCCCTGAGCCTGTGCAAACCACTCTGTCCTATTTAGCAGATAGATTCGGCCACCTGGAAGAATTCCAGGCTGGCAGCACAGCCCTCTCTCTGGAGTGCCACAGCAGTAGCCAACAGGGAGACCCAGCATCTCAGCAGTGCAAGATCCAAACTCTTTCTCCACTCCTGTGTTTCACCTGATACAATCAACAGCGGTGTGAGTACTCCTTTTCTTTTTGTCCACTAATGACCAGCATTAAATGCTCAGCTCATCAGTGTGTGATAACAGTCACATAGGAGTCTCTCTCTCTGTTTGCTGGTAAGAGAAACCATGACAGAGCACAATATATTCCATTTTACTGTGCCTGTGACCAGCTCCCAACCAGGCACTGCAACCTCACCGCCCACCAAGCACAGGTGCATCTCCAACCCATTGCTTTAAACCAGCCAGAGAGTCAACATCCTGGGAATCCATGTGATTTCTAAGACACTGGAGAAGAAATTGGAGAATTTTCAGGTCGTACACATCTCCAAGCGCTTCTGCAAATGATGCTGAGTGCACCCAGCTCACACCACAGGATCCCTGCTATTCGACATTCTGCAGCACTAAATGCAGTCCTTTCCAATAGAGAAGTCTGGGACGCTTATAAGAAAATGTGACCATATCTGTCCAAAATGCAATAAAGAAACCACGGCCTCAGGGGCAGAGCATCTTAGCTTTCATTTACCATTTTGTGGTTTCACAGCTACACTAAAAAGGTCAAAACATCCCTTCACCAAACTGGTTTGAGTGAAAAGTTGTGTATTTCTATCTGGTGTCAGGGATCACTAACCTGTCTCCACTTCTTACCAGAAGCGCAGTAAGACAGCAATTCCTCATCTTCCAAAGATTAGAAAGGTCCTTGGATCAAAACCACAACAAAATACAGCAGCCACCATCACCACAGCTGAATGTGAAAGCCACTCAGTGACTGGGTGTGAGTTTTATGCCCATGTGAATGGGTATTTTCTAGATAAGAAGACAAGGAGAAGCTGGCAAGTGGAAGTTTTTTTGTTTGACCCAGTAAGGGTCTTTATCCAAGCTCCACTCCCTCACTCCATCTTAGGTCCAGTTCTCTCTCGTTGGACTTATCTGCTGCTACAGCCAGAATTTCCTTTTTGCCTCATTAGCCAGAGCGGTGGCTAGTTTTAAAGCTTTGCTAACACTTCCTTCCTTCTCCCCATCCATAATGCTCCATCAGACATCATCATGGTTCAGTGAGAAAATAATGAAGAAAAATGTACATTCTACAGTTCTCTGAGGCTGCTTGCTCTGCTGGTCTCAATTTTGCTTTTTCTTAATACCCAAAACACTTCTGCCTGGCAATACCTCCTCTGCAGCAGGAAGCAGCATCCCTGGAGTCACAGAATCCAAGGTCTGTTTCCACACAGCAGCAGAGGGAGTTGCTGTTAGTGGACCTGGCAGTTCTGATCCTTGGAGTTCACACTGGCCATGTCTCTGTTCCGTATGGATATATCTGAACACGTGCAGGAATATGGAGCTGAGGGCTCCTCAGACACGTACCAGCAGGGTATATATATTTTCATAGCCACAAGCTATGAAAAGAGCCAAAATATCCCACATGCTTGGGAAGAAATACACCGTGTAGTTCATCTACACAGCTTTTTCCCTCCCCACCACCATTCACCCAAAGAAATCCTTGAGTCACCAGAAAACCAGTGACATTTCAAAGTAGCCACATGCAGATTAACCAGCACTTTTTTTGGCTCCAAAAGAGTCAACACAAGCTGATCTCACAGTCTCAGACACACCAGGCCTCCTACTGCTGTTTACGTGGCCACAAAGGGAGATCAGACTCTTACATTCTCATCCCTCACCATTCAGCGCCTGGGCTTGCTCCTTGCTTGGCCCAGACTCAAAACCAACCTCGTCTGCAGCAAACACACAACTTGTGGCCACCTGAGCCGTGGTGTATCACTGGCTCTCACTCTGAACAGTGATCCCTAGAGTTACAAGCTGGGGTAAATCAGAGGCATCATGACAAAACAAACACCAGTAGGTCATCTTTAATTCAAAAATTGTGCTCTGTATTCCCAACCACCATCATCAGACACCTTATCCTTCAATGTATAGACACTTTTCAACCCGCAGACCAAGAGCTCCCGGGAATCCTGAGATGATTCTACAAAGGGTAATTAAGAAAAGTGAGTCTGTTGTTAATGGACTTAAATTAGCTCTTTGGGGATCCACGTACTCACTGAAAAGTTCTTTTAACAAGAAAAAAAAGAAGGTTTACGTGGATGCTCACTGAACAAAGAGTTTATTGTCCAAAGTGGCAGAAGTCAGAGACACCTTCTTGGCCCCTCTCCCATGCACATCACATCCCTGCACTCTGTCTGTCCCTGGGCATTGCTGACCAGCTCTGTACGTGGTGATCTCCTCCTATGCTGTTGTTTTACATAAGCTCAACCCATAAGAACCTAAATCAAACAGCAAAAGATCACTGGACTGAGATGTAAGGAAAAGAAAACTTCTTTCCTAAAAGTAATGTTCATAAAATTAAAAACAAACTAATGCCAAGACAGCTCCTGTAACATGTGGAAAAGATGAGGCCCTAATGCTAGGGCCTGTTCACAAATTGACTCTATGTTTATGGAATTTTTAGAAGGTTGTATTTATTATTTCATTTTATTTCAATTATTTCATTTCATTCCATGCAAGCAGGTAAAGATACAAAAATGCAGAAACAAAAAAATCAAAAAGCTTTTTCTTTCTCTAGCAAGCAATGTTTGCTCTCTGAGAGATTGTCTGTCTGTCTGTCTGTGTCTGCAGCACAGTTTCACAAATATGAAAACAAAGAAAAAACTCTTTCACTGGTCAAGGAAAACACTTTACTAAAACATCTTTCATATTTATATTCTTTGTCAAGGATTTCTCCTGGGAAGTTACGAAGGTTTTCTTTAGAAATAGAGTTAAGTGTTACAATTCAAGACAAGTTGAAAAAGGAATTGCTTTTCTCCAGCTTGCTGTTGTGGTCTCTCTAAGATCCACTAAAAAGTCAGCTCCACTGTAACACAGTATCACTGATCAAGTATTACAACGTGCCCACTCCAAAGAGAAGCCTTGCCACATGTGCCCAGTCCTCTCTAAACTTCATTAAAGTCTAGTAAAAAATAAATAAGATAAATATAATTTGCATTTATTATACGAATTAGAAGAGCCTGCCAGATGGGGAGCTCTCCTCCAGCAGGGCCGTTGTTTTCCAGGAGAGAAAAGCACTGGCACTACCCAGCTGTTTGGGGCCTGTGATGTTCCCTCTCCTGGAAAACCATCGCCCCTGGCTTCTCCCTGTAATTAGTTCGTGCTAATACCCTTGGCTGGGCTGTGGAAAAGTCACATTCTGAAAGATCACCCTTGCGAACAGCTGTACTCAGGAGACAAAACGTCACCACTCCAAGCTGTCAGCCAATTCATCTCCAGCGAAAGTCAACCGGGCCATAAATTGGGAGTTCTTTATCTCAGGACAGCAGACTGAGCGGGGCTTTAATTGCTGAGCTATGCTAATGAGCCTTGTTTGTGACACAAGGTGCTTCGTGGTGGCTCTGTTGGAGAGCACGGCACCGTCACCCCCCCGAGGGCAAGCACAAGCAGCTCGGAGCCTCTGCCGTCTGCATACAGAAAAAAAAGATCATGTAACGACCCCCTCAGCATGGTACCTTATCAAAGGCATCATTAACAGCTGCTGCGTGGAGTGGCAGGAGCCTCTCCTGGGTCAGCTCAGTTCACATCGCTCCTATTCTTTCCTCCCTTCTCGTTTTTTCTTCTAAATTGCAAGTTCTGTAAACATCGCTGTCAAATCATCTGCAGGGGAACAAAGAGATACCAAGAATTTAGTGTTTCCTCACAGATAAGAGCTGTGTCTGGCTTTAAAAGGAATTAAAACAAAACGAATCATGCCCGGGGAGAAGCAAACAGACAAAAGAATAGCAGCTGAACTCTTTCTTGATGACATCTTGAGTCAAGCTTTGCTTCAGCCTAGATTTCACTAAGTTCCTTTTGGGCCACAGTAATGAAAACAGCTATTTTAACATTCATATTTTGGAGAATCACAGAATGGTATGGGCTGGAAGGGATCTTAAAGACCATATAATTTCAACCCCACTTCCATGGGTAGGGAACATTCTGCTAGATCAGGTCACTGAGAGCCGGATCTTCAATACCTCCCCGGATGGGACTCCAGCCTCCCTGGGCAAAATAACAGCCCAGGTGGACATGAAGCTATGGATTTCCTTGTCCAGTTATCAAATGCTGTTTCATTTACCCCATTAATGGCGAGGCTTGCTTGCCACAGAAAGCCCAAGCCACATTTCCATGGGTAAGGCCAGTGCTCAGCATCTTTAAAAATCATTAGTTCTTAAATATGGCATTCTTATTCTTATGGTAGTACCCAGGGACACGTGCAGGCATTGCAGACCCCACGTGCCAGACACTCTACAAACATCCATTTCCCCAATCTCTGCGATCTTTTAACCTGGGGGCCCAACCTTCCATTCACTCACACACTTGAGTAACCACCAGCATCTCATGGCCCTGCTGAAATCAACACAACTGATGAATGGAATGAAAGCAGTAATTACCCATGTGCTTAATTATTTGCAGAACTGGGGGCTAAGTGCTTCATTTTTAGCTTTACGCTCGAAAATATTGGTTCTAATCTAGTGTGCCTCACTTCGCACTCAATCCCACAAGGAACAGCGCGGTCTGGCCTAATTAAGCAAAAGCACTTAACGAAGTGTTTGACTTCACGCACGTGAACAAACCCATTGACTGAACACTGCACTGCTTGGGTCAGCTCAGCCCCTTGCAGGATGGGGCCCTTCAGCCCAGGTGTTAGAGGGACATGACTGAGGGTGGGAAGCAGAGCTCAAACCCCAAACCTGTCCAAGGCCACATGTTCAGGGTGTTGGACACCCCAGGGCTCCCCTGGCTGCTGCCCAGCAGAGTGGTGGGTGAGCCAGGAGCCTGGCAGGGCTGAGGATCCACCAATGCATCCCCTGCTCCCACCCTGGATGGCATCCAAGCCTGCACATGGAAGGGGGTGCACAGAGGCAGAGCTGGGATTTAAAGAGAAGCTGCAAATGTTCTCTGTAATTAACTGACTGGAAGTCTTCACGCTCAGAAGCACATCCCTCATTTAACACTGGCTGCAGCTCCCACTCCGCAGCGGAGGAACGGCCGAGCCCTGCTGGGGCACAGATGTCCCCAGGGGCTGGAGCAGAGTGGACATCCCTCACTGCCAGAGTGGGAGAGGCACAGGCCAGGGGTGGGGGCTGCAGAAGGGAACTCCCAGCCAGAGCCCTCTGCACCTCTGTTTCCAACTCTCTTTTTTGCCAGGCTGAGGAGTACCTGCAATGGGGCACGCACATGAGGAGACCCAGCTCTCCCCAGCCCTGGGCTGCCTGGGATGAGGCCTCCGTGGCTTGCTTCCTACAAGCCCTAATTTTAGGCCCTTTAGGACACAAAATAATGATAACACACTCTCTGGAAAAAAAAATCCCCTTGGGCCTGTGTAAAATTAGCAGTGTGCTGACTGTCCCACTTTCCCTCCCGCTATGTGGGGCAGCCTGGCTTATTAATACACTGGACTCATTTCAAGATCCTTTGCTTTCCCCCTTGCAAAGGGAGCCTGGAGGCAGCCAGACTGATTCTCCCAGCAGTGCCAAAGGTGCCCCTCTTACCCTGACAGACAAAGCCTCCTGCACACCACCTGGGAAGGTAGCAGGAGAGGATAGGGCAAGGTGGAGAAGCTGCAGGCTGCCCTGGTGTTGCAGGGGAGGAAGAGGAGGGATGTGCCCTTTACTGGCACAAGAGACACCCCAAAAATGAGGGTGAAGCACAGCTTGAACTCTCCAAAGGGGAGAAGATAAACCACAAGTGCTCTCCACTCTTCAGAGCTTCTGGAAGCAGCCTGGCAAGTCAGCAGGAACTTCAGTGCCACTCCTGGAAGGAGCTGTCCCTCTGTCCTACCCACACAGAAACTCACACACACACCTGGAAATAAAGCACAACAGAAAAATTTCTCAAAAGTGGCATCATTACCATAATTCAATATTAGTGTGAAACACAACCTCTACCCAGGAGCTCAGAGGAGATTAGTCCCTTGAGACCTGTTGTCTGCCCAGGTGAAAACCTCCTGACAGGAACTTAAGGCATCACCAGGGCAAGGGAATTTCAGAGCTGCTGTGAGATTTATTCCAGTGTGGAAGAAAAAAACGCAGCTAAACTGCAGTGTGCAAGGAGAAACCTGGGAGAAGAGAAAAGGGGGCCTGACCCCCAGACACATCTACAAGTGATATGACTGCACACTAGAGAGCCATTCAAGGAGAGGGAACCTCAGGTAAAAGAACAAAGTTTTCAGAAATAAAGTTTTTCATAATGTCCCACAGCCTGTTCTTTCACTCTGGACTACAATCTGCTCCAATATTGTTTTATCTCACACTGTTCACAGTGAGTGTTGTGACACTCTGATCCTGAGCTGGATTCCCTGTTAAATACTGATTTAATCTCACCTCAAACAAAACCTCACAAAATTAGTACTAGATTTGGCTCAGATATGGAACACAACAACATATGAAGAGAGAGAGAAAAGGAAAGATCTGGGGGAAAATACTGTTGTGTACCTTAAACAAGAGGAGTGTATATACTGCCCTCGCCCCACAGAGCCTCAAGAGCTAAGCCTAACAATCAAATACATTTCAGTAAACAAAAATATACTGGAATGGCACTGTTTTACCCTGTGTAGGTTTGTTTCTTTTTTTCTCCCATAAGGACAGCAAGTTGTGTTGCTTGCTTTTTTTTTTCCTTTCTATAAGGTACATTATTCCATTTAAGTGCTTGTGTGTGTTTATTAATAGAGCAGAAATGAGTGAACAAGGAGCTGCTCTGGGGGGGCTGAAAGCCTGTATTGGAGCAATGAATCAGAGGAGCAAACCCATTTAGGAAAATGCTCATTTTAAGACAAGTTCCTTTCACATTTGAGTTATTTCCCTCTACACCCCAAACACAATCAGACCCAGCGGCATGCCAGTCCTACAACACCCTGTACACACCCCAAACACAATCAGTCCTACAACACCCTGTACACACACCAGGCAGGACCCTCCAGCTGCATCTCCTGATGCTGTGCTACAAAACAACCAGAGAGTCACCAACAGCAGCTCACACATGCTGGGAAGCAATGAATGATCACCAGAAATATTTAGAAACCATCCCTCACTCAGCGAGGCCCGAGCTGGGCTGTAGAGGAACACCTGGAACAGTGTCATCATTGCAGCTATTGCTGCCGTGTAGTGGATGGAAGAGACGAGACCTGAGATGATTTCAGCCCTCCATGATCTATCCTGCATCCACAGGGCTGCAAAGACCTCCTGGGCTGATGGGGACAGTTCACAGCTCCTTGCAGCTGCTCTCCAGAGGCATGGGGTCTCATCACCGCTCACCCCAGAGCAGGGAGAGGGTCCTGCTGTGTTCAGTGTTGCTGACAAGCCCAGAGGAAAGGCCTGAAGAAGTGCACACACAAAACCAGACACAAATGTGGGCACAATGCCCAAAGCAGTGGAAAAGCTGGTCCCCACAGCTGGCCTTGAAAGGGGAGTCAGGAGAAAGCGAGGCACACCAGGAAGATGTGCCGGCAAAGGTCGCCGGAGAGGGAAAGCACTCATTGTTCACTTGCTAATGAAAGGTGTTTAGTAAGGTGAGAAGAAATATTTCAAGGCCAGCTCATCCCTTATCACAGCCCCCCCAGTGACTGGCAGTGACACCTGAACTCCTGCTACCTGGGGACCGCAAAGCTCCCTGAGGACACCAAAGGTCGCATGGATTTTATTCACCTACTCTTTCCAAAGGGCATTTTTATTTACTTGCTGTCAGTATCTGCGCTCGGCAGTTTCAGCTCTCTCTTGGCTTGGCTAAAATAGTTTCCCAGCCAGCAGGAGGCTGCTGCTGGACCCAGCAGAGCCAGGATAGCCTCTGATGTGGCTGTAGCCCCAGCAAATCCCAGCACCGAGCCCCCCCCATTTGCAGCATCGCCATTCCTACGTGCACTCAAACGAGATTAGCTGATTTCAGACGGTGCCTAATGAAAGCTGAGTTTTTCCATGCCAGCATTCGCCTTTCCAGCCTGAAAACACACGGCTGGAAGATTGGCCTGGCATTCAGGCTGCAGCATGTGACTCTTTAATGAGGGAGGTCTATGAACCGCAGGACTAATGCACACGGGCGCAAAAGCAGCTCCCCAACGTGACCTGCTTCACTGGAGTGGAAGGATTTTTGGGTTTTTTTTTTTTGTGATTAAGGCCCACTATGGGGAAACAAACCTATTCTTGGCTCTTTCACAGCCCTAGCAGGTGATTACGAACAAATTCTATAACCATGTTCTGCCTTAGGAGTACCCCAGCATAATAATGAGATAAAAATGCCCTTTCTCACAGGAGGATGCAGCAGGTTCAGGTATTAGCAGGATGAATGTCACAGCAATGCTTGTAAAATGTAAAGACTAAAATTGGAGCAAGCCCTGCAGTGTTGGCTTTGAAAGCCTGCATGGAATGGCTGGATCACAGTGGTCTCTTGGATCTCCAAGCAACACCTGCAGCAAATGGGGCTTCACTGCCTCCCTCCTCCCTGCCATCCTACCCAACAGCAGCCGGCTTGGAAAACATCAGGAAGGAGAAGCCAGCAAGCAGAGCAGCTGTTACATGGCTGGGTGTCAATAAGCATTTCGTGCCCACGCAGGGCACCGAGGGACAGGTTTTCCCTCACTCCCACCTTCAGGGACTGCGCTGCTGGCTGAGCTGTGGCTTCTGCTGCAGAAGGGCAGAGGGCACCTTGCTCCTGAGCCACCTCTTCCCCCACCTTTAACATTAGGGAGGAAATAAATCAAAGAGAGTGAGGTGCTCAGGGAACAACATGGCAGGAAAAGTGTCTTTTTCCCATTTTTAACTCAGTATTTGCATACTTACGCCAACAGATATTGCAGATAGACCTAGAAGTGCTGGATTGACCAAAGGCTGAAGATAGTTCCTGCAGAAACAGTGAATTTCTTGGACCCTGGCATGTGGAGGCAGTGCCAAACCCCTTCAGCCCCAGTAATGAGGAGTGCCAGGCACCACTCAATCTCCCAGACACTCCCAGCAGGCTGCATCACCTTCCTCTAATTTGCTTCTGAAAGAAACAGCAAATTAACATTTTCTATCAGCTCTTGCAGGAGAAAGTCACAAACAAACAGGAAGAGAAAGTGAGTGACTAAGTAGAAAATAGTAAAATTGGAGCTGCCCTGAGGAGCTGCAGCCCCAGCCCATGTGCAGACTGTGCTATTTCAGTGAAACCAATGTAAAGTCAACTCTGTCCAGTTCCACAACTGATGTCACAGATTACCAAGAGTAACTTCTGTGCAAACGTTTTTGCTGTCCTCCTGTCATTCTGATTCAGAAATTTTGTCCTATCTGCTTTAAATTGCTTCACGCTGGTGGACTTTTTCTGGCTTACCGCTACAACTCTCTCCTCCCTGTTTATACACATTATCTCCTGGTTTTCTACAGAGCAAGTAAAAGCCAGCCCAGATTTTCATTTGCCACACACTCATTTTTTTTTTCCCCTTTTCTTTTTTGTAAACCACTTCAGTGATGCCAGAATGATTTTTTGCTTTTTCTTTTCTACCCCATCAGGTCTCCTACTGTCCTGGGTTTAGCTTAGCTTTTTTTTTTTGCGTGCAGCCACAGAACAAAAATATTATGGTTACTTAAAAAAACAGGCCTTTCCATCGCTAAGAGCCATGGAGGAGGCAGGCAGGAGGGCAGAGCTTGGCCACTGCCACAACCACAGCCAGAGCTGCTGTGAAGTGCTTCGAACCACGCTCAACTCACTGCCAGTGTGGGCACCCTCTGTGTTTGCTCTCTGTGTCCACAGGAACTTAACAACCAAGTCATGGTAGCAGAAAAATGGCTTGAACAACAACAGGTTGCTATGAAATGGTCATCACTGGACAGGGGAGAGGGGCACCTGCCCTGACAGGAGCAGCGTGGCTGGATGGGCAGCCAGACCTCCCAGCCCTGCTGCCAGGCTCGCTGCCCCTTTTCCCCAAACACAGGTTGATTTCTGACCTTAAACTACTTGATGGGCTTCCCTGGAGTATCCAGCATGGCTTCCATGGAAGTCTCCTCTTTATAGTGGGATAAAAATGAGTCTCATCTCTTCCTCACATGCTAGCAAACACTGGAGGAAAACAACAGAATCCTCCATGAGAAAATATTTCGGCTGTTTTGCAGAGACATAAAAATCAGTGACACAAAAAAACACTGCATTGAGGCATCTTAAAAATCCAACCCACGATCTTTTTTCTCATTATGAAGAGTGTTTTAGAAAACAAACTCCTTCAAGTAGATGCAGCTGCCTGCATCCAGTGAGCAAGATGTGTAAAGCCTGCCCTCGGACAGCATTTCAAGCAGCATTTAATAAAATCCCAAAGATTTGAGTGCTGTTTCCCACACCATGTAGTGTTTCCAAGAGTAGATCTAAACATTTAAACCTAAACATCTCTTTAAAACATCTTGACATGATGAAAGTGTGGTTGTATTTTGCCTGATGCAAATCTGAGAGGAAATCTGAGGAGAGAAGGGGGATGGAGTGAGAAACATAATGACAACCAGCACCACCACCTAGACAGCATGGATTACACAGTTATAGATTTACACCTTAAAATATTATCATGGTGTCTCTGACAAAATTGATTGATGGTAAGTGAAAGACACCATGACCACATTTATGTAAGTCCTAGAATTTAAGAACAATTAACTTTATTTCTATTTCATAGTAACTTTGACCCTCATATACTACTCTATTTCAAAGCACACTGAACATCTTGGGATTCCAGCGTCGTGATGTTTTGTGACACTGCTGAACAACAACACAGCAGCTCTGTCTACTGCCTTAAAAAGAAGGAATTCTGGCAATTTTAAAAACTCCATTAATAAGAAGTAACCCTGTTCTGGGAAGGATTTCACCCCTCCCTTCTTTTGCAGATGAATGAAGCCCTCTCTCGTTCCTGTTCACTCTTTTGCAGGCACTGTCATTCCAGCAGTATTTCTCCACACCACAGCCATGGCTACAACCAAAATAACAGTTTAAACGAAACCATCTGAATTTATTGTTGTGAGGTTCTCATGAGCAGCAGCAAAACATTTCTGGAGATGGGTGAAACCTGGCACGTGTCAAAATAAAATAGTGACCTTTTTTAAATTTCTCACAATTTCTGGGAAAAAGAAAGCAGGAATGGTAAAATGAGAGGGTTTAGATGTTTTATTACAACAAGGCCAAGACACTTGAGCTTTATAGGTCTGATGGCTACAGTTGCTGAAACAGCACTAAGCATTTTGAACTAACCATAAGGTTCTAAAACTGTTGTTCAAATACTGATGAATTCCATGTTTTTGAAACACTTCCATTTCAGTAAAAGCTTACAAGTACACTTTTCAAAGAGTACATTTTGCTTCCCACACCCAAGTTAATAAATATCTAGGCTCTCAGGAGCACCATAAATTCAGAGAGAAATCCAACCAAATCATGGCACTGTTCATTTTTTTATTATCATTACTATTTTTTAACCTGATATAAAATCAGTGCTTTTCAGTAGCATGCACTTTCAACTCTTATAACATCTGGATGTTAAACTTAGAAAAAAAGGTGCCCATTAGTTTAGGACAACTAATGGTATTTATTTGTATTCTATTTATTTCAAAAGGGAAGAGCACTCATATTCATCCAGAAAGCTAGAATAATTCGGAACCAGGACAAAAATGCTGAGAAAGCCAAAGATGAACCCTCCAGAAATTTGAATGGTAGAGGAATCTTCTCACAATTGAACATACTTAGGAATAGATATTTTTGCTTTTGTCAGCTGCTCTTTTTGCCTGAGCAACAAAAGTGGAATGTGTTGTCATTATGGCTCTTTGTGTCTCAATTATCTTAATAAAATCATTATTAAAAAAGAAAAAATAAGGATAAAACTAGCAGGAATCTTCTCATTAATTTCAGTGGGATCAGGATATAATGAATGTCTTTTTAAAGGATCAGGATCATATGATCCCAGGGACATATGATCATATGATGCCAGGGACATGTGGGAAATCTGCCTTTACATTTGTGCGTGTACCTTTACATCTTCTAAGTGGCCTATAACATCAATTGTTCTGCCTATTTAGAAAATGGGATTTAAATATTTCAAAATCAGTTTTTCTCTGCGCCTCATCTCTACATTCTCAGTGTCCTCACCTCTGCTTTTACTTTCAGGTCCTTAAAGCAATGCCTTTTCTGATCTCCTTCCCCAGCAGTAAAGTTTCCTCATCACCAGTCTTGTCCACCACTAGCAAGTATGTCCTTGGCTCTCTGCATACCAGCAACAGCTTGAAATGCAAACATATCCATTTATCCCTCTAAAGCTGGCTCTACCTTTGGAAACCTTGCTTTTTCTGCGAAAGTTTCATAAACAAAATTCCATGACAGTGAAATATACCTTATTTTAGTTAGACTGCTACTGGAATGGACCAAAAATATCCACTTTTTAATTTCTCCAGCAGCCCAAGGGCTGTAGTAAGACAACAGTGCCTAAACTTGTAGTGTGAGGTTGGACAGGGCCTGGAGAAACCTGGGATAGTGGGAAGTGTCCCTGCCCATGGTTGGGGGGTGGAATGGGATGAGCCTTAATGTCCTTTGCAACCCAAACCATTCTGTGACTCTGTGTCCAGAGCAAGCACATGGTGTGAGCTGTTTCTGTTCACTGAGAGATGGTGAAGTGAGCTGACACGTCCTGACACCGACACCACAAAATGCTGCACGACACCCAACGTGTCAGACGGCACTGACTGAGGAACCACGGCAGCACAGAACCAACCCAGTGCGCAGGGCAGAACCTGGAAACTGGCTGGCAAAGCTCCAAGTGCGGCTGTAAGCAAGGAATCATCACCCAGGAGTTTCCAAGGAGCTCCATGGTGATCTATTCTCGGCTCTGTGACATCCTTCCTGGAAGAAAACATGAAATCATCTTCTAATAAAGCTGCAGACAACACAGCATGGCAGAGCGATATCTGAGGCAGAGGATTTTTCGCTGCCAAGGAGTTGGCTGGGGAGAGGCGAGGGAGTCCCAGGCACCTCAGTGGGGTAGGGTCAAATTCCTGAGCTCCATGGGGAGGCAGGTCTTTGTTCTGGGAGTCAGAAATGCTCAAACAGGTTTGGGGATCATGGTGGTTCCTCAGCTGAGCTTACAGAAGGGCAGGCAGGGCTCCCCAGTGCGAGGACATTGCATTAGCTCCTTCCCTGGATCTGCTGGCAGAGCTTTGGCAGTGCCTGGCAGAGCCCCACATTTGATCCCAGTCCTTTTTGGGGTGAGGGTAGCCCCGGGTGAGCCAGTCTGGTGCCGAGCACTGTCCCCACGGAGCTGGGACACACTGTCCTTCCGTCTGTCCTGCCTTCCCAGGGCCCTGCTGTGATTTAAAAATATCCTTTCCCAGACTCTTAGCAAAGACACAAATCTTCTGGTTTGCAGTTTAACTCCTAGGGCAGACCATGATACAACTGCTGGGGAGCTACAGGCCTGATAGGCCATTTGGACACCAAAGAAATAAGAATTCCAAAAGCTTTGCATGGAATTTCAGATTGTATCTTTATTTTTAAAAGATAAGGGGAGGCTGTGCTGGGAAATACCACCCTTCAGAATCCACCCACTACAGCCTAGTGTCAGAAACAAAATGCTGAGCTAGATGAACCTTGGTCTGAACCTATTTTTATGCTCCTCTTCAGCTGTACACAATGTCCGAGGGTAGCAAAGGATGCAAATCTTCCTGTGCTCCTGGTATTACTGGTGCAATTCCCACTGGAGGGCCATGTTAAATTTAGAGCCCACAATTCATAAAAGAAGCAGACAAGCTGCAGAGAGTTTGGAAAGGAATATGAAAAACAGCATTTACAACTGCAGGAGGTTGATCTATTTAGCTTATGAAGAGAGGAGTTTAAAGGATGACTTGGTTAAAGACTATCAGTGTTCACAGGGAGAATTAAATATTGAGATCAGGGTCCTCAATTAGCACAGGAAAACCTTGACACTGAAAACAGGCAAGTTCTGACTGGAAATATGAGGCACATGTTTACCAGTGTAAATAATGAATTTATTACCAAAGCCAGAGCTGAAGCAGACAGGATGACTCTTCATTACAGGGTTTTTTTAATAACATTTGAATGCTTTTTTCCTGAAAAGACATGTTGAAATTCAAACAAGCACAAACAGAACCAGCCTTATGACCTGTATTTTCCAAGGGAGCAAACAGCAATACTTCCCCTTTTTTCACATTCATAGCCTTTTCTCCCTTCCACGAGCAGTCCTGACAGTAATTCCAAGTGTGTAACAGCTGAGAGCATAATTCTGATCACAGATCCTCCTGGTAGATCTGCTCAGTGTTTGTGCAAGCACCAAGCAGCTCTCTCACCTCTCTGCCAGGAGCCTCTCACCCACATGTGCCCTGAGCCATAAAACACCATTGCAGTGACCCTGGTGCTCCCTCCTCACTGCCTGAAGCCAGGAGCCAGCACACAATCCACCTCCTCACTCCCACCACCAGTAGAGAATCCTTTGGCATAGCCTGGTCCAAGCAATTCCAACCAGTCCTTAGTTATCCATCCTGCATTTCCCTAGCGCCCAGTGTCCACCGCTCTCACCGCGCTGTAAACCCACTCCTCCACGTCCCGTCCAACAGGATCACGGAGAACAGATTATTCCCTCTTTTGAAGGCATTTAAGACCATTTTCATGCCTCACTTAAGTCTCCTCCTGGCTCGACAGCACCGATTCCTTCTCCCTTTCCTGAGAGGCTGCAGCTCTCATCACTTTTTGCCACTGGACTCTTTCCAAGCGCACCTCCTCCTGCTGGGAACGCCACCCCCCAAACTCCACATGGGGCTGCAGGCCTTCCACAAACACACACCAAAACCCCAAGCCCTGTCACGTGTGCCTGGGAGCAGAACTTGGCCCTCTTTTAATCCCGTTGCATTTATCAGCCATATAATGGTTCGCACATTATCGCCCCAATTATAGAGGCTTGTAGGTGATAATGAGATTGCACTGGATATATTCCAGCAAAGCACATTCTAGGTTTTACTAACTTCATTAACCAAGAAAAGCTGGTTAATGGCTGAAAAGGGCAATGATGCACATAATCACACCAGTTGCTTTGCTACTACAATTATATTATTAAGATAGATCTTTGAGGTACAATTTTCATGTATAATTAGTGGTTTATCCCTTCAGGAAAAAAAAAAAGTAATTCAAAAGCACCCAAAGGTTTGAGGAAAAATAGTTCGTACTGAAAACACAAATGAAGTCATGTTCTCAGGGTCAGACTCTGAATGGGATTTGTGAGAAAACAGGAGTGCAAGAATTTAGAAATTTAAAGTAGGCTCCTCAAGGATGTGAAATGCCAAAGTTGCAACTCACTGACACACACTGATTGGGAGCACCCAATCTCAGTGGTGTCCATGGGTATCCAAGCTGTGACTTCTGAGGAGATCCCAGAATGTATCAGAAGTGTAAAACATTTAGACGGATTCAAAATTATTTCTTGGGGTTTTATTGACTTCTGCATTCTTCAGTTGTTTATTTTCTTGGACATCACTGTTCTTCCCAACAGAGACAATTCAATTTCAGTTTAAGAAAGCCAGCACCACCAAGCAGGCACACCAATGAAGAACCCTCTAGTTACTCCTTTTACCAAGTAACAAAGCAGAAAATGAGTGTAAATTTTCACAAGCAGTTTCCAAGTGCAAGCCTGATTTTTTTGATTGCTTTTCCCTTTCAGCTAAATTGTGCTTATCAGCTTGACAAAAAATGCAGTTACTGTTTTTCACTAGGAATTTTTTACAAATTTAATCAAGTTGTCAGGAGAAATACTATTAACCTCACCGTGTGAAATTAATATATCAGCAACTTATCTACTGTCTTCCATGTGTGTATGACATTTATATGGATCATTGCAACTAATCTTCTGCTTGGTAAAATTTCACACAATAAAAAAATCTTCAGAACTGAATTTGTGATTGTCTAAAAGTCCTTGACATGGCTGGCTCTGCCAAGGAGCTTAGCAGGAGACTTTGCTGGATTTAATCAGCCAGCCAGACCTCAGAAATTCCACTGGAATTCTTGTTGCTATTAGAAATATGCACTAGCATTTGCTAATTCAGTTCAGAACTGATTCAGAAACTAAAAGCAATAAATCTTCATGCAAGCATTGAGCCCTCAATGATATCCTGGAGCAGTGATTTTTGGAGCGGAGGAATACATAAAGGAATGTAGACTGTCTAGCCAAAATTTTATTTGAAATTCTCTTTTCAACGAATCCAGAGACTTGTCCAAAACAGAAAACATCTGATTTTTCCCAAATGTATTGACTTGGCCTTCCACTTCCATGACCCTGCACAGGAGACAAGAAAGCAGTGGTAGCAGGAGATGAAATCAGTACAAAAACTCTTGGTCACCCCCTTCAAGTAAGGAGGAGTTTCATCACTGATATTAAACAGGAGTTTAACCTGCACTGCGAGACACCAGGACACCTTTCTGTGCTTTAAGAGCACTGTGGTCTCCTGAAACCTAACAAAAACTGCTGCTTTTGAGAAGAGCTGCAGGTACTGTGGCAAGGCCTGCAATGGTAAGCACATACCTAGTGTTTGCTGGACAGGGGTTTCATTTATCATTACCCTGGAGTTAAAGGAAAAGATGAAACAGCATTACCTGCAGGCAAAACCGACTGACACTCCAAAATTCCATGTGTGAAACCTCCAAAATACCCCCAAGAGGCACAAACCTGACACAGCTGCTGGGGCAGACTCTGACAGAGGCACATGAAAACAACCTGCCAGCCACGATAAACTCCAAATATGAACCCCTGGCTGCAGAGGAGTCTGGCAGGCTGGGATTTTAACCTCAGCATTTCCACATGCACAGGCCAGGTGTCAGGGTGCTGTCTGCAGGTGCAGGCCATCAGCTGTAGCTGAGCAGCTCAGCTTGGACCAGAGAGCTCCTGCTCCCAAAATAATTGAGTTAGAGATCACAGAATGGTTGAGATCACAGAGACACCTTGCACCTTGCTGAGAGCCTCATGCAGCCTTGTCCTTGGACACTCCCAGGGATATCCAGAGACATTCAGTAATAATAAAATTCAGTAATATAGATTTAATTCAATTCACTACAAAATTGTAAAATTAACACACTTCTTGTGCCACTTGAGGCTCACAGGATCTTTTCAGAAGAACCTGGTTCTCTGTTTCAGCATGAGTCTGGTTTTCTGTAAGAGGGAAATCTCATTTGACATTTAGGAACTGAAGTGCTTATAGCAGTTATTACATTTCCCTAATATATTAAAAAAATTCATAAACACAAACTGTTCTTCAACAAAAAAAGAACCAAATGCACCTTTTAGTTTTCATAAAATTATGTGATTTTTCATAAAAAGTATATATGAATTTCCATGCCACTTTGACATCCCTCTCCATAAGTTAGTATATCCTCAGGAAAAATATGGTTCTGCTGATAAACATTTGGCTCTCGGCTTTTTTTCTGTTCTGCAGCAGTTTGGATGGTCAAGTCAAAATCCTGGCTGGTTGTCTATGACCTTTGCATTCTCCTTTAAATTCCATGCATTTGCAAGAGATGATGGAAGAGCTGATAGTGTCTACTGTTTATCAGCCACAATGATTAGATTAGATACATTTTTGATTGCAAAAATAGTCTTGTAATGGATTTTTTTTTCTTTTTTCTTTTTTTTTTTTTTTACAGGTACTATTTCCAACACTTTCAGCAGTGCTCAGAAGATTTAAAAAAGTCAGTGTCCAAGAAGCACTTTGTCTCCTTCAGCGGACAAACTGTTCTGGGGGGAGAGGAATTTCAGTTTGTCTTCTCTCTGCACTGTCAGCTCCCAGAGTATGAAGTCTCTTCTCCTCCTATTTTCTGTCAGCCCTGGAGAGGGCTCAGCTGTCCCCTCCAGCCCCACACACCCTCCCCTGTGCCCTCCAACTGCCCCAGCCACTGTCACACAGCAGCCTGGACTCTGCCAAATGCTCAGCTTCAATTGCTCTCGGTTCGAGGTGCCATTGCTAGAGATAAAACAAAAACAGGGGAAATTATGGCATTTTGCTGGAAATTCGAGCACTCAACAGTAAAGCAGAGCCATGTTTAGGTTGCCCATATCACTTTTTGATGCAATGAGTACATTACTTACTTGATGACAATGATGTACTCTTGGAAGAACCTTTATTTTCTGCTCCCAGCTCTTTCTAGCTGTCTGCATGCAACAAGGTGGAGCAGCAGTTCTTACAGAGCTGGCTACTGCTGTGTGCTGTTCTGCATTTTCAATGGCTGAATCAAATTGAGAGACAGCTAAAAATGCATCGTGTGCCCCACCAGCCCTGTTTCCCTGGGTAAATGTTTGCTGCAGTTGCCTGAGGATTGATCTGGACAGTGACTCCTGTCCCCAGTGCGGTGAAAGTTGTGCTCTACATCCTGGAGAAGCTTGATACCCTGTTAAAGAAACACCTGATGTGTTTGGTTATCCTGAAATAGCCCACTGGGCTCAGTGCAGATCAGGAGAAGGTGAAACCACCACTGCCTCCTTTGTAGTCAGATTTCCAC
This sequence comes from Vireo altiloquus, assembly GCA_013396875.1. Classification (NCBI taxonomy): domain Eukaryota; kingdom Metazoa; phylum Chordata; class Aves; order Passeriformes; family Vireonidae; genus Vireo; species Vireo altiloquus. The sequence continues at coordinate 407,566 of VZRF01003315.1, read as the reverse complement.
CCCCTTGAAGGACCAGCTGCTTCCACACAACAAAAGGAAAAGCACACCTCCAAAGAAAGATTCCCAGAACCAAAGACACGTTTCACAGTTAGCTTTTGCATCCCTAATCCTCCATCCCTGAGAGTTTTTTTCTGGTAAAAAGGGGCTAGGATAATTTTTTTATCCTTCTTACCAAAATTGTCGTGCCAGTTCAGGCCCTCCTTTTCCTGGAGTCTGGGAGACACCATGCCTGGGATCCCCCACCTTCCTCACACCACTGACATGAAGCAGAGGCTTCCTGCCCAGAGCCCCCCACCAGCACAAGCCTCACAGTCCTCCCTTTTGAGAAGGGAAACACCAGAGAAAGGGCTTCTCCCACAGGCACAGGGAACATTGGTGCTGGGGCCTCTGAGCAGGCCCCCTCCATGACTTGTGTTTGTATCCTCCACTGAAACCCAACTCACCCATGTCAGTCCCACCAGCTGCTTCCAATCATCCAAGCAGGAGTGCTCTGTGCTATAAACTTCAGCTTTCCAAACATCAGCATCGTCTGTTAAGCCAAAAGCTTTACACAGAATTCCTGAGTACTAGGCCGGGAGTCCAAGCAGCACAGGGCCTATCTTCCCCGTGTCAGCAGACACCTAATGTATTTTTAGTGCTGCCAGAAAGAAACGACTCCTTGATATTCCAGAGGGGGGATAAAAAATCCTCTAGAAGTGGTGGTGAAGCTAATATTTTAAAAGACCCTTCCAAGAACTTGCCAGCCTCCTGGGGGAGCTTGTCAACATCTCCCACATTAAACGAAAGCCACTTTAAAATCCACAGGGGTTTTAAAGAAAAGCTGGAACATATCAAAGCTGCTGGGATGGCAAGCTTCATAACGTGCACAATACATCAACACTTACAGACAGTAAATCCTCCCCAGCCTCAGGGGAGCTCACAGCCCCCCAGAGTAAGCCCTTTCCTAATGTATCTCTCAAATGAACTGCTAATCTCCTCTCTAAACTTGACAGCTGTCCTGCACACACTCAAACCCCTCTGCGCTTAATCCTTCTATCATTCTTGTTAAGTCACCTGTTAGATCATTTTTGCTTTAATACAAAGAGAGACAATCTTTCCTCCAACCCCAAACAAAGGCCTCACTCACCTGCAGTTGGTGTGTCCACAGATTTCATAAATGTATGTGTGTGTGTGTGTTCCCAGGAGCAATCTTGGGCTTTAGAAATTCCTGTGGCCAGTGGGAACTCCCACACTGGTCCCCGCAAGCAGATTTCTCAGACCCCAACAGATCTGATGGCTTCCTGTGCTCAGACCAGCTTGAATCTCTGACACAGTTTCTCAGTGCTTTGAGGGAGCAGAAAACTTTCCCCTTGGCTGGGCAGAGTTTGGCCCGTGGTGTTGAATTCACAGTGCCAACAGCTATTTGTCACTCCTGCTCCAGATGATAATTTGCCAGGGTTGCTGTGCAGCCTTGCCACAAGAACTCACACGAGACACCACCAAGACAGCTGTGGTCTAACACTGCCCAAGTCCTGACAAGGATTGCCTAAAGGGGAGCTTGGCATAGCCAGAAATAATCCCAACTTCCAGCTGAGGACAAAGCAGTAGTATTTCATGCAGTTCTCAGTGTTTCAAATTAAGAACATTTCAAAGCTCACCGAAACACCAGTTCTTCCTAGAAGCAGCTACTTGTCCATTAGCTCTTCTTGACCATATATTTTTTTTACTGCTTGAAACTGATGAAGAATTTCACTAAGGCACTGATTTGTTCCAATATCAACAGTGGAATTCCCTGCTCTTGCACCAGCACTGTGACTGGGTGACCCAAATCAGCTGGCACGAGGCTGGGGCAATTCTGATGATGCCTGACAGCTCTGCAGGCACCTAACGCCTGAGTGGAGCTGTTGAGTGTTTGCTCAACACCTGGAACACGAAGGTCCATGGCAAGACTCCAGACAAGAAAGCAATGAAATAACTTCTGCAACATACCCTCAAACACAAGGCACATGAGCTCTGCTGAGCTGTTGGTGAAACAGAGGGTGCTGTTACTTCAGTGCTGGTGACAGGTGTCTATTCTTCATAATATTTTCCTAGTGAGGATACTTTTATTTGCTGCTCCAAGTTCTTTATCACTCCCTGCATTGGCAGTGAGGGGCACAGGACCATTTCCCTCTCTGCCTGTAGCTACTTACACTGCTACAGCATTGATATGAAATTATTCACTCTGCCTCTTAAAATGTCTGCAGAAGATGAGATACAATTGCTCCAGGAAGTGATGCTCAGCCACTCTGACTGATCACCCTGTGCCCTGTCACCCATCTGTTACCTCTGCCATTCCCTGCTGGCTGCAGTGCAAATCAGGTCCTGAAACACTCCACTGAAGAGAGCAAAGGTCTGTCACATAACTGCATCTCGGAGATGAGCTCTGGGCTGAGCCTGACACCCCATAACTGTGAAATGTCCCTGTGGTCACCGGGTGCAGAACCGTGTCCCACATGAGCACGCTCTGGAACGGAACTTTTCTTTGCGAATGTTTTCAGTGCTGAAATAAATCCCATTTTTCAAAAGGAGAATTCATGCTCTGAAACACTGCTTCCAACCAGCTCTACTCCCTGCAGCCATCCTTATTGTTGCCTGGTCCTTGATACACCCACTTCCCAGCGGTTGGGGAGGCGTATCCAGCCTCGCGGTGCTGGAAGGCAGCCCCTTGAGAGGTATTCCTGACAGCTGAGCTTATGAAACCTCCCGATTTCAGATGCAAACAAAACACACTGGAAAGCTGCTTTACCTGCCAGAGGAGCATCTGTTAGACTGACAAATCAGGGCCGTGCACAGGGGAGACAGATTTACTTCTGACAAAACTCCACCCAGCCTGCTCAGCCCAGTTGCTCTCACCAGGGGCTGGAAATTAATAGGATCTTTGCATTGTCAACTCCTCTTGCTCAGATGGAAAAGCACACATGATGCTTCCCAGAGGAGGATCTGGTTTCTGAGTGGCCTGATGGGATGGGAACCATCAGGGGCAGCAAAGGGGACTTGCATCTTCCCACCACGGTCCCTTGTCCTGTAGCACAGCAGCTGCTCTGCAAGGACTGGCCAAAGGGGTGAGGGCTGGGCCACCAAAGCCTGGGCTCACCAGGCTCAACAGGTGGGTGCTGCGGGACACTGCTGCCTGTCCTGCTGCCCAGGGTGCCTCTGCATCCACCCACTGCACACAGAGCACTCACAGGCACAGCCACTCAGGCCCATCTCTTTGTAGAGTTGACTGGTTTCCGATACATGGGCAAGCACTCTGGTGAGTGCATGTATCTCCACTCCAGTGAGGGCACGTACCTCACCTGAGACCCCAGCCAAACCACCTCTAATTTAATTAATTAAAACCCACTTCTAACAGGGGTGCACAGAAGAAATCACCTCTGCCCCACTCAACTCACTAGCACCAAAGGGAAGGCACCTGCTGCCTTCCATGAGCTTACAAGGCTCCGACCTCCTCCCACTCGTACAGCACTAAACTTGTCCTGTTTCCGCATCGCTCTGCGGGATCCTCGCTCCCCGGCGGGCCTGTGCCTTGTCGAGTCCAGCTCGCACGGGCCGCTCCGGGTCGTCCTGCGGCTCCGANGTACAGCACTAAACTTGTCCTGTTCCCGCATCGCTCTGCTGCGGATGGAGACCCCTCCCTGCCAGTGCCGAACCGCTCGGAGCGGCACCGCTCCTCCCCGGCCGGCCTGTGCCTTGTCGGGTTCGGCTCGCACGGGCCGCCACGGGTCGTCCTGCGGCTCTGATCTCGATCCCGCTCCCGATCCCGCTCCCGACACTGATCCCGCTCCCAATCCCGATCCCGCTCCCAGTCCCGCTCCCGATCCCAGTCCCGATCCCAATCCCGATCCTGATCCCGCTCCCGATCCCGATCCCGCTCCCGCTCCCGATCCCGATCCCGCTCCCGCCGCTCCGGGGCGGCCGCACCTGCCGGACAGGAGCGCGCCCCGACCGCGGCCGAGCCACGCCCACCTCCGCCGCTCAGCCAATGAGCACGAGGGCGCTCTGGCCGAGAGCCAATGGGAGAGCAGCGGCCGCGCCCCCGCCCCCTATTTGAGGCGCCGAGCGCGGCCGCGCGCTCGCAGAGGCGCCGGCGGGAGCGGGGAGCGGGGAGCGGGGAGCAGGAGCGGCCCCGGGAGCGGCCGGTGCGCCCGGCGCTGCACCACCGCGCTGAGGGAGGGGCCGCTCCCATGGAGGCATTCCCGGGTGCCAAGCTGGAGCAGCACCGGCACCTTCCGCCCGTGGAGTGCCTGCCGGGCGCCCGCTACGGCGGCCGGAGCCACAGCGCCTGCGGGAACGTCTTCAACTCCTGGAACGACTACCTGGGGCTGGCCACGCTCATCACCAAGGCCGTGCGGCCCGGAAAGGGCTTCGGCGCCGAGCCCCCCTCGGTGGTGGTGGCGGCCGCCGTGCCGCCGACCGAGGAGGAGGAAGAAGAGGAGGAGGAGGAGGAAGAGGCAGCGGGGCCGTACTTCGAGGGCGCGCTGGACTTGCACGACCTGGACCTGTGCGGGCATCACCATCACCACCACGGCGAGGGGCTGCTGGAGGAGCGCTTCGCCGACTTCAGCCCCTTCCCCGGGCGCGGCGGCCCCGCCGCCGTGGTGTTCGACTGCTCGGGGGAGCACCCGGGCCGGGAGGGCTCTGCCCACGCCTGGGGCGGCGTGGTGGTGGCGGGGCGGCTGCCGGNCCCCCCCCGGGGCCCGCCCCCCGCCTGCTCAAGCCCGAGCTGCAGGTCTGCGTCTTCTGCCGGAACAACAAGGAGGCGGTGGCCCTCTACACCACGCACATCCTCAAGGGACCCGACGGCCGCGTCCTGTGCCCGGTGCTGCGGCGCTACACCTGCCCCCTCTGCGGCGCCAGCGGTGACAATGCCCACACCATCAAGTACTGCCCCCTCTCCAAAGTGCCGGCCGCCCGGCAGCTCCGGCACGCCCGGACCGCCCTGGGCAGGAAGGGCCGCTAGCGGCAGGGACCCCCGGGCCTCGCCGCGCTCCCCCCCACGCTGACACTGCCCCGGGGCGGCCGCTGCGCGCTGGACCGCGCGGAGCCCGGCGCCGGGCCCGGGGACTGCGCGGCGGAGATGCGCTGTGTTTGTTTATTGTAAGAAAAAAATATATCTATATGTGATTTTTACGGAGACGGCGAGATGTGACTGGGTGGGTGTGCGCGGTGGGTGTGCGGGTCCGAGGGTTAAATCCACGGCCGGGGTGGCGGACCCGCGGCGGGGCAACGCCGCCTTCTGCCGCCCGCCGGGCCCGGCTCTGCCCGTCCCGAGCGCTCCGTGCCGGCCGGGCATCGAGGGGGGAGAGCTGTTCTTAATTGCCAGATAATAGCAGGGTGTTTAATTAGGGTACAACACTCCGCCTTTCAGCTCTTAGAGCAAACATCCGAGTGATTTCCTTTGCTGGTTTTAAAACCGGTGAGCAAATCGCGATCAAACCTGCCCTCGGTAATTAACACCTGCTTCCCGAAATCGCAGCATCCGAGCTGGTGCGGTGCCCCGCCGTCACCATTCCTCTCGTGGGCACCGATGGCGCTGGTCTCGCTGGTCCCCGTGCCGAATACTCAGTTTTAGGGAAGGTCTGAGAGGAGAAAACCTCCAAGTGCGTGTTTGAAAACGTGATGACTCTGGGCCAGGGTGCAAACGGAGCCCTTTCTGCTGATAGAAAGACAGTAAGAATGGCAAGAGAGCAAGCTTTGATGCAGCTGTGTTTGTGGTGGAGAATGGGGGAAAACCTGATGGAAAGAGTCCGGGGCAAAGCAGAAAGCTGTGACCGTAGGAGAATAGGAGAAAGGGTGGTTGTGTATTTTCAAGAGTTGGGAGAATGTGGCTTTAACTCTTTGCAAGTAAAAGGGATCTATTGATGTGTTTAACAAATATCCTTAACACTACACAGACTGCACAAAGCATAAGAATTAGGCTAAAGTCCTGGACCCCTCTGGATGATGGCAGTTTCTGGGTGCTGAATATCAGCCAGGGCTATATCGCTTCTAATCCCCAGGAGAAAAGAAATTGTTTTGTTTTTTGTGATCCAGAGGCAGGACAAGGAGCAGCAGCAGTTTGTAGTTTAAGAGCCCTCTGGAGCAGAAAGATGCATGCTGGAGTTTTCAGTGCAGAGGGTCACGCTGCTGTGTGGCTTTACCAACACTTGGGATGTGGAGGGGTGCTCGGTTCGCAGGGGTTGCCCTGACAAAAACAGGGAGATGAAGAGAGCCTTGCGGAGGAATTGCTGGGACATCAGCAACATGATGAGGAACGGGATGGGTCCTGATAGAAGAAGAGAACTAGGAAAGTGAGGGGTGATCCCTCTACTTGTGTGGTTTCCTTTTGAAAAGCTGCTCGGCAGGGTGGGAGATGGGGTCAGGAGAGCAGGGCAGTCAAGAATGGAGTCAAAACATCTCTGAGATGGGCTGGGGATGAGGATCCAGGGTTCATTATTCGTCACTGCCGTTGACTCGCAGCCACAGCAATTAGGAGGGAGAAACTGATTTTGTGTGGAAGTGTTCCCTTAAATCTCCATCAGATGGCTCCAAAGATGGTGTCAGGTCTAATTACCAAATGCAGTGGGGCTTGCATTAAATAACACTCAGTGGCTGCAGCTATCCTTGTGCCAGCCTCCCTCTCCTTGTGCAACATACATTACATTTTGTCTCTTGCTCTATGGGGAGTGCACCACGGGCTCTTCTAAACTGTTAGAAGTTAGATGTGTTTGGTTTTGTGATTCCTGGTCCACGTAGGTTTAATCTGTGTCCACCACACATTAGAATCGAGCTCAAATGTGATGCTGTGGGAAGAGTTTTCTTCTGTACTTTTGTTACCTCCTTGTGGGAAGTTTGAAGATCAGTTATATACATTTTAATGCAGTTGACTGTTACTAGACACAAAAGCAAGAAAGATCAAAGAAAATCTGTCTCGGGTGTTTTCTGAGGGTTAACTGGCCGGGCTGGATTGGAGGTGTTTGCCATGTCCCTGCCCCACCTCTCTGGTCTTTGCATTAAGCTACCGTGCAGTACCAGCCCCATTGCAACGCCTGGAAATCCCTCAGGATAACAGCAGATCCTGTGTCTCGGATGGCACTGGCCTTCTGCAGAGCCAGAGGAAAACTTGTATCCACAGCCTGTGCTGCTGCCTGTTGCTCCTGGTTCTGCTCTCCAAGTACTTGCAGCCTTGCTCTGGAAAGGCCAGAAGCTGCCCATCATCACTGCTCCCCAGCATTAGGCATCTCATCAAAGGCTTTACAGGTAAAGTGGAAGAGGAACAGCTTCAAGACCAGTTGGGGGTGGGGGAGGTGAAAAAAGACACACAACAGACCTCAGACTATTGCAGAAAGATAAGACTCGGCAAAAGACAGCCTGACAGCAAGGCTCTTCAGTTACTTTATGTAATGATTCAATAGGACAACTTGCCCTTTAAAGATTTACCAGTGTGAGTCTAACGAAGACTAAACCTTTAAGGATATTTTGGCTGGGTTTTTTAAGTAGGCTTCTGTGATTTCTAACACACCAGCACGCTCCTTGTGGCACTGAGTGAGCAGAAGCTTGCTTGTTCTTGGTGACTCTGAAAAGGCTATTACAATAGATAGTGTTTGTGTTGTTACTTTGACTCCTTAAATACCAGGAACTGTTTGCTTTAGTAATTTAAATTCTAGGAACAGCAAAAATCTTAATCTGAAAGCAGCCCAGGTTAGAGCTGTATTATGCTCCACAGAAGAGGTCTATGAATAGTGGGATACTATTTTCACTCTTTTACAGGCATTGGCAAATCAAAATATTATGGTCACCTGTTTGAACCAAATACTGTATCTTCAGAGAATTGCTTTATTACAGGGAAATATTCCCACGCATGTAAGTGATGCAATCTTTCCTATAGTGATATTCTGGCAAGAACACAATATTGGATAATCATTCTCAGCTGGCACCAGTAGCTGGCAAAAAGCTGCTTCTAATTAGAGACTACTTTCAGATGTATTGATAACTTGATTCAGCTGACGTCAGGTAAGTCTATGCCCATCTTTAGTGGAAATTCTATTTGGGCAGGTTGCTCTCAGTCTGCTGGCCAGTGCCTCAGGTAGTTGCCATAAGACCAAACCACAATGGCTATAAAATGTCTTTTTTTCTTTCTTTACAGTGCCAGTTTAACTCACCAGATATATAGATTAATTTTTACTGGATATGAGTTGCTAAGAGTTGCATGGAGAGGAAGATAATTCTAAAATGCCTGTTGTCTGGACAAAACAAGTGATAAACTAAAAATAGAACAAGGTTTAGCAAAGCCAGTAGACTGTCCTCCTGCCCAAGAGAGAAAGGGCTAACAGAGCAGCAAGGGAGGTTTTGATTAGCAAAATGAAGTGGAATAGTTTTTAGAATCTCCATCCTACTGTAATTAAATGAATTATTTTTATTTAAGAGGAGGAACAAAGTGTAGAGCATTTCAGTTCCAGCTGGTCTGGCCATGGCAAAAAAGGAAGAATTGCGTGGGTTTTTGTTAGACCCAATTCTTTAAGCCACTAGTGTGCCTACTTCTTGCGATGCTGCAGTAAACCCCAGGATGGGCTCTAGTGCCTGAATAACAGGTAAATTTTGGATCTTGCATTTCACTGACCTGATGCCTGCCCTTTGCAGGCTGACACCATTCAGCAGTGCCCTTTAGCCACAGGAGGAAAAACTCGCTTACATGCAGCAGTTCCTGCCAATGACAGCAGCCCAAGGATAGTGAAACAACAAAGATACATTTACAGGAAGACAAGCCTTCCACTATCTTGCTGTCTGAGATACCTCCTGGCTCTCCTCATGGCCTCACTGAGGCCACCAAAGTCATGACGTGTCCTGTGCTGCAGTTGTGGCTGTGCCCACTCAGGAGTAACACCACTGCACCCTGCCAGTTCTCATAAATAATGATTTTGTAAAAAAAAATATATTAGTTTTTATAAGTAAAGCACTTATATAAAATACCAGTTATGCCCTCCTTCTGCTGAGGACCCTGATGGCCCCTGGGCTGGGTCAGTCTCTGGGCTTCTCCTGGAGCAGGAAGGAAACAGCACTTTTCATACCTGGCACTGCCTTGCTGGAGATTTGTTTTAATCCAGCAACATTTGCATCCACTCAAACAGCAGCAGCCTTAAGTTCTGCCTTCTAAATACAGCCTGTGACAGTTTGTATTCTTCTAAGGTTTACTGAAAATTTTAGCTGCTTAGCTGAACATGACTCAAACAAGGCAATGCTTGACACAGAACTCATTTGGTTTCAACATTTTCAGGTAACCAAATTCTGTGCTTGTGTTTAATGATGGCAGGAGCTGGAGGTTTGAGCTGGTGGGTTTGGTCAGTATAGGTTTTTGAAGACAGTCAGTATTGTGTCTAAACTGATCAAGCAATAAAATAAACACACTGGCATGTCTGCAAAGCTCACATCTCCCCAGCCTCTTCTCAAGGTGCTCAGTCCTGAGAATGTGACACGTGTTGACAACATTATCACAATATCAAATGGAAATTAATTACACAGATTGGGAAACAGCTTTAGCTGGTGCAGGGATCACTAACATTCACCCCTGTTTGAAAGTGTCTTTGTATGGATACAATTAAAACTATGTAACTGAAGGTGTAATCCCTATTTACATATCCCAAAGGCTGGAGAAAGGCTGAAAGGACCATCTGAGAAAGCACAGGTGGTATCACCTCAGTTCCTGGGAAAAACAGAGGAAGTCCTTTCAGAACATGCTTTTGGGGACATGCAGAAGACGACTGGGAACAGCCAGAATGGAATTACTGAGGGTAAACCATGCCTGGCTCACCTGCCTTCTATAATAAAGTATCTTTGTGGACAAGGGAAGGAGCCCTGGATGTTCTTCATCTCATCTTTAACAAGGCTTTTCAGCACTGTCTCACACAATATTCTTGCACCCAGCTCAGGATGCTACAGCCCACATAACAAAGGGGCAGAAAAACTGGCTGGATGTCCAGGCTCAGCACCATGGGCTGAGCTGGGACCACCCTCCAGGCCCCAGAGGCAGCCACAGGATACAGCTGAAGTGGGAGCTCCAGCCCTCACACCTGGGACAGGGCTGCTGGCCAAAAGGATGGACAGGAGCCTGGTGAATTCAACAGGGAGCAGGGGCAGGGGCTGCCCAGCCAAGGAGGGAGCCCTTGCAGTGACATGCTGGGGGCTCAAATTCCTCTGGGCCCTGGCAGGAGAAAATGTGAGCACAAGCCAGTAGATTCCCAGGCTGTTAGAGCTGGACACTGAACTGTTTGGGCCTGGATCCCAGCCTGTAGAAGGGAAGAGTATCCCCCTCAGCTCACCTCATCTTTCCTGTGTGCTTTTTGGGGTTCCATTCCCCCAAACGAGGACATTGCCAAAGCTGAGTGAGTTCAGCACAGGGCCAACACTATTCAGGGGCTGGAGCACACACCTGGGAGGAAAGGCTGAGGGGGACAGGGCTTGTTCAGCCTCAAAAAAGGAAGGGGGTTGGGGGAAACCTCATGGCAGCCAGCCATGTCTACTAGGAAGTTACCTGGAAAATTCCAGTATTCCACAGTAGTGCATAGAGAGCAGAGAGACACAGGGTAGAAGCCAAAAGAGAGAGGTTTGCACTTTTGGAGAACCACAAAAATGACCAGAGAGCTGGAGCACCTCCCCTGTGAGGAAAGGCTGAGAACCTGGGGTTTTTCAGCCTGGAGAACAGAAGGTTCCAAGGAGCCCTAATTGTGGCTTTTCAGTACTTGAAGAGGGCCTGAAAGAAGGATGGGGACATATTTTTTGGCAATTTTGTTGATATAGGACATGGGGTAATGGCTTTAAACTGAAGAGGTTTTTTAACAGTGAGGGTAGAAAACAATGGCACAGACTGCCCAGAGAAAGGGGTGGATGCCCCATCCGTGGAATGTCCCTGCTCATTAAGGGTTGGACTGGATGACCTTCGAGGTTCCCTTCAACCCAAACCATTCTGTGACTGATTTTCCAGTCTGGAGCCAGTCAAGCATTGGAAGAGGCTTCCCAGAACAGTTGTGCAGGACACAGCCTTGGAGGTCTTCAAAATCACACTGGAGAAACCTGGTTCTAAGTAACACAGGAATTTCCCAGCCAGCAGTGAAGGGAACTTCTGGGTCTCTTTTGACAGCACTGATCCTGTGACACAGAATGCAAGGACAGCAGGAGGAGGCTGAAGAACAGCAGCACCCACTACTCCAAATCCAGTAAGCACCATTACTGAATGGCTGCTGTTCTCCAATTCCAGCCTTTAGGGGACTGTATAAAAACCAAAAAACACAGTTGGTTTTTTTGTTGTTGTTCTTGGAAAACACTACTGCTCTGAAGGAGTCCTGTGACTCAACCAGCAACGACATGACAGGATCCAAAGATACAAAAATCAAGCCTCAGAAGATGGCTCTGGGAACAAGTTTTTCCCAAGTAAACTACCGGCCCTGGATAACCCAGAAGAGGGCAGGAAAAGGACAAGAGGAATATTACAACTTCTGTTCACACACCAGGTTTCACAGGCAGCAACTATCCCAGGTGTTCTCACCTTCTCCTTCAGCCGGTACAGAACAGGGCTGAGAACAGAAGAGGGCTCAGCATCTGTTCTGCATGAACACATGGTGCAGGACTCACTAGAAAGTCAAGACACTGCAGCAGCTAATTCCTTAAGTTGTTTATTTATCGTTCAAGAAACACACAGCAGCAAGTTCTGTGTTGGCTTCAGTGTGACCAAATCGTTCCTCGTTGTTTCTGCACCCCAGCTTTGAAGTCAACACAGCCATTACTACAAATCACTTTTTTGGAAAGGGAAAGAATTGACCCTGAAGACAAAGAATTGGGGGGGAAAACTGAACAATTTCTCCAAAACCACACATTTTAAATATGACAATATTTATAAATCCTTGAAAGGCATGAATTATCCAGTAATGGAAAAAGCAGTTGTGATATTGGCAACAGAAAGTACAAAGCCATATGCTTACCAAAACACTGAAATTGTAAAAGCTGCAAGTTTGATTTGTACACTGCAGCAGTGTGTACATTACTGGAACAATGACTGCAAAGTGGCCTCAGAGGCATTATGGATTCAAGTAAATCTACGGAAAATATCCCAGTGTAGCTAATTCACAATGTTTATTTTATTCAATTCAAATTTAAACAACTTACTGAATTTAGATAGTGATAAAATACCTCAGAAACCGCTTGCCCTCCAAGATACCTATGTAAAAGAGGGCTTTTCTATTTTTTGGCTAATTATGCAAATTCTTTTAGCTCTGCTTTTTCAATAATTCCACTGTGTGAACAGAGGCGTTTTGAAATTCATTTCCTGTGACAATAATACCCCATTCCAAACTAAGAAAGCCTAAAAATAAAAAGGGCAGCCTGTTTTGGTGCGAGAGAAAAGCTGTACTGAAGACAGCTGCTGGGCTTGCTTCTTTTTATTTTAGCAACAAATGACCCATGAAATAAGCATCATTTGAAATTTCAAAAACTGGCATTCAATTTCCAACCTTCTGCTGTGAGTTTTGTGCATGATCAATCTATATGAGTAAGTAATTCATGCTTTCATGTTACCTCAAAACATTGGTTAAAGAATTCCAATTCAGAATGTTTATAAGCACAAATATAATCTGTGGATTCGATCAAATCAAAGCTAAAACATTGGTTAAACTCTGTGATTCCCACTTAACGTCGTACAGTGGTCCACCCTTCCTCATCTGTCTCGTTTTTAGTGCGGCGTACGGGCTCACGCTCCTTCTCTGTTTTCCAGGATCCCTTCTCCTTCTCCCCATCCCTTTCCCGCTCTTTGGATGCTGCTGGGGGAGCAGAGGCTGGAGGAGCAGCAGCAGCAGGGGCCGATCGCCGCACAGGTTCTCGTTCCTCCCCGCGCTCTTCCCTCCTGTCGTCGGCGCGTCGCCACGAGCTCGCTACGGTGCAGAAGAAACAAAAACAACTCAGTCATGCCCCACCAGCAGCCTGCAAGAGTTCAAACAAACAGCCCCAGCTCTGGCAGTGGGAGTTACTGATCCTCAGCCCTGCCAACAGGGAATACGATGACAATGGCCAAATGTTTTAATTTTATAGGGAAGTAAAGCAGAACTACTCAAACCTCTTCTGAGATTTGGGATTGTGGTGAGCAAGCCCAGGGTCATCTTTAAAATATGTAACTGCAGTAAAAATGTTCTACTGATGTACATGGTTTTATGATGTAAAAATATATTCTTATATTATTGGCAGAATTAAAACCACAAAAGTGTCTCCTTAGAAATGACTGAACTTTGAAAACAGAAAAATCCTTACTTAAAAACACTTGTGGAAAATGTTTAGGTGTTCACTGTTATTAAAAGACAGGAAATTGCTCTTCAGCTTACTGGAATCAGAGGTAAAGTGGTACTGAATTACATGACTCCACTGGTAACAGCATCTACCACCTTTTAACTGTATGAAGAACTGTTCAATTCCACCAAAAAAGGATGTTAAGAGTTCCACTCCACCTCTGTGTGAACAAAGCTGTGACAGATGCCAAGAAGTCAAATACCAAAACTTCTTGATACATTAAAAAAAAAAATCTCCACACTGAGAACACTGTGCCTTTCCATCAGCAGCAGCCCCCTATATGATCCCATGTTCTGTTCCAGGCTGCTCCAAGTATGGGAACACCCACACTGGGGGCAGAGACAACATGAGATTCTGAATGTAAGAATGTCAGAACTAGAAGATGTGGTGGTCCCTCCAGTCTAAATGGATTTGCTCTTACTGTATTTTTAGAACACAGCAAAGGATTAATAAATGTATAAAATTAATTCAGGTCTGTAATCAAAATAAGTTATTCGTCAAAACTAATACCATTCATAGTGTGAAACCCGTAAGGCCTCATTCAGAAATATTTCCCTCACCTTTTAAAGGATTTCAGGAAAGGGCCAGAAATTAACTTCTGGGATGTCTGTCTTAATAATTTAAACACAAGGACTTCACACACCCAGAACATAATCCTATGAAAAGTGCACACTTGAAATGTTACCCTCCTACCGTAGATGTAAAATGCTACTAAGATGGAAAAGAACTACAAATAGTTAAGATTCACTGAAGAATTCTCAATTATGCCAAAGTTGCTTTTTATTATTTTGTTTATGGAAAGGCAGTTTAAATGGCTGAAAATATAACCTATTCCCATGTGACCCCCTCCCAGCACTGTCAGGAAAAGGGAGGCTCTGTGTGGGATGCAGGACTTTAGGGACACTGAAATGAACCTACGCTCTTCCCGCTCGGATCGGAGGGGAGGCCCTCTCCTGAGGGGTGGCTCCCTGTCGTCGCCACGTCGGTCTCTCATGTCACGACCACCTCTGTCCCACTCCTCACGACGACTTGAATCTCTCCAGCTGGAAGTTTCCTCAGCTGGCCCTCTCCTCCAACCGCCATCATCCCTTTGGCCATGCAAAACATAAAACTAATGTTAAGGTTTTTACCTTTGCTATGGAAAGGAGCAGTAATAAATCACAACACAGATATGTACAGACCCAGTGGGTGTCTATTTAGCATGCTTCCAAAATTGGTTTTGTTTTTCTGGTGCCTAACATGGAATTCTCTTGATAAGAGGTTAAACAGAAAAATTTAAAAGCATTTTAAGCATTTTGGAATTCCTCCTGTAAACAGATACCATCATCCTAAAAATAACAAACCAAAAAGGCTCCGAAATGCCCCTATCCATTTGCTGCCCAAAAGTGCTTAGTTTCACACAAACCAACCCTTGTTCCTTTCACTCAGCAATTCCACATTATGTCTGTATCAGCAGGGCCCTTTTTTTTTCCTTCAGAAACATTCCAGAAGTACTTAAACAGAGAAGGCAGACCTGGGACGCCTGAAACGATCGTCTCGATCAAAATCTCTCTCCCTGTCAAATTCCCGTTCCTTCTCATTTTCATCCCGATCTTTGTCTCGATCCCATTCCCGGTCTCCTGAAGGTCTGGAATCTCGGGGAGGGCCCCAGCTGTCCTCACGAGCCTTCTCTCGTTCTCTCCACCCCCCTGGAAGAAAGAAACACAGTCAAAGGAATTTGTGACTGACCTCTGATCTCTCTTGTAGACAAAGAACCCTTTACTTCCGTCACAGAAACTGGTTCTTCAAGTTTTGACCCCTGAGGATCCAGCTCAGGATGTCTGTAAGAAGTTTGCACATCGAGTGGGAGCCACAGAGAGAACACTGTGCAAGCTGCTCAATGTAAAGCCAGTCGAATACGATGACAATGGCCAATGCCTGGAACAGTCCAGCAGAGCTGGTTGCACCCTGCAGTTTTCAGCCAGAAGCCACAAGGGTCCAGTGCAAAAGGAGTGCAAGAGGAAGCAAAGCATGTAGCTTAGACAGCAGATTCCTTTGTGAAAATCTACAAGGGAGGGGATTTTAAGCAAGCAAATTTTTGAAGAAGTTACTGCTTTTTAAAGCACTACTTTAACATATGAATGTTGTTACCATCCACTGAACACAGTGCACCCTGCAATACTGCTCAGTTATTTATGAATGGGAGCTCTTTATTATGCAGCCTGCTTTGGCTTTAAATAGGAAAATGTGGAGTGCAAGTTTTGATATTTACGGTAAATTTTCTAAAGCTTTGGATCACATAATTACTGTCTATGAAACTTGATGTTCTGCGTGCCAAGACGTAAATGTAAAGAGCCAGGAAATCAAAATCATATCTAACATTTAAATGTCATCAACAGTTCTGAAAAGAATCAGAAATAGCTCTAGACACCATCAATGACACTTAATAGAAATAAACAATACAAGAATAGGATAATTCAGATTTTAAGAGACCTCACAAGGTCTAAGCAGGACCTGCTCTAAGCAGGACTTTCAGGAAGGGTTAAAAACAAAAAGGGAATGTTAAAAACATCATCTCTGTACACATACAAAGGGCTTATCAAAACCAGACCCACTTGAATGAGGTATCAAAACGCTCCTTTAGAAGGAGATTAACTTCAGACACATAGAAGGGGTAGGGAAAGAGTCCAAGGTGTGCTAATTTAGTGAGAATGCTCCCAGCAGACCATTCAACTTGTATATTTTGGTTTAGCACACAGGGAAGTGACCAGTGTTAGAGTGACCTCTAGGTATCTTCCAGACAAGCAATCTTTTTAAATTCAACCAAATTAAAAGGCTTAATTATACTAAGAAGAGGAGTGTCCACATTAGCCCAATTAATCTAGATCTTTTCAGAGCTGATTCTCCCATCTCTGGCATCAAGTACATTACATCCATTACCTACTAGGTTAACACAAACTTTAGAGGGAAGGTTATTATATTACTGTATTTTACCTGGTTTACCAAATGGTCTCCAAGGACCCGGCCTTGAGTCTTCACCACCACGCCACGGGCCCCTGTCATCATCTCTCCTGGAGAGCCTGTCATCGTCCGCGTTCCGCCAGGGTCCCCTGTCGTCATCCCTCCGGGCCATCCTGTCGTCATCCAGCCCGCGCCGAGGCCCTCTGTCATCATCCAGCCCGCGCCGAGGCCCCCTGTCGTCATCTGCAGCCCGCCAGCTGCCCCTATCATCATCCAGCCCGCGCCTGGGGGGCCTGTCCTCATCCAGAGCCCGGCGGGGCGGCCGGTCGTCATCCAGGCCGCGCCGGGGCCCTCTGTCATCATCTGCCGCGCGCCAGCTGCCTCTGTCATCGTCCAAGCCGCGCCGGGGAGGCCTGTCGTCATCCAGGGCGCGCCTGGGTGGTCTGTCGTCATCCAGGGCACGTCTGGGGGGCCTGTCATCATCCAGGGCGCGTCTGGGACCCCTGTCGTCATCTGCAGCTCGCCAGCTTCCTCGGTCATCATCCAAACCACGCCGGGGCGGCCTGTCCTCATCCAATCCACGTCTGGGGGGCCTGTCCTCTTCCCCTTCTCGCCTCGGAGGTCTGTCCTCGTCCCCTTCCCGTCTAGGTGGCCTGTCCTCTGCTGATTCTGGAGGACGCTCCTTTTCATCTGCAGGGCCCCGCCGGGGCAGGTCATCCCCTCGCCGAGGCAGATCGTCCCCTCGTCGGAAAGGTCTTTCATCGTCTCTTGGATCTCCTCGACGCCAGTCTCTGTAAAACCACAGGGAACGAGTGAGAAGTGGAAGCTGACATCCAGGAAAGCTTAATATCAGCATCAAACCCTTCAAAGCCATTTCTGACAGCACCCACTTGGTGAGTGGTTCCAAACACTGAGTGTGCCATTTCAAAATGCACCTTTTAATGCCCTTCATTGCTACAGGAAAGCGATAGGTCACTGTCCCTACAGCTTTGGTGAAGACTGTGCAGTTTATCATCTCCCTCAGAATTACAGTTTGGACAGTCCCCTGTTGGTTATCTGCTGCAACACAACAGAGAAGAGCGTTGGCTTCTACACCAAGTCTAATTTGGCAAACTTGAGCTAAGTCTGAAAGAACCAGTATTAAAAAACCCCATAATCATCAATTTAAGTATCCCCTTCTCCAAGCACATGCTAAGAGCTCACACCATTTAGTCTACTGTCTACAGGATTCTACACATACATTTACATCATAAACCCTGTTTTTGTCACCAGATTAATTTCTTTATTTCAGGAAATTAACCTTCCTCAGCAATAAAAAAAAAAGAAACAATAGAACATCACAGAAATTTATTGGTACCTGCTTCTTGGCAGGAAAAGAAAAGCTGCACTGGGGTTGAATCTCATGGATTTAAAAAATAAAACCCAAACCAAAACACAACAAAAAGAACACCCCAAAGTTTAGGAATCCACGATGCTACTAAAATGTAAACAAAAAAACAGCAATGACTTGCTACAAAACAACAGATGTAGGACTTGAAGAGGTGAGAACAAAGAGACAACAGTTTGTGACAATTCAGTCTCAAGAATTTTGAGTGAATGGTGAGCAGTGCATTTCCTGCATTTGGAGGAATAAGAGAGAATGCAATTATCATTGATCTGTGAGTAAAAACCAAGACATGGAGATTTGTTAATTTCCATTTAGACCAAATTGGATAATCTTCCCCTTTGAAAAATCTGATTATTTTGCCATAAAAGACATGTGGAAGAATGGTTATAATGTTCATCAGATGAAGAAGTATTTAATTCGTTCAGATACTGTTTCAGGATCTTAAGAGTTTTAAATCTATTTTAAACTATTAAACTACCACTACTCTAATCCATTTCTAGCAAAGTTGAATGAGAAATGAGTAAGACAAGCTGTATCACTCTGTGTGGGGAAAAAAAAAATCCTTTGAAGCATACCAATAAGTGCATTAAACACTGCCCAAAGTCACAGAATGGTTTGGGTTGGAAGGGACCTTGAAGATCATCTCCTTCCATCCCCTGCCATGGGCAGGGACACTTCCACTATGCCAGGTTGCTCCAAGACCCATCCAAGCTGGCCTGGAACACTTCCAGGGACGGGGCACCCACAACTTATGCAATATGTGAGTAGTGAAAGGCTTCACCAGGCAGTTTCAGCCAAGTGTTAGATTCACAAGAAAAGTGGACCACTACCAGGAATGGCAACACAGCTTTTAAGGAAAGACGGAATTCTATTTTGTTTATCAAGAGATCATACCCTTCTAAAACATTATAAGAAATTACTAGAGACAGAAAGAGTCAATTAATTTGCTTCCACTGGAGTCAGAGTAAGCAGTAATGGATTTAAATTGCTGTACTGGAAATCGGGGTTAGACTTTTATAAAAATCTATCTACCTGGAAGGCTAATTAAGCAATAAATTAGCTGCCAATTGGAACCAGCAGTGTTATCTCCATCAGCACAGGCTTTTAAGAACAACTAGATGTGCACCATCAGAAATATTTTTAGCTACAGATCATCCTGATGTGGAGCAGAAAAAAATGGCTAAATGTTAAAAATCTTGTTTTCTACACGGTATAAACAGTTTTCATTATTAGTGAACATATCCAAAACAGATGTAAAAAACTGTGGATTTCTTTTTATTTTTAAAATCCAAAGTACCTTCAGAATATTCTTTCTTCAGATATCTGTCCCTCCCTGTTCAATACAGTTCTTCAGAACTTTGTTTAATTTATGGCATGTTTTCTGCTCTGTGACTCACTCTGGGACTTGCATAGTTACTGTCAGTTTTCTAAATGGAAAATCTCAGAATTTCATCATCCAGGAATCCTGCATTTGTTGTCATCCTTCTCCGTTCTGTATTTATGGAACTGACACCAATGTTTGAGTGGGAGAGAAATTGTTAATTTAAAAAGGAATCCAAGTAAGCAAGTTGTTTATCACACACAGAAGGTGTCTGCTTGCCTTCACATATCTAAGCCAAATAAAACAGGAATGTTATCTGAGCATGGTTCCAAGATAAAACCTCTCTCTCATTCTGAGATCCTTACAAAGCAACTTTTCAACAGAAGGCAACTTTCAGAGATGTAAGGCATGAGATATTACTCAGTTAGTGCAGCTTTAGCAGCAGCAACAAAATGGGAACCTCCACACTTGGATCCCAACACAACTGGAGCTTAGTAACCCCTGATTACCTCTCCACTGGTGCTCGACGCCATTCAGACTCTGGCTCACCACCTCTTCTCCAGGAGCTTTCGGACTCCCTGTCACCCCAACGAGATTCCTGCGTGTCGGAAGAAATTAGGAACATTCTCTCTGAATACTTTAAAATGAAGATTTTCAACATATAATTGACTTTTGAGCATGTTATGTCATTAAAAACTCACTTGTCACACTGTAGAACACTGAACTATTGGAAGTTTCAGTAACTAAAATATGGTTTTTACCTGACTTTATTGTTTCTGGAACAGTTCAAACAATGATATGGTTCCTCCCTTGTGCCACATACTTTACCAGTAGGGTAGGATATATGCAAATACACTAAAGTGATTATGAACAAGTGTATGAACAATTGAACAATAGCTACAGTCAGCCACAGACATTACCTGTTGCCACAAAAGAGATGTTCTAACAGTTTCACTTTTCCTGGGGCTTTATGACAACAGGAATGAATGTAAGGAATTATTTGCTTTTGTGCTTTCTAATCTCATCAGGAAATGTAACCAAATACACTGAAAGCTCTCTGTGGCAAAGACAACTTTGTTCTCAATACCTCAATGGACAGAAGATGTGAGATATTAGTGATCACACAGGTTGCAGGGCAAAGCAATATTTGAGATGCATTTTTTTTAAGATAAAGTTAAAATGTCTTTCTCCATTGCCAGACAAACCATTTAAACAAATTTTTATGCCTTAACTCCACCACAAGAAACTAGTTAGTTAAACCATCTAAAATAGCTGATTTCACATAATCACAAAACCTCTCTCAAGAAGGGTATTCCAGTTTTCAACCCCTCTTGGAAAAGGTTTTTATTTGTCAATATGGGTTAACCAAGGTCTTGCATATCCACTACTCTGTCTCCTTAAATGCTTTTGAAATCACCCCAAATAACAATGGTGAGCAAAGAATCCCAAAATTGCAAATGGAATTCCTGAAGTGCTGCAGGTATCTCTCGCAGAACCTGAGACAGCTTTTCCATATAATCAAGTGCCCACAGATAGGAGACCTCTTATATGAAAAATACCCATAGTGATTATTTACCTGACAGACTATCAGAACAATTTATACAAGCTGATAACTTATCTTCATGGTGTTACTCAATGAAATATGTATTAAACAAAAAGAAAGGCTGTGGGAGATGAAATTTAAAACTAGTTCTGAATGGTAAGTTCTGAAAAAGTGGGAGTGTAGAAGGCTTATGGTACTTAAAAATCTTTTAAACCATTAAACATTTCCAAGTAACTTTTGTTTTGTTTCTTGTTGGATTGGGATAATGAATTCTCCCAATACAAGTTATATTTGTAAAGAGAAAGTTGCACACACCTCTTGGTTTCATGTTATTGCATATTTCTCATAAAATATAAAACTATCCTTTTATGTTTAATCTGGGGAGGATTTTCCTTCAATATATACTTAAATTCCTGACTTTTGCATGAGTCACTGCACTTGCTTCCATTGGTTTTCTTTCTGTGTTAAAGACAATTTTGTCCAATATTAATTTCAGTCTTTATAAATTTAGTTTTTAAACAGCTTGGAGATCTTACCAGTTTCTTATTTTACTCTATTGCTAAACTAGAGATTCCAGATCTGGATAGTGATAATTTAACTATTAAATTAGCCACTCACACTACAGCTTAACAAAAAATAAATAAATAAACCTATGAGTGCAATGCTAACACCTTCTTTCAAATAATCTACAGAAGAAGGAGCAGTCAAAAAGAAACAAACCTGCAGGTATTACCCACCTTCCTTGAAAATGGGTCATCCAGGCCTCTCCTTTCTTCTTCTCGACGGCGCTCTCTTTCCTCTATCTCCATTTCTCTTTGACGTTTTTTCTTCTCCAGCTCCTCCAGTTTCTTGACTCTCTCCTGGTACTCCCTCTGCTCCTGCTCGCGCTTCTCACGCTCGATGCGCTCCTTCTCCTCACGCTCTGCACAGTGTGAAACACACACAGGACTTATTACCAACACAAATTCCATTGCTTTGCTGTATCCACAGAAGGGTTACACAGTGCAATCTCTCCCCCTCTGACTCTATGAAAAATAAACACTAAAAAATTACAATTGTTTCATATGATGTGTTTAGCTAACCACAGAACCTGTTTTCTGGAAGTCTCCTAACTCAAAAGCAATAGGAAAAGGAACCCCGATACATCCATTAATGACACATCTTGAACAGCTAGCAAGAAAGAAAAAGTTGCAATACCTGGATGTTAATTCATTGCACAGACCATAAGCGTACATAAAATATTAGTAACTACCTCAAACATGGTAGAGGATCCCGACATAAAATATCAATAACTATCTCAAACATGGTAGAGGATCCCTTCCTTAGGAAAGGTCCAACAAAAAAATCAGCTAATGGTGTCAGAAATTTTGATATTCATGACTGCTCCAGCTTTTGTTTGTTCTTTAAATACTGCATTACTATGAACTCTGATACATAAAATCTGCATCCTGCAATTGACAAATAAGGCAGAAATTCATCCTATAGGATGTCAAGCACCTCTTCTAAAACCCTGAAACAGGCTATTAGGGCTACCAGACAAAGCAATACACAAAGAAAGGTGTGTGAGTCGTTTACAATTCTGGTGTTCTTGCTCAGACACCAATATTCCCTTTATTTTCTCTTTATGACCTGTGCAAACAAGTGACCAGAACTCCAACTGCAGGCTAAAATCAAAGTCTCAACTTTTCATTAGCCTCCCTTACTTTAGCTCCTCCTTCACTCATGTCTAGGAACTACAGAGCTTTACCTTCTAGTCCGTGCTGCACAGGTAAGCAAGGAAGGTGCAACAACTGGAAGCTGAAAAGCATTTCTCCAAATGCTTTTTGAAGCAAACTCATGAAGCAGGGAAACCAGACATTAGCTGTGTTACACAAATGGAAAGGCTCAAGGAGGCAAAGGATGAAACAGTCACATTGTCAACCTCACCTTTAAGCAGCTGCTCTTCCCGTAGCCTTTGCTCCTCCTCCTCCTTCTCCCTGTAGTAAGTGATGCGTCTCTCCTCTTTGCGCTGCTTCTTGCGCTCCTCCAGACGGTTCCGCCTCTCCTCTGCCAACCGCTCCTGGAACTGCTTGAGTTTATCCTGAAATACCAACAATACACCTCAGAACACCACAGCTGTAATGCCTCACAGCTGGGCATTTATACAAATTGCTAAATAAAGCTACACAGAAACTCAAAACAACTGCAACATATTAATTTTGCTCTGAAAAATGACCTGTTCACCACTTCCATCTCTTCCATAATTTATTTTGTGTTAGACAATACCCTCCAATTTAGAAGAAAAACAATCAAATCATCATCATATTAGTCTTTTATCTGCATTTTTAAAAAAGGAATTGCCTAAATAATAATTTATCCGTACCTAAAATATATTACCCAAAATTATCCCAATTATTGCAAAGAATCATATGCAATTACTAATTTATATTAGCGTAACACTTCTTCTGCTTTTTTTTTTTGGTAAAGCCAGTTTTTACTGCAACATAGCTGAACAGTCAAAGCTAGAAACAGTCTCAGGAAATGTAAAATTTAAAATGCAAAGCAAGAAACAAAGGCACGGTTCTTTCCCTGACCTTGTGATCTGATTCGTTTTTAAATTTTGCAAACTCAAAACACAGCTTGAACAAACAAATACTTGAACTGTCAAAATAATTTCCAGATTCAAACATAATGATAAATAAAAGACAAGTACTTCCACCTATTTTTCAGCTTCAGTATGATTGTTAGTATTACTCCATCACCACAGTAAGCTCAAGTACTTCTGCAGACACAGCTGCCGGTCTATGACATCCAGTGATCCCTTACTAATAGTACTGAAATCAACAATTTACCCTTCTTTCATTTGCCATATAAGCTATTCCAGAAACTGTCAAAAATTTTAAGTGACAATACCCTAGGAATGGGTGCAAGAAATTTAATTTAAAAGTCAAAGCAGAAATTAAGTGATTCCACAATTCTGAACCATTTAAAATACTAATTTGTTTCTAGTTTCATGAAGAATCCCTAGGTCCCAATTTTAGTTTGTCACTTTAGGGGTGTACTTTGTTAACAATGCCATATCTCATGTACCTCATAAACTGTTCGTCGTGATGCTTTGAGCCTGGCTTCAAATAAATCTCTATCCTCCAACATCCTGGAGAGTCTACTCTTGTGCTCAAGGGCTTTCTCACGCTCCAGCTGCAGGGTGGTGATCTGAAAGTAAAAAATATACAAAGTGTAACTTAACTATACCTTTGGATTCAATCTACCCCAGCCACTAGAAGGAGGAATTCTCTCTTCTCCTTTCAGAGCAAAGACAGAAGAAATTGCTGTCCACTAGAACGATGAAATCACAAAGCTAACATTTTAATCTTTCTTTTTTGGAAAGAGCTGGGAAAAAAACCCAAACAGTGCAAAATCCACTATTTTTCATGCATTGCTAATGCACTTTATCAACTGAACAAAAAATTCTTACCCTTTCTTCTTCCTGTTGTTCCCACAGCTCCATATCATGCACTCTTTGCTCCTCATAGGCAGTCTTTATTAGAGGAATTTCTTCCAAGCGCTTCGCTCTTTCAAAATAGTCAATCTGAGTAAAGACAATACATCTTTAGCATGTTGTAATGTTCATAAACCACTGATTTCTGGAGAATCCTCAAAAATATCTGATATATTATGGCAACATAACAACAACCACACTGACCATCAAAAGTCAACCCAACCCAGAACCTGCCTCTACCAGTGGCAACAAAATGCACCCCTAGGCAAGGATGCAGGAATAGAGACAGGCATGTACTCAATACTCTCTCAGACTCATCCGTTTTTAGCTCCCAGCATTTTCTGTTGGAACTATTTTTATATTTTAAACATTAGTGGATTTCCTCTCTTGTCCTTCTGAACTCAAAGCTTTTCATATACAAAAATGTACTTTGGAAAGAACTCTGGTGTGTCTGTGGCTCACAGCATGACGATCCAACTTCTACCTACAAACAGTTTTGAACACAGTTCCTGCTGGCTTCATTTGATGCTTCTCACTCCACTACCCCTTGCAGGCAGTTCAAGAACAACTGCTCACACTATCAGCTCTTACAACAGGTACACTCTTACAGACTGGCACCACATCCTCTCTAGAAAGCTTTCAGACAGAGGAGTACTATTTCACAAAGACATTTCTCCCACAGAAGCCAATCTGCCTCATTGATAGTTCTTCTTGGCGTGTCAAACTTCCAGCTCAGCTATATTCTTTCAGACATAAGGAGATCAGAGCTGCAGACAGCGCTCAAAATGCAGAAGAACCAAGTTCTCACTGCTGGCAAAGAATGTTAAGTTTGGAGCCCATCATTCAATATGCAAAGCCAAAGACTGGGGGATTCTTTTCCCCGCTTTCTCTATATAAAGTTTTTAAAACTATCTAACCAGAACATAATTCAAAGGCCTTCTTTTGTCACACTACTAAGTTGGTGTTTTTTTGTGCAGAACTTTTCACAAAGCTTTTTTGGAAATCCAACTTAGTTACACCCATCAGATCAGCCTTACAAATATGTTTGCTTTGACGGTTTCTGAGAACTCCAAGAGGAAGCCCTTGCTAACATTCCTTTTATAGAAGCTGTGCTGACTTTTCCAGGCAGATCGTATTCACTCAGGTGACTACTAATTCTACTGTATAATGTATTTTCTGCTCCTCCGTCCAGTACAAGCTACAGCTTTACAGGCCCACAGTGTCAAAGATCCTCACTGGAACCTTTTTTATTTCCACTTTCTACTTGCCATTTTTCTTCATTTTTAAGTGGCCCAAGTCACCAACTGTACCATAGAACCCCTGAATATTCCTGAATACAGCAGGAAGTCCCAGGTGAGTTTCACCTTGCACAGGTCACGTGTTTCTATTTATTATGACATACTTCTCACACTTTTATAGCTCGTCACATTTTAGACAGATCCTTTTCTGCCATCTAGGAGGGCTCTAGCAGTGCAGTTTCCTCTGTTTCAGTGAGGACTAACACAATTAACTTAGCATCTCTGTAGTAGTCTCACATCTGAACATTTAACCTATTCTGAACACTTACAAGTCTTCCCAACTAAGATTCAGTTCATATCCACCTCAAGGGTCTTTTTTCAAATCAACTCCATTAACTAGAGCAGATTTTTGCACTGAAACCAGAGACCCAATTGGTATATTTACCAATACAAATAACGTTCCTGTAGTTTCAAATAATAACACTTCCAACACCAATATTATATATATTATATATATGTGTATGCACATATATGTATCCACACAGGAGATCATATGCACTAAAAAACTGTGTATTGTATTGTAATTGTACTCTTCCCACTTTGTACCTTTTTCTCCTGATTCTTCAGTCGTTCCTGAAGTTCCTTCTTTTCTTTTTCCAGCTGTTCCACTTGTTTAGCCATAATAAAGTCAGGATCCAATTCTTCAAGATCCTAGAACCAAGAAAAGTTATCAGTATAAGATGGAGAAAAAAGTCTCACAAAAGGTAGTCTTTATTCCCCCAGGTAAAGAAAGTCCCATCCAAACCCAGAACTAGTTTCCTCATTTTCAAGAGAGAGTTGCAGTACAAACCCATGAAATTCAAGTAGCCCAGCAATGTAACACGGAAAGCATAACAAAATAACTTCCTACTGCAACAATAAATCACCAACCTCAATATCAATATCTTTAAATGCTTTGGCTCCCAGTTCAGTCTTCTTAATCTGCTCCAAGCGCTCCCGAACAGTTTTCTTTTTGATCTGCTCATGCTCCTGCAGGATCCTCTCCTTCTCTCTCTCCTTTGCCTCCTGGCGCAGCCTCTCCTCCTCAGCTTTCCGGACTTTCTGCAACTCTGCTTCCCGTTGTTCCAGCTCTTCCTTTTCACGCTGGATGTTCAGACTTTCCAGGCGCTCCTTTCTCTCCTCAATGGTTTGCCGGCGTGCGAGGATACGCTGATGCTCCTTCCTGGAATTCTTCAGGAAGGCAGTGACCGCCAGCTGATGTTGTTCTTCCTTCTCTTGCTGGATTTAAATTAAGAATAAGACAATGATGTAAACAGCCACTCTTTAAAAAGGCAGAAAGCAAAGCAAATGCTTCTCAAAGATAATGTGAAGTTAATTCTATTCTCCAAACTTGCCAACTGAGTGGAATTATAACTGCCATGGCAAATCTAATCATTCATCCAAGTGGCATCCAAGGTAGTAATACTGCCCAGAATCATGTGCACATGGAGAAAGTTGCCAGTAAAAGACAATATTCTGCAACATGGCTTAGGTATGACAGTTTGACATTTTCCTGTCCAAAAATACTGCACACTCAGATGTTATTGATACTGAAATCTTTAACTGCAATGGGTGTGTGGGTTGTTTGTCTCTGTATTTGTTTGCAAGCATATCACCACATGTACTGTATTTCACCAAAGCTGTTTTGTTCTTTTAAAGCTTTGGTTTTTTCCAAATACACTAATAAAAGGGAAAAGCACCCTAATTGACATGAAGCACTATCTGTGAGGCAATAAAAAAAGTAAGTCACCAATTTCAACATAGTCATTAAAACCATTTTCATTACCTTATAAAAAGCACTAGGCTTCTAGACACTAGAACACAGACTGTTCTTTACGCAGTCTTGCCACCCCCCAGCATTCCCCAGAGCACCCCCACAGTTCTTGGTGGACATTCGTGCTGTACATTTGCGGAGGTGTCACTGTGCCAGCTCAGGGAGCTGCCCATTTCCATGAGTCCAGCCAAACACTGCAGCCCAATCAGCTCCCCACACTCCCCCAGCCATGCTGCTCCTGAAATGTGAGTACCCTCCGGGATATTTTTAGTAACCTGTCACTTCCAGGGCATTCAACAAAAACACTGAAACATCCGCACTTTGTTGCAGATCTGCACACATTTAAAGATAAATTGAGATGCCAGAAATGAAAAAGTAAAAAGCTTTAGACAAATTTAATGATTTTGTGAATTATAATGAATATGGCAAAATAAAAGCATTTAAGCACCTGACAAAAGTGGGAAGTTTTGACCTGAATAATGAAGAAAAAAAGGATATCAACTTCTTCTGTAGCTTCTCTAACCACAGAGACTGAGAATAACCTTGACAGTGTTCTCCAATTTTACAAGTGTAATGACCACTAATGAGTTCAATGAGGAAGATTTGTCTTATTCAGCTACTAACTGTACTAACATGTCAAGTGCAAGACTAATTGCCATTTCTATCCATGAATGTACAGGTAAAGCATATTTTTTTCTTTCAAAATGACAATCTAGTACCAATCACTAATCAAATACTTTTAAGGGAAAACCTTTATAGAAATATTTTTATCTTAAACACTATAAAACCACTAATACATGTCCAAGCTGACTACAAAGTGAGCACTGGGTGTTATGATACAGTTCTACTTTCTGCATTTAGATTTTAAGAATATTACTTAGTATTTCAACCTGTGGACAGAATCTAGCATGGACTTGTTGCTATCAGCCTTTTTTCCCTATGGAACAAATATCTGATGTGTTGGCTATGAAATCTTTCATAAATCTAAAACAAATGAAAAAACTACCACTGTTCTAGTTAGAGAAATGAAGGTTTAACTTGCCACAACCAAAGCATTCTGGAAATCTGAAACTGATTTACACCTTGCTGCTACAGAGCTCTGAAAAACTTGAAATGTGCGTCTGACCTTGAAGCCAAGAGCCCCAGGGAGGAGGAAAGGAAGTGACAAGGAAAAGTCAGTTCTTGAGCTGTGGGATGTTTTGTTCTATAAAGCTACATTGCAGGTTTTTCACAACAGCAGTTTCTCAAGGAAGCAGGCTCTTGGGTTTTCAAAAACACATGCAAAATTTGTAAACAGATCCTATGTATGTGCTCAAGTATGGGAAAGTTATTATTTGATATATCCTAAACCTGATTATTTGCAGGACTGGAATTTTAAACTCAGGCCTCTTGTGTACATTTTGCCACGATTTTAGTTATGACCAAACACTAACTAGCTGAGTGCTTTTAAGAATGACTTCTTTACAAGCACAAAAAACTGACTACCACTAAGCTGAAAATAAAAAATAAAATGTACATCTAATCTGAGAAAACACATTCATTAAAATATAAATTTTGTCCACATTCTCATAAGACTTTTAACGACTTACCATTAAGTGAGGAGGTTTAATGACCGCAAGAGCCTTAGCCAGAGCTGAGGACATGGCAGTGAGTTGGTTTCTGATCTGCTCAGAAGGCATGCTCTGCAGCTGAGGGCCCAGTGGAGCATCTTCTCTCGTACAGTAATTCAAATCTGAGCCAAAACTCAGTGTCCGGGTCGTGTGATCAAGGCGAACCTTTGCAAAAACAGAAAAAAAGGAAGAAAAAGGATTGTATTGTATTGGTTATTGAACAATTTCTCTGTTGCTCTGCCTTTGACCGCCATGAGTCAACAGAAGCTCCAAGCAGAAATTACTTGAAAAGAATTCTGCTATACCATTCTACGAGAAATGCCAAATTAGTAGGAGAAAAAAAACACTGTGAAAGAAGGTGTGTTTTATTTTTATGGTTTAGAAAAAAAAAAACCCAAACAACAACAAAAAAAATAAGGGAAGAGGCTGAATTTTTAATGATTCAACAAAATAAGCACTGAAAGACAAATCACTCTTGCCTCTTCCTGCACGTTGTCAACCTTTTCATCCCATGCAACACACATGAACCCAGACATTATTTCACACAAGTCTTTCTACAGCACTCACTTGTAAGTCACAATGCCTGGCTGCATCCACGATACAGCGCTCCAGCTGGAAAGCATCCACAAAAGGAACCAAGGTACACAGACGAGCAAACTCAATGCTTTGATAAATCTGGGCCACCTGAATGTGAACAGAAACATCAGCTATTTTTCCTCAATAAAAAGAATTCAGAAATAGAAGTGGTTGTACAGGCCTTAAAGTTAACTTGGTAAAGTGTCAACAAAAGAATGTATACATATTAATGCAATTGCAAATACTGGTGCAGGATTTTATTTCTGTACTATATTCAGATTAACCCCCATTCCTGAATGGTTGATCTGTATGAAGGAGACTGGCAGCAGTAACTACATCCAGCTATGCTGCTAATTAGCCTTCAGCTATTTCTTTAGCACACCAGAAATAACACTGCTCATCACTGGTAATGAAAGCAGGTCAATGAAATGTGCATTTTATAATANAAAGAAACCAAAACCCAAAGCAAAATACCCAAGACCTTACTCCGAAGAGAAGTTTTAAGAAACCTGGTAAGTTATGAAGAAAATCTAGAGAAGGGACTACACCACTGTAATCCACTATCAAATATAGCTACTACAGCTCGATTTAAATGATACACAAACTGAAGAAGACATGGGTTTTGTATTAAAAAATGTATTTTGAAAATCAAACAGTCTTCTATTTGATGTAAAGAAAAATTCTGTCAGCATTAAAGTTTCCAACTTAATCTTCCTCCAAAGCATATTCTAACTTTTCTAAGTTGTATATTCTACATTTACTTAGGAACATACATTTCTTTACTCATACCTGCTGCAGAAGGCGAAGGATGGTGTTGTTCTGTAGGTGAGGAATGTACAGCTGCAGTTCAGGTTCCTTTTCAGCTTGGTCCTTCACCCAGTTAAGAACCTATCAAAAGTCTGACAAGTTACTCTATCTGCACAGACCTGTAAAACTTTACAGATAAAGTAACATTTCTGGTTTATATCTCTTGAAACAAGAGCACTTCTATCCAGACACTGTCCTGTTTTACTGAAGTGCATCCTTTCATCAGAACACTTAGTTACAAAGCAGAGATGACAGTTATTGTATGAAGGCGACTGACAGTACTGGCAACATTTACCATACTGCTAATTTACCTTCGAGTTCTTTTTAGCACCTCAAGTATCTTTGTTCCCACTATCAAAGAAAAAGAACATGATGTGCTTCATCAGCTGCACAATTTACACTAACCTAATCAACAGCTCTCACATTATTCTACCTCCCAACACTCTACCTTTTAATAGTAAAACCAGTCATTGGTTTATCTTTCCACTTAGCACACAACCCACTTGCCAGCATAAGCCCACGTGTGCACAGTCTTCTCATTTTGCACCTTTACACAAATTAACTCAGTATTATCTCCACCAACAAAACCTTCTGATACATTCCCAAAACTCTGCACCTTTATAAGCCCTCTGAATAGTACCCCAAAGAACTGAGTGAATTTCCATTCTGTTTCAATAACCTGGCTTACTCTATCAGGTGTCATGTACATGTCATGGTAATGGAACTTCACCAAATCAAGGCTACCACTGAAAAATCTGGCAACAGAAAAAGCTAGTTGATATTTACCACAAATCAATATTCAAATAACAGACTATTAGTCAAGACCAATTACTACACACAGACCTACAAAGAACTTACCTTGCTCACACGGGCACTCAACTTGAGAGGGTGAAAGTCTACTTCAAGCCAATTGTAAAGTTCTTTCACTTCTGGGACAACATATTGCACTACATTGAACCTAACCTACAGACAACAAAAAAATCCAAATATCTCAACAAAAATACAGTATTAACCAATAGTTATGCTTTAAGAATTTCATATTCAACAGGTTAAATAGACAACATATGTGCTTTTTAATACAGAAGACTATGTATTTTTCATTATCTTCTTAAGTGTAGTGACAGTAACTCTACACTACACCACTTAAATGTATTTAAAAATGGAAAAGTAGACAAAAAATACAAACAAGGTAAACAGACCAGAGCACCATCCTCAGCCATTTCTAAGATACAAGGCCTACTAGACAAATGTAGGCCCACATCCAATCTAAAACCACATGTCACTGTTCATGATTAAAATTCTGAAGCTTTAAACTATGGGTTTGAGGCAAACTGGAGAGGCACTGCCAGAAGAATTAATTCAAATTGTAAAATGAGCTTTGAACCCAAGTTTTAGATATGAGTGCAAATGACTGCAAGAAATTCAAACATTCTCTGAAACTTCCCATTACTTAATGTTTAATTTGTTTATGAGCATCAGAGGAGGTCTGAGGATAGATAAATCTAACATCCCTTCAAATTAAACACATGGAAGTTTTCATAATCACTTAGATCCATATGGTCCAACACTTGACATCTTACTTGTGTTTATCCAAAACAAATTTAAAACTGAAAAATAAGCACTTGGTTCAGTTAATTACCCCCAAAAAACCCCCAGAGTTCTAGATCACAACATGTTTCAGATGCCTCAGTGCTTCTAATCAGTATTTGCTGCTTGGGTGATATAAAAGATAATATTGAAGCTGACTAGTGCATACAAGCATTTATTGTCACTGCCACTTCCAAACAGTCCTTGTGAATCAGCAATTAAGTCCCAATTAACTATACAGCCGTCTTAGCTTTCAAACTGCTGTCCCACAGCTCTAGAACAGGATCAGTGTTATGAAGGTACCCAGTACCTACCATGTCATTGATGAGGCTGGCCCGAGTAGGGGGAGCCTGCAGCCCCAGCAGCGTGGCCAGGCGCCGCTGCTTCTCCACGATGATCCCATCCATATCCAGGAGACGAGCAATATCAGTTCTCTCTGGAGTTATGGGAATGGACAGGGTGGCCAAAAGGACTCGAGTGGACATCCTGGTGACAAAACAGAAGCACAAGAGATGAACTGCTAGAGAACACTTACTAATTCCTGTTCAAATATGTGCCAACTCAAGAGAGGAACGAGGAGCATCCATGATGCAAAACTGTGTAAAAACACCAGAAATAACAGAGGAAACACCAACTGCACCATGAGAGGAAATTGTGAAGTTATGTGAAATGACAGTTTCTTGTGAAGAAAATACCACCACTAAGAAGAAAAAAAGGAAACAAAATCCCAGATATTTATCGACTTGCTGATCTTCTCAGTCAGTAAAGAGAAGGAAGCTTAACTAAGGTAATGCTAATGTGCTAATACTTACTCTGCAGCTTTGTAAAATATCCTCCTTGCTCTAGATTTCTTACAAGGCAATTAGTACTGGCCAATTTAGGCAGAGCTGCTCATAGCCATACATGTCATCTGCTTCTTTTGGGGTACAATTTAGCTTATTTTTGAACCTAGGGGGTTAAAAATAGATTCTAAGATCACAGTAAGTATCGTTCCCCACCTCTGCATCTCCTCTTGTGTGAGATTCTTCCGCATTTCTCTTGATAAGTGATAAAGGCGGTGAAGGGTGGATGCGTGAAAAAGAGCATTTCCTGATTTCCAGAAGACAGTTGAAACTTTGTGATAGTAATTTGCCATCAGCTGTGGTTTGGGCGGCTTCTTAGACAGTGCAAACAGTCCATGAATATCTTCCACTGCTTTGAAAGCTTCCTAAAAAACACCGTAACAACCAAATACACTACTGTTAGGAAGTTTTTTGCGACACCCCAAAAAAGGAAAAATATAAATTCAATAAAGGTTATGAGACTTTAAATTATTTAATACTACTGAAAGCCATGATCTTCAGTTCTGTCAACTATATGAAATGAAATACTTCTTTCCTAATAAATTATTTGGACATACTCCTTTAACTATCTGCTTAGAATGTGGTATTTTTGTAAACTTGTTCCATTCAGATTTTCAATCTACAAACCATGGGGAGAAAAACAAACAAATGCTCTACAATTTTATTATTATACCAATTCTACTATTTACTGGTTTAACCATTTTTCATAAAAATAGTTTTTGTCATCAAAAATGGGTAGTTTCCCTAAAAATACAAGTAATCTTGAAAATGCCTTACATGTAATTACTAACATAGCTAAAATGGGAAGAACACAACAGAGAAAGTTCTTCAAATTCACAAATCCAAAAAACTGCAAGTTTGGTTTTTAAGGCATTTGACATTAGAAATGTCGGCAGAGGTGAAGGTGCCATCAGCTCCTCACTTTCACAACTCAAAGTGATTTCAGCTACTTTATTATTTACTACCACCAGCAAAGCTTGGTTTGAAATGCTGTGACGGAACACCAGACTAAGCATTCAATATTCTAGATACTGAAACTTTATTCCTTAGCTCTTATCCTTTCTTCACCTTACGGCATGTACCATGAACCATGAACTGCGTGGAGCAGATTCTGGAAAGGCTGCAGACCAAGCAAGGGGAGCCCTGCTGCATACCTGCCACAGCTCCATGCTGATAGCACTGTCCAGTTGCACCAGCCTGGTCTCCAGGTGCATGGACTGACTGTCGGGATTGTTGAGGTTGATGGCTGTGCTTTGGTTGTGGTGCCGCTGGATCTGCCCCAGGTGCATTCTCAGGTTATCACAGAGCTTGCGGAACTCTGCTTTCCGCGTGTACTGCAGGCAGAACTTGAAGGCTGCAAAAATGAATTAACGTAAATTCAGAACATTCACCAATGGTGACTTCGTGGTAGTTCTAAATGGGATTCAAATACGTAAATTGGTACGCTTGAAGAATCTTCATTTGCAGTCAAAAGACATCTCAAACATGATACAATCTGTCACACATAAAGAGTAAGTGACAATGCTGAACATCTTCATCTTGACCTCAAAAGATGAAGATGTTTCTACACAATTAAGCTTAAAGAGCAAAGGGAATACTTAAAGTCTCTTTAAAAATGTTCTAATTTATTCAGTGATTCCAGATTTTAGTTTGAACTAAGAGCAAACAAAATCCTGTGAATGGCATGAATTCTGGTTTTGGCTTTGTAAAATGTGGGAAAAAAATTCTCAAGTCCTCTAAATATGGTTAAGTCAAATGAAGCTTTCAAATGACTGGAAACCCCTGTCATTAACCCCACAGTTCCTTTCCAAAAGCAGTCCTTGTTCTGGCTTCTGGAGATAAGCACAATGTGGTACAGCATAAGTGCAGGATAGAGGTCGAGAAGAGGGGATGGACTGTAGGAGGCGGACTGAGCCCACCTAAAACCCTTGAAGCCCTCCAACCCATTTCCAGAAAGGTCAAGAAGAACAGACTGAGCATGAGAACTGATTTGCATAACAAGTGAGAAAATTATCTATAAAAAGGTACCCCCATGAAGCCCAGGTGCATGTGCACGCCAGAACCCTGAACATCCCTGAATCAAGTCTGAAATAAGGACTGGTGATCCCTCTCCTTTTCCCTCCCTTTCTTTCTCTCTAACCCTCTCTTTAATTCAATCCTCTGTTCTTCCACCCTACCCCTTTATCCAAACCCCACTGCCATGTGCTTATACTGGGAGGTCAGAGACTAACACACCAATTCAAGGCCACGTGTGTCATTTACTAATAGAACTCTGTAAGCTTTTGAAGACCTTCTCTGATTCATGTTGTTCCTTTTGACCACAAGCATCTACAAATCTTGGATGTTCCCTTCCCCTTAAGGGAGGGGATGCCACATCTTTATAATAATTCAAGTTTCCATCTCTTGGACCTACCTTGCTGTGCAATGTCATGGTACAGGCGTTCTACTCGAGAATTATTTCGGAGAAGATCCAAACACTGTCTATAGGATTCCCATAGAAATTTAACCCAGGGTGTCAAAAGCAGGCGGTCAGTACGATCCTGAGTGTCTTCTCCACTTACAGCACTCAAAAGAACACTTTAATCATGACAGAGGGATAAGGAAAAAGAAAAAAGAGAAGTGGTTTATTCCCTACAATTCTCATCAATTTTTCTTCCCAGATTCTAAGAGACTGGACAAATCTGAACAGTTAATTGCTGCTGAATGGTCTACTGCTTATTTCCAAACTGGTCCTTCAGATGGCTCTCTTTTCCTTTAAAGGACGTAGATAATTATTTCAAACTTTTAAGTTTCAAACTTTGGCCACTGCACATACAACTGACATGTCGGAGCTCCAGAGCTACATCAGAAACTTGTATCCTTCACAAGTAAGCCAAAGAAAACTAACTCCAGGATTTTCACCTTGCCTTTCCTAGCAGCAAGCTATGTCCTGTACCGCTTAGAGTCAAGTATCACTGTCAATGCAGACACTTTAGTAGTTGCTAACACTTCCCTTTTAGTCATCAGCACTGCTGCCAGAGTTCACTTTGTGTTGACATGTGACACAAGCGCTGTGTTATGATCCACACATATCAGAAACCAGACTATTCACATTAATGTTTCAAATCCTTCACAAATTTTGACATGAAAAAGATGCTTAAATATGTCAGAAGTAAGATATGACAATCTTACATTTAGAACTTCATTCTCTCATCACAGAAATATAAGACTGGGGAAAGCATTCCCAAGACACTGAGAGCAATTCAGTGCTATGTCCCTCACAATCCCTTTCTGCTGAACAATCCACTCAACACTCACAAAAAACCATCTTCCCTAAGCCTTCATTTGTAAAATCCTTTATGAACTGTTTCTAACATAAAGTCTCAACTCTTGTAACTCTCTTTTACTATACCATTTCCAGTTCTAATTTGCTTCCTTGGGCATCAGTACTACATACACTATTAAACACAACATGTCACCAGTGCCTTTACCAACAGATCAAGAGTGAATCCAGCAAAAAAGTATGAGAAGTCTGGAACACAGGACCTAAAAAACACTTAAGAAACTGTGCTTGTTTAGATGAGAAGTGTGAATGAAAAGACCCATTCTCTAGTCCTCTGGTATAGAAAGGAGAACAAGGGAAAGAGAGGTCAGTCAATCTTCACTGTTTAACTACTAGAAGATTCCTCTGTAACAATTTCAGGCACTGGAAATAACATGAATGGCACTGCCCACTATTAAAGACATGTCTGTCACCTTTTCTTTTTTGCAACCAGCTTCTACCAGAGAGTCTTGCTGTTAAAATGTAAATACATAGCCTTCTACTCCAGGTCTTTTTGAGTATTATTTGACTACTACAGTTCTATTTCTACACAACACAAATATCCTCTACTTCAGTAATTTCTTCCAATTTTCTACCATTCCTATCATCTTTCTACATTCTCATTACCCACCCTATTAATTCTAACTCTCTTGAATGTACTTTTCATGTCCTTTCTTCTATTATCTCATCAGTTAACTAAGCAAGTATAAAGTGGTATTTCCTTTTGTTTGTATATGCACAATGTGGTCAGAAGAAATAGAGGTTATCACATACAGGAATTACATTGGTCTAATATAATTAACAGCATTTCTACATCAACCAATAATGAACAGTTCACCATAATAAACTCTGCAATACCATAAGAGATGCAGATCTGAGCAGACACAAGAAAGTGGTGACCCAGCTCCCAGAACCACTCCGGCTGCACCTACATTTTCTGTTCTTTACTACTTGCTTTCTTTACTTTTCTTTACTCAGACTTAGGATTTCGTTCAATGTAAAATTCCTGCTTTTTCCCCTACCTTTAAAACCTCTAGGACACCACTAGTATTCAATTTCAAGTCCCCCACATTTATATCTCAGCTTTGCAAATGAAAATAAGAATACTTTCTGTAAATTGTTACATTTTAAAGACAGGCTGCACACCTTTCTGGAGTCTGAATGTTATCCAAGTCTTCTATGTCCAGTACCATCTGCTGGGATTCTTCCTTAGCTGCTTCTGTTTTTTCTTCAGCTAATTTTAAATAGGCTCGAACAACATCCTCCAAAGATTTGATGTTAACCTATACCAAAGGCAAAAAAATGGGAAGATGTTTCCACCCACAACAGGCAACAAATCTTTAAAATGTAACTGCCACAAACCCAAGAACACCTTAAAGGCAGATTAATCCTAATTCAGGACAAATCAGTTACTTTTAGATTGTATCAGCTGCCAGATACCATTCTTGCTATAAATAAATACAATAAAAAATCCAAAGCCATACCTGCTGGCAAATATTCTTGTACTGGTACAATCCTTCTTTTGCCAGGTGACTCTTGCGGAGATCCACGCAGAGTTCCAGGTACTTCAGCATAATTGGCTCGTGGATTTTCTGCCATGTTCGGTGTTTCTTACTTTTCATAACATCATAAAGAACATCAAGGGCAGGCTGCTTTTTGCCAACCTCAAGAAATTCTGAAAATAAAATCCCAGTTAGCAAAAGATTTGCTCACCAGAAGATGCATGTTTTATGCTTAACACAGGAAAAATTCAGAATTTAATCAACTCTACCCAAAGTGCAATGATGGTTTGATTCAGTTGGCCACATCAAAAAATGTTGGTAACTCAGTGCCAGTCATTCAACAACATAACTGGTGAACAAACATTAACCAGTAAATTTACATGGGAATTTCAGGATAGCAGAGATGTCTCTCGATCCATCCAGGCAAGACTGAACACTTCACATATGTGCATAAAATGGACTCATCCTGCTTTAAAGCTGGTTTCACCAAGGACAAGGAATACACACCAGGAGGCTTGTGGGTACAGTACCTACCAAGGGCATTTAACGAGGTACAAAACACACCATGAACCTGACTGAAAGAGAAAGTCCTGCTCTCAGTTGAGGGAGGGAGGAAGGAGAGGAAGGAAGAAAACTTCACTCAGCAAAGTTGTTCATTTGTTGTACTTTTTTAACTCAAGAGTGGTTTAGCACTTACAGAAGTTACAAGCTGCTGCAGTTCAGTTGAAGGGTCAGGCACTTTTAAATCTGCCTTGTTGCTGAAAGCAGCACCCCATTTATTCATCCCTAAGCAGCTGCTGTTATTAACAGGAGCTCTCAGCATCACAGCAACTCCCACCTCTGATATCCCACACATTCTGCTTTGCACAAAACACAGCAAACCATGAGCAAACTACCAACGAAAGTAACGAAAAGTAGCGACCCACATACACACAGACCCTACTCTGAAGGTACTCTTGCACTGCAGAAGCACAGGAGAAATGAACACACAGAATGGGAAGCAAACAAGTTTAAAAGACATGGGAGGTCAAGTACAGCTAGTGTGCCTGTTCTTCAAGGCTGAGGGGTGGAGTCAGTACTTCCCATGAAGTACTTTGGAAAGCACTCCATTCCTAAAGAAATAATGGCAGAAACTACTAAAGCAGGAGCCTGCTCCTGGGGCTCAGACACCAGACAGAACTTCCAAGGTTTGGAATTTCAAAACTGAAATTAAACATGGCAAAAGATTTAGACTGAAAGCAGCAGAGCGGTTTTAGTTTAAGGACCACAACAGCTCATATTCAGGACTCAGTATATGTAAATAATGAGCTGGCAGAAGATGAGCAAGTTCCTTTCTAGTGAAAGCACCATGATACAACTGAAGATAATCAAGGTTACGGTGTGACAGTATCCAGCAGTACTTTTTTACTCACCTAGGGAATTTTAATAAAGCTACCCTCCATCCTGTAATTTACACTGCTTCTCTATCTCAGAGCTGCTTTTGAGACAATTACTGCTCAGCTTTACATTTTATTTATGAAAATAAACTTGAAAGGCAAGTTTAATCCTGCAACAATGCCAGGGCATTCCAACCACAGCTCTCAGTGGTCGATAAACCAACTGGACAAAGCACAAAATTAATTTATGGTGTTTTGAAACTTTTAATTAATTCTGGCCAAGCAGGTTCTTACAAGTAAGTCAAATAATTAAGGCTCATTTAAGAGACACTTCAGTAAAAGCACAAAATGAACCTGAAGAATCAAATACAGCAAACAACACCATGTTCTGCAGTAGAAACAGTAAGTTATGGAAACTTAGATCTGTAACAAACAAACTCTAAAGCTGAACCCATAAACAGCTGTAAGAATTACCTTCTACTGGCCTTTTCTGTTTTATACTACTTAAAATGCTAACAGGTATCCAGAGTGGCAACTGAAGCTGAGTGGTCAAGAATCAGCTGATACACATCAACAATTCACCTACCACTAACCCAAAATCCTGAATTAAGCTCAGTTTTCAATCTGAGAAAACATGTCATTACAAAAGGTGACAAAGATGTCATGTGCTTTATAGTATCTCTAATACTGAGCAAGCTCAGTATCTGCAACAATAAAACACTCCTTAAAGTTGCATTACATCCCTGAGTACAAAGCCAAATATTAACAACAGCTGAGGGTTGCCCTTGACCTACATTTATCAATTATAAAGAAAAAAGTTTTCTTACAGATCTGTATCTACTTAAAATCCTTCAAGCTCTTTGTATTTCCAAACATCACCTCTGTATGTGGAAGTCACTGATACCATGAAGCATGAAGTACTTCTAATGCTCACTTGAGCCTTACGTATAAAACACTGAAACTGGAAACTGCTTTGAATGGTTCCATTTGAAATGTCAATTTAACATTAAACTGCTTCCTGCAACAATCTGCCTTAGGTGCGACTTTCCACCCTTTATTATGCTTGGCTGTGGTAAGACTGAGCCCCAGCAGTTTGTAAGACTTGACACTGCTTGTCATGTTTTCCTTTCAGTCCACTGAAATTCGAGATCTGTCTGGAGAACATCCTCTTCAACACCCACCCTTCAGCTCAACTCAACTCCTTCACCTCAGCACAGTTTAGTGGACTTGCAGCAGTATTTAAAATTGCACATAAAAAATGTGAAATTAAATACCAGGAAAGCATCAATAATAATGAACGGTTTAAGGTCAATATTCCAGAAATGAGACTTGCACACCAAGTATCACTTAACTCTACCCAAGAATTCTCAAGTATAAATAAAGTTTATATATTATGGTACACGCATCTTTTCCAGTGAAAGGACTGATGCAACATGTCTTCATCCTTGAATGCTGATTTAAGCTGATTTCATCTTTTTATCCTTGTGAGAAAGATTTTTACAATGAATTTTTGCTTAAAAATCTTGAGGACATGAAGTACTGAAACGTTTTCTGGTTAATACACTAAGTACTTGAATAATGCACAGTCCCCACACCACACAGCCTCTTTTGCTGTCACTTCAAGACCCATACATCATCTGTAAGTTGTGGATGTCTTGAATTGCCATCATGAGATCAGCCCTGTGACAATGAAGGATCTAAATGGTCTTGATAAGGGCTTAAAATAGGATACTATAAAAAACAGAAGCGTCAAAGCCATATGTTTGGCCCGAAACGAGCCAGCTGATAAATATAACCAGTCCAGTTTTTATGTGGCAGTCAGCAAGCGACGGCTACAGCGCTGAATTGTCTCCCTTGGTTGGTCTTCCAGGGGCAAACCAGCGTTATCACTGTGCAGCAGTGAAGGAGTTTTACCGTTTGCATTCTCACCAGAGTCACGTGAAGGACGGGATACAACACACGAAGCCGACAGGGGACAGAAGAGCCCGGGATCAGCCCGGGTTTGAGATCACCCCGGCAGGGCAGCGCGGTCCGGTCCGGTCCGCTCACGCCCAGCCCCGGCCGCCCCTGCCCGCCAGCGGGCTCAGACCCGCGGGATGAGGCCGTGCCAGAGCCGGCCGCGGCGGCTCCCCCTTGGCCCGGAGGCGGCCGTGGGGCCCAGGGGAGCGGGAGGCGGGGCCGGGCCCGCTCCCCACGCCCGCCGGGCCTC
>VZRF01003315.1:133334-366550 GCA_013396875.1 Vireo altiloquus | reverse complement strand
CCCGCGCGCGCCGTGACGGCAGCGGCGGCGGAAGCGGAAACCCCGCCCGGCGCGCGCGCGAGCGAACCGCAAGGCGGGACCGGGACCGGGATGGGACCGTGGGGGAATCGTGGAAGAAGCGGGAGCGGGAGGGGAATTGGGACCGGGACCGGGACCCTGAAGGGATCGTGAGATAGGGTCGTGGGGAGATCGGGACCGGGAGGCGATCGCGGGGCGAGCTCCACAAGGCCCTTTGTCTGACGGAGCCTTAAGCGATACGGGGGGCACAGGAGGAGTTTGCCGGGGGGGTGGTGGGGTGGCGCCGGGCCTCGTGTGAGTCGTTCGCCTGTCTCGCACACTCTTACCAGCGCTGTTCTTACTGATCGTTTTCTTATTCCACTGCTGCTTCTAGTAAATTGTTCTTAGCCCAACGCGTGAGCTTTACCTTTTTGTACCTCCAGTTCTCCATCCTATTTCAGGAGGAGGTGGAGGAACGTGAGGGTGCGTGGTCTGGGGTGTTTCAGTGGGGACACTACATTGGGGAATTCCATTCCTAAACCATGCCATACCTTTATTTTAGTATGGTCTGCATTCAACAGAGTGGTCAGTAAGGTATTTATAGTGCCGAACAAGTCCTTTTCTTATGTACATAGAATTAATTTAATTTAAAAGTCGACTCCCTGGGGTCTGGGTGGCAGCTGTCCCCAGGTGGCTGGAGCCGGTGCCTGTCCTAAGTCCTTGCAGCCTTCTCAGGGGTGCAGCTGTGTTCTAATGGGGACTGCAGGTGAGCTGTCTGGTATTTATTGCTAGTTAGAGCAGGATTTGCTATTGGGCAGCCCTCTCCATGTTTTTAGATCTGCCTGAAGTTCCTGAAAGTCCTCCAGGCTGGGATCAAGACGATTTTGTGTCAGGAGCAGCTTTTATAGTCTGTCTTATCATGTCTCTACTTACATGGCAGTTGAATATATTAAATGTGTGTGTTTCATGACTTCATGAAAATCACATGGCAGTCTGCCCTTTAGTGTGTTCCCTAGCCAAGCAGGGACAGACCTGACCTCTCCCAGTGCTCCACATTTTCTTTAGCAGTTTCTGATGTTCCTCTAGT
Source organism: Vireo altiloquus (assembly GCA_013396875.1). Lineage (NCBI taxonomy): Eukaryota > Metazoa > Chordata > Aves > Passeriformes > Vireonidae > Vireo > Vireo altiloquus. The sequence continues at coordinate 365,466 of VZRF01003315.1, read as the reverse complement.
TATCCCAGTTATTTTGGAAGTTTATTCTCCTAATCAGCGTCATGGTTTTCCTAGAATTATTTAGGTTGGAAAAGACCCTTAAGATCATGGACTCCAATGTTCAGGTACCACTGTTCATACAAACTTGCAAATAAGATCTTTACATTCTCAATAAACTTGCTGATGCATGGAGTTACTCAGGAATAGTTCTGCTTCTATGAGTGTTCCTCACGCCGCTCAGTCTCCACTTGGGCACAAGCCAGCCTCTTTATCCATGCTGCGTAGAACCACAGGGATGTCTCTTTTGGGTTGTTCAGGGGTACAGCTCCTGGCCGTGGTCTCCAGCAGGTGGTTTCCAGCAGGGCCGCCTCCTTTTGTGTAACATTTCACATGAACAGTGCCCCGTGACTTACAGAACGAGGTAGCAGAGGGCTGCAGAGATGATGACGGCACTGGAGCTCCTCACTTTTTGGGAAAGGCTGAGGGAGCTGGGCCTATTGAGGCTGGAGAAGAGACAACTGAGCAGGGATCTCATACATGTCTGTCAGTATCTGAAGGGAGGTGTCAGAGGATGGACCAGGCTCTGCTCGGTGGTGCTCAGCAATACAAGAGGCAATGGGGAGGAACTGGAACACGGGGAATTCCACCTGAATACAAGGAAGAACTTCTATTGTGCAATGACCACGCATTGGGACAGACTGCCCAGGAAGAGTGTGGAGTCTCCCTCCCTGGAGATGTCCAAAAGCCGTCTGGACGCACCCCTCAGTGCCGGGCTCTGGGGACCTGCTTGAGCCGGGCGGTGGCACCGGCTGAGGTCTATGGTCCCTTCGAACCTGGACCATCCTTGGATTCTGTGACGCAGACAACAAAAAAGACTTACATTTTTCCCACACCCCTTTTTCCCCCGTTACCGCCGGAGAAGAGGCGGGCGGGTCCCAGCCGAGGAAGGCGCAGGGAGCGGGCGGGCAGCGCTCAGTAAATGGCGGGGAGGCGGGCCCGGGCGGAGCGGGGCCGTGAGGGCCGGGCGGGCCCCGGCGGGCGGAGCGGGGCCGGGAGGGTGGAGCGGGGCCGGGCGGGCGGAAGGCGGCGGAGCGAAGATGGCAGAGCCGGAGGCGCAGCTGCTGCGGGCCGTGGGGCTGATCGGTGAGGGCCGGGGAAGCCGGGCCGGGGCGGGGGCGATGCCGGGGCCCGGGGCGGTACCGGGGCCCGCCGCGCTGAGGCCGCGGGCCCGGGCGGTGCCGGGGGTACCGGCTCTGCCTGTTGCAGAGCTAAGCCGTGCACAACTCGGCCGAAGTGTCTGAAATTCGCGGCTTCCGAGGTTTGTGTTGCGAAATCAGAAATAAGGGAAACCATAAATAAGCTGGTCAGGGTGCTTGATCCTCAATACCGTGCTCATATTGAATGTGCATTCAAACTTGGTGCTCCTTTGACCTCGTGAAGCAGGTCAAGAATGGAGATTTATTAATATTCAAAAATTAAAACCCTTATCAGAATTCCTGCCTTAAGGCTTAAACCGTAGTGGCAGAACTGGATGTCTAGGGTCAGGGTAAGGTGGAATTTTAATCTGATTCCAGGAAACAAACCTGATTAACCCATCAATTTACTTCCTTGCTGCTGTTTGGCATTCTCACAGTGAACATCTTTCCACCATAGAAAAAGACACCAACGGAGATGCTTTGTGGGTTTGGTGTTATCCGTCTGTAACAGCTGAACTGAGGACTCTGTTGCTGAGAAAGTGCTGCCTTACAGATGAAAACAAACTGCTTCATACCTTTGTATTTGGCCAGTATAAAAGGTCTTGGTTCTACATCACAACGGTAGAAGTTCAAGATTCCCCAGCCTTGAAAAAGGTAGGATTTGGTGGGGTTTTTCAGCAGAATGCAGGGAGGGCTTCTGCAGAGCTGTGGGTTAAGCAATGTTTTCCCATGGAGGGAAACATGAGGAAGAGAAGGGATTCAAGGTGTTGTGTGCTCACAGATGCTGCTCTTCCCAGGTGTCCAACCAGTCTACATTTCATTTGCCACCAAGACATGGAATTGCAAAATAATTGAGATACTCACAACCCAATTTAGATTATTTGTGTCAGCATACAAATGCTATTTCATGCTCTGATTTCTAGTTAATTTTTATTTCAAATTCAGCTCTTTTTTTCTCTCTACAAAGTTTGTTTCATAGTGCCCAGAATCTTGTTCGTATAGAACTTGATGCTTTTTTTTCCCCAAAGGATTGAGTTATATAGGTAATTTTTCTTCCACTGTGTTGATTACTCGAAGACAGCAAATATAGTTGTATCTTCTGTCTTTTCCCTGTTATGAAAACCATTAAGTCTGTTCCGTTTTCAGGTTTCATGCTATGTTGTTATGTAGAAAGATAATGTGGTAATTTTGCATGCCCACAGCAGAATGTTACTTGCCTATCCTCACTCCAGGTTTACATCTTCTATGAAATAAAATAAAATAGTCACAGTGCTGCCTCCAGCAGTTACAGTGGGAGATGCTATTTCAGGAGGACACGTGAGCCTGGTCATTGTCTGCAGACCTTCAGTCTCGTACTGTCCCAGCCCACAATCATTTGGTTGAGGAAGTTAGAGTAGTTCTGTTTGTGGGCCTGCTATCTGTGTATTTTTTTCCAGTCTCCTTCTAAATATGTTGTTGCTGTCTGCCTCTACAACTTCTTTGGCAACAAGTTCTGGAAGTTTCCTCCTGCTATGGGGAAGAAAAATATGTTTCTGTTTTTTAATAACCTCATAAGATTAGAGGAGAGCAACTCATGTGGTGTAGGTTAAACAAAAGATACTAGAGCTGAGTCACATCAGGAATCTGCTATCCAGGCCATTGCTGCAGTCAGGAATTTTGAGCCTTGACAGTAAAGTGACCAAGACTGTTCATGTGGGGTCATTAACTGAGGTCTGTGTGTTTCTGTGCCTGTGTCATGTGCAGGTGACCCACTTCTCCATTGTCCTGACAGCCAAAGACTTCAACCCAGAGAAATATGCAGCCTTCACCAGGATCCTCTGTAGGTCTGTATAAGAGCTGGCCTGAGGTACTGCCATGTGCATGCTTAGATCTTGCTAAAGCAAAAGGTTAAATTCACTGTGCTGCATTTGTTCCAACAACCTGCTGGAAACTCAGTCTTACAATCAGTCCTGGAATCAGATGATAAAAATCCTTGATTTGAGCTTGTCATGAGTTCATGCAGTTAATGTTGGGTGAATGTTAGATGTCCATTGGGTTTTAATGTGTCTTCTCCAGACACACACCCCCAGCACCACCCTCACACTCATTTTCTCTGAGAATATATTTTGAAAAAGTGTAAATGTTTGGGAAGATGTCACTGGTGGACTTAAAGGTCACCATGTGTATGGTGAATGACTTGCATCCCTCCACAACATCTTTGCACATGCTGCTTGCAACTCCTCTGAGCTAAGCACAGCACCCAGAGATGTTTTTGCTTTTCCTCTAGGGAAATGAGAGCCCTCTTCCAACCAAAAAACCTCATTTCCTTGTCCTGTTTACTCACTTCCCTTCATGTCCCCATTCTCACGCTCTCTCTCTCTGCTTCTTAGTTTTGTTAGTTTTCTTTCTTTCTTAGTTTTCTTTTCCTTCAGTTTCCAAATTAGTTCAGTCCCAGTTCTTGATACCAAGAGTATTCCCTGAGCTTTTGCTGCTAATTGGATGCAATTGTAAGGTTATTGTGCTCCTGGGACTTACTATATGTAATGTAGACTTGGGAATGCCTTGAGGCTTGTCAATTCTGCAGGGTACTGAAAAACTGAGATTTGTTCTTTTTTGATGATACATGAAATACTTAGATTCACTGTAGATCACATTACTGCTGACTTATCAGCTAATACTTCATTTCAAATCCAGAATGGATTCTTCTAAGCATGATAATAATTGGGTTTCTAATGTCTTGTAGCTTTGTGCTATAGCTAACATGGAAAATGTGGAGTTGACAGCTTCAGTACTGTTCCTGAAATATCTTAACCCGTAAAATAGATTACAATGTTGTCTCTCTACTTCCTGGAAGACAGCTGACAATGCATGAGTTCTCTTGATGTGTGGTTCTTCTGTGTGATTTTGGGTTTTTAATGAGTATCAAGGACATAATTATATTTTTCTTTCATCATTTAGCAAAGAGTGCAGAAGAATGGCAAATGATACTTGGATAAAAAATTAAAAACTACCTAGTCATAGTCTGCATGTTATAACAGGAGTTACTGTGGTAGTTGCTTTTTCAAAAGCAGATACCTTCCAAGTCTGCAAATAATCCTTTGTCTGGACACCTGCCTACACCTTTGGGGTGTATTTCTATCGTAGTCCATGTTGGTTCATTCATAAAATAGAAAGCTGAAATAAAAACACAGGGTTATTTTATATTCTGAAAGACAGCTATGTTTGTGTGCATGTTGGGAGACTTCCAGTTTAGTATTTAAAACCTCAACCAGGTGTCCAGAATAAGAATTCTTGCCAGCAATATTGCTATTTGTGATACTGATTTTCAGTTTTTTGGTTTTCATATATATATTGGTGCACTGATTGCAGTTAAAATACCAGGCACTCTTCTTTTCATACAGAATCTACTTGAAGCATGGAAGTCCAGTTAAAATGATGGAGAGTTATATTGCAGTCCTTACAAAGGGCATCTGCCAAAGTGAAGAAAATGGATCCTTCCTCAGCAAGGACTTTGATGCTCGGAAGGCTTACCTTGCTGGCTCCATCAAAGGTTAATCACTGCCAGAGTCTCTATTCTGATTTCTTTCTTACAGCATAAAATACAATCTTGTTTTCATGTATGCTTCAAGTAAACAGTGCTAATGCTGTTACCTGTGCTGTTATCATTAAGCTTCTTCAAAAACATGATAATATCAGCATATATATCTTCTATGAAATTATTTCCTCTCTTTTTTAGATATAGTGTCTCAGTTTGGAATGGAAACAGTTATTTTATATACAGCACTGATGTTAAAGAAGAGAATTGTAGTGTACCATCCTAGGATAGAAGCTATCCAGGAATTTACCAGGTACTTTATCAATTCCTTCCTTCCTTCCCACCCACCCCCAGAAGCCCAACAAATTTTGAACCTTCATTGAGAGAAAAGCCCATATTTTAGAGAAGAAAGAAATCTATCTTAAACCTATTTATTGAAATTCTGCTAAATCCCTCTTAATGCTTTAGCTGTAGATTGCTCAACTCAGAGAAGTTTAATGGTGGAATGAGCAATAAACTCTGTGTGCAGTGATAGTAGAAATATCTGTAGTTCATATATACATATATACACCCCAAATGAGACCTAGTGATTATTGTTCTTTTTCATGGCATTAAATTTTTACTGTGAAGCTTTAATTAATGTAAGTAAAAATCTACCATGTCTCAAGTTGCACTCTAACCTCCCTAGGACTTTGCCTGCTTTAGTGTGGCATCGACAAGACTGGTCAATTCTTCATTCATATGTGCATCTAAATGAGGAGGAACTGGAAGCCTTAAAAGCCTGCACAGGTAGCGATAATTTATTCATCAAAAATACCAGGAAAATTCAATTTCAGCTTCTGTTGCCGCAAAGTTTACTCCAGGGCACTTTGGAGGGGAAAAAAAGGTTATTTTGCTATTACTGCTATTGATCAAAGTTAAAAGTAATGTCCTCTGGAAAGGGCAAATCAACTAAACAACTAAGTAGGAAGATAATTAGTTAATCTGGTGGCTTTGGGTGGATATATATCAGTCCATCTCTAATCACAGATGCAAAGCAGCCTTGAAACTTTTTTGATGCTTTGATTGAAGTGATTGAAAGTCTTCCTGTTGTACAGAACCAGCTCACTTTAGATAAGCTACGTTTTTTCCCAACTTCTACACATCACTAGTAACAGAATCTTTTTTTTTGAATTCCTGACTCTGAAGTCCCAGACTTCTAGTTAGATGTCAGTGAAGTCTGAGGCTCCTAAGCACAGGTAGACTTTACCTGTAGGAGCTTGGTCTGTGTGACACACTGCTGTGTGTGCTTAGTGCTTAATGCATAACCCTGGAAGAGGCCCTTGCTTTATGCAGAGGTTACTATGACACATCATGTGGCCATTAAGAGGCTTCTTTATATAGAATATGAGCAAGGAGGCTACTCAGCTTTGACATTTGTCACTAAGCATCTTCCATGGAGAAAAACTGCTCCAAGTTTGCTCATCTGACATGCTATAAATAAGAAAATCTGCTGGGTTTATTCCTCTGTACCAGTGTAATGCTGACTTTGTGACAAGAGGCTCCAGGGTAGAGATTTTTGTAATGAGAAAATCGCAAATGAGTAATTTTAGTAGGAAGGTAGGAAGAGAGTTTAAAATTTCAGATTGATAACTTGGTGATATTGATGTAGTGTCAGCAGTTCACCCGTGTGCAAGGCAATTTTAGAAGTTGATTTTTAAGCTCCTTGGAAATGAAGCATCTGCTAAACACTTTTTGAATAACAAGAGAGCAACCTCCTGGGTCCAATGAGTTTTGTGTCAAATACTCTTACAACAGACTTTAGGACTGTGATTTTTGCTTTTATTCATGAAGATTCTAATCTTGCTGAATTCTGTGCTCTAGGTTACATCGCTGGATTTACAGACTCTGAAGTGAGCAGTAGATCAGACCTCTATGATGTGTATGTGAATTTGGCAGACAGTGAGATTACTGTTTCCCCTATGGTAAAAGGTTGGTTGCTGTTTATATTTTGGATTTGGAGGCAGTTTATTCCAGAGTTGACAGTAATTGCTCAACCTTGCTGTAGGTCAAACAATCTTGATCCTTCTTCCATCCAGGTTTTGAAAAGTCAATGTGTAATTTTCTGTCTTAATTTTATTGCCACCCTGGAAGACTGGTTTAAGTTGGAATTTGGAAAGATGGGCTTTGTCTTCCAACAAATGAACAATTGAGATTTTGTAACATCCATGTTAGACGTGGAAGAGACTATCAGCTGAATGGAGAGATACCACGTGAATCTTTAGAAAAACATGGCACTAAATACTTGAAGACCAGGGACTACTTGAAGGAAAAGCTTCTATGTTGCTTATCATCTTGCTGCTCCTTATCATCTACTTAGGGCCACTTCAGAGGTACTGGCTGTTGATACAAGGTTATTGCCTTTACCAACAGATTTCAAATGGCAGTCATGAAAAGATTCCTCAATTAGGTGTATTATTCATATGCGTTGCTAAGTATCACAAAAGAGGTGATTTTATGTGTGGTGTTTGGTTTTTTTCTTACACAGAGGCAATGACAATGGGAAAACTTCACAAAGAAATTGGACAACTAATTGTTCAATCTGCAGAAGATCCAGATAAATCAGACAGCCAAGTCATTAAGGTTAATATTTTATTTTTAAATCTAATTAACTTCTATTGCTTAATCTTGGCAGGAGGGAGTAGGAGGAAGTGTGTCACTGAGAATCAGTCAGTCTCCTCTACCTTCTGCCTTTTTACAAATGAGCATTTTTATTCATCATGCAGGTTTTTAAGGATAACTCACTTAGTTTACATTATCTCTTGGGTAACTACATTGCTGAAGAAAGTTTGGAAATTCTATTGATTATAAGACTGATTTCCCAGTTCTATTCCACAAGGCATGGATTTTGCTTGATGCTTTGTCAATAGAATTGGCAATACCTTGAAAAGGTCCTGCTAAATACAGCTTCTTAGCTATAAAACCTGATTTTTATGATGATGATTTTTCACTTCCTCCTCTATATAATATTGGACATTTCACAACTGAGTGACTTAGTCACAGAGCTCACTAAGGCCAGGAGAGGAGTGGCTGTGCCCCTTTATCCAGCATGGCACAAGAGCAGGCTGAAGAACTGTTGCAAGTTTGCCTTAAAATGGATTTGGTCTTTATGTTAAATGAGCTATTTTTTAATCATTATTTCCTGTTTTGTTCTGTATTGATTGTTTTTTTTATAAACGTATGTGAAAACATTATAATGCCTAATACTGTATTCATGGTTGCTTGTTTTTCTGCTCCTTAAGGACATTTCTCTGAAGACAAAAGAAATCTTGGCTACTTTAGCCTCACTTACTGAAGTTTCTGATGGCAATGAAAAACCAACCCTTAACGCTGAGGCCCTGAAACAAAAGCGATTTCCACCAGCCACAGAAAACTTCCTTTTTCATTTAGCAGCTGCTGAACAAATGCTCAAAATCTGATTTTGATGCACTGCAGTGTTACGGACCAATTCAGAAAAGCTGTCTCTGCCATCCAGATAGGTATACCTGGTATTTTATATGAAAAACTAAAGGTATGAGTGAATGTCATAGTTACCATGATATAATGCAGAATATTGGAGCTTGACTGGGAACATATGGAGACATATTTGGGAACATTCCTGGTGTCATTATCTCTCCCCAACTCTAACTATGTATCTATGGCTCCTGTATTTCACACCACAGAGTGAGTGGATATACAAGTAGCACAGGCCAGTGTGTCCAGGCTGTGGCAGACACCAATGTAGTGGCTGTTTGTCCTGCACATTCCAGAGGCTGGACAGCTCTGACTTGCCTGCCTGGGGTCTGGAACATGGCTGCAGCACATGTGCTGTGGAACCAGCACAGCTGGGATGTGCTGATCTCTGCACAGGGATACCCTGAACATGCAGCTGCTCTGAGTGCTCCTTCTGGGCTTCCAGGGATGTCAGCCTGTCAGATGCTGCTCTTGCTCTGGACTGCCTGATACCTGGAAATCCCAAATAAATGGACAAGTTCTCTGTTTCTACTTGAAAGTGTCTAGGTGTGAATAAAGGATGTCTGGGAAAATCCGATGTGGTAGCCTTAGTATGAAAAGGAAGGGATATTTTGAAGCTCAGGTGTGAGTTGTGCACCTCTTTTGGACGCTTGCCTTAGAAGATTTCCCCCTTTCACTCCATCCATGCCTTTGCTGGAGGGATGAGATACACGATTACTGTGCTAGAAGTGGGGCTTCCTAGGTGGGTCATGGACAAGTGCTGCTGTACAGCTGGAGTCATTTAAGAAGCTGTTGGGTTTCTCAGCTGAGAAGAGCCTTGGCCATTCATTCCTGATCCACGTGAGAGAAAGTGAGATGAGTCAAAGCCTTATGGACCAGGAATGCTCAAATGTCCAGGCAGCACAGGTAGAGCATCAGCTTCTTGAAGGCCTGGAGCTGTAACACAGGTACTGTGTGATGGTGCTCTGTGTAAACTAAATCTAGATGGAAACTTTTGAAGTCATTGTGAAAACTGGGAAAGAGTTTAGAGAAAATTTAAAATTTGCCTACTTGTTTGGTTGCACAGCCATAACTCAAGATTTTTTTTTTTTTAATTTTTTTTTTTTCTGAACAGCCTGAAACTAACTGCTTTACAATCTTCTGAGAAGAATTTAGAGTCTTTGTAGGGAAATGCTCTGAGCCAAACAATCTGTATTTGTTCAAAAATGTCCACAACAAATCAGTCAACTCTGCAGTAGCACTTTGTTATAAGAAAAAAATAACCTTTTTCCTGGCCTTTGTACAGATAGGCTGCAGCATGTGGTTTTACATAGAGATTTTATACTTATGATTAAAACTTAAGTAACCAATATTTATATTGTTAAATAATTGGATGTTTGCTATTCTGAAACTGGTAGAACTCATCAATAACTAAGTGCAAGCAATGTTGGTTGGAAAAAGAGTTGTCCTTTTGCTATGTATGATACCTTAAGGAAATCTATTTTAGAATGTAATTAAGGAATGTGGCATCTGTGTATAAAATGGGTGGTTATTACAGTCAGGAAATGAAAGTGTTTCGAAACAATCCCCTATTTTCAGGGGTGTAAAATTGTACTTTAAACACTTAGTCTGAAGTTTAAATTCTGAACACAGTAGCATGTAATTTTTTTTAACTTCTGAGAAAAATACTGCAACTGCCTCTGTTTACCTGTAAGTGCTCTACAGCTTTTTTTCCCATTTGCCCATTAATGTTTTTTGTTAGTGGTTCTTTAATATTGCTACTTCTGTTTGGGGGCCTATAAAACAGTCAGAATAGAACTGCAAAACTATGCTGAAAATTCTATTCAGGACCTACTTTAAAGTCCACTGAAATGGAATTCTTTCACCAAGGGAAACCTGAATCTGCTTCAGCGAGTTCTCTTAACACCACAGTGTAACTGAGAAGAAATTCCCATCATTTCTTATTAACAAACTGCCTTAAGGCACATCCAGAGACAACCACACAAAGCAGAGAAGCTCAATTGCAAACTAAACCTTGAATGCCTGTTTTGATTTTTATTTTGGAAATGTTTCAGTTGAAAATCTCAGTGTTGTATTAGATATTCTGACGTTTGTGCAACACAGATGAAATATAATTTTGCACTTAAGGAACTGGACTCATAGCATGCTTATGCCTATTAAAAAATTCCTGAACAGTCTCCCCTTTAATTTATGTAAATTTATTCTTGAATAGTTGTGACTATGGAGTCACAGGCCTTAGCTCTTAGTTTTGCAATACTGGGATTGAGCTATGGTTTGGTATTTAGGTTGGAAATGTTCAAACACTTCTGTCATTGCTGATTTTATCATCAGGACTATACAAGATTTATCCCTCAGCTTCAGTGCATTCAAAAGATTGTTCTCGCATTTTCTTAGTGGCTTTTGACACTGTTTCTTCTCAAAAAGGTTTAAAATAAAATAGAAAAATCTGTAAGGTCAGGACAGGAAAAGATTTCTACTTATTTCTCACTTCCCTTTCCCGAGGATGCACACAAGCAGACTATGGGTGCAGTTGCTCTTTTGCAGTCAGACGACATCCTTTCTTCCTCCTAGAAGCAAACACCATTTAAAATGGAATTTTTATTCAGACCTTTTCATCTTTACTGCCTTTCTGTTTTTGGAGAAATACAAAATGGTGAATGGTTCCTGCCCCATAACATCTCCACAGTGTCTGCAGAAATTGCAAGGTAAAGAGTGAGCAGGGCAGAGGCTTGCAAAGGGGAGCAGGATAAACAGTCCCTGCAGTTGGGATTTTGCTGACTAAATTGGGTTACTTGCTTTATTGCTTTCATCCTTGGAGTTTTACTTCCCGATATGAGCTGCCCTGCCCTGTTTCCCCTGCAGGCAAATGTGCAGGGGGATAATGTTCAATGGAGAGCAGTGTAATGCTTTGTAACCTGGAAAAACTTGACACAGGACTTCTGCCAGAGTCCATCTTAAACATCCTGGCTGCTTCTGCTTTTAGAGTCTGACTGCTCCTGAAATGGCTACTGAGGGCTTGTTAATTGAAGCAGCTCCATTTCTAGACAAAAAACAAGCTGAAAGGCTCAGTGTAGGGAGTTCCCAGCTGCTTCATAGTGTCTTACACCCTTCCCTAGGCAGCTCTCTGGCTGGAGTCTGAGTCAGAGCATCTCTGGTCAGGTGAAGTCATTCCTTGGAACTGCTCAGTGATGTGGGACTCAGGAGGAGACACCAAACACTGGGCAACAGCTCCTTCCTGAGTGACACTGTGCAGCACGTGGTGTTTGCTGTTTGACAGGGAAGGAGCTGCAGTGCAGGAGTCCCTCCCTGCCTTCATCCTTCCTTCCTTCCTTCCTCCACCCCAGCATGTGGGGAAAAGGGAAAAGCAGCATGGCTGTGATACAGGCCTGGGGGTAAAGCAGGGACACAGCTCCAGCTGAGAAAGGCTTTGATCTCAGTATTTCTTTACATGGGAGTGGCTGGGGTTTTTTTAAACTACATTAAAGGGGCCTGAAAGCCTCATTGGATTTTCCTACATTTTAAGATGACAAACTGAGTGGGTGAGGCACAGCATCTTGTGCTGTGCTAAGACTTCTGTTTTCCTTGAAGCTGAAAGCTTCCATCTGTTGTCATTCACCACAACTTAAACTGGTTCCACCACTAATGCAGTCACTTAACACAAGGGCCAGCTAAGGCAGGAGACAGACCTGCCTTGGGTTGGTATGTTGTTAATCTGTTCCACGTTACAAAAGGGAAGATTTCCTGTAGTTGCTGACTCTTCCCAGGTCACTCAACCATGATTCTTTGCTGTTTGTTCCAGTCTTGTTCCCTGACTTGTACCTCTGGACTACCAGGTGTCTGGTCCTGGCAGTTCTCATCTCAGTGACTGGTTCAAGGCTGAGTATTCCAGGGCCTTTTTAGCAACATCTTTTCCCTGCCCTGGTTTGGGAAGCAGCTGAATCAGCCAGACTGACAATTTAAATGGCAGGTGCCTGCCCTCCTCTTCTGGAAAATTCTGGTTAGGGCAATTGAAACATTTATGAGAATGGGGGAAAGGGATATATAATAATCCTGAGGGAGCTGAGTTTAACATGGCAAATTTCAACTCAAGTATTCAGTAAGGAGCTGGTGGAGTTTGAGAAGGGGCAGCTGTAATAACAGACACTATTACCAGACCTATTCCAGAAGCCTTACTCATGGAGTTGTAATGACATCAGTTTGCTTAAAACATCCCAAGTGTGGTGCCAGTGAATTTATAGCTTGTCTAGTTACCATGACGATACAAAGTTCACCAATATATTCTCTTCTGTTTGTTGGCTTTGCTCTACTCTTAGGTTTTGGGTTTTTTTCCTTGTTCCCACTGTGGTTCATGTAACTAGCATTTACTTTAGCCATTCTTAAATTATGTTTAAAAAAGGAGTGAGGAGAGGTGCAGGTCTCCACTGAAGCACCAGTTCATGTTTACTGAGAGTGGAATCAGCCCCCTCCTGCATTTGCCTTTGGTATGTGACTGATATAGGATTAACAGAGAAACAGGGGTTTAGATAATTTAACTGTAGGATGTTATCTGTGCCTCTGCTATTAAAGGTTTGGAAGGAGACAAACACTCAGAGAGGCAGGCTGAGGCTTAAGCCTGTTCCACCTGACCCTGTGGCAGAATCATGGAATGCTTTGGGTTGCAAGTGACCCCAAAGATCCATCTAGTTCTAACCTCCTGCCATGAGCAGATGACATTTGGCTCAGCAGACCCTTTGGTCTGACACAATACAATTATCTTCTTGACCCTGATGAGATTTTACCATGTACTAAAGAACATCACCCACAGAGCCTGAGTGAGCCTGCAGAGTTCAGTAGGTGTAAACAACCCTTTACCTTTAAAGATTCACTACAGTCCTGCAGTGGAGTAATGCCAACTCTGCCAACTTACAGACTATCCATAGTGTCTTCCTGGAACAGCTTTACAGCATGCCCCCCACCAATTCCAGGTCCTTAGGATGTGCTGCTGCTCCTCTCTCCTCTTCCCTTGTCTGACCTTTCCCTCCAGTAAGTTGTTAGAGGAAGGCTCAAAAAAGGCAGAACTCAAGCAGAAATAAAACTCAACCCCCAACTTCCTGCTTTTGTTCAGTGCCAAAAGCACAGCAGGAATCTCTTCCTCAAGAGCCCAGGCCTGCTACTTTTCCTTACTTTGCTCTATGCTGGTCTTCCAGCAGGATGGATTGGATTGGGATACCATTGCTTTCCACACACTGCCATAAGAAATCTAATCCTCCAGCAATAGGAGAGCAGTGACCTGTGTATTGTGCCCCAAGGAAGTTAAATTACAGCAGGCTTTGGAGGCTGCACTTGTGAAAATCACTTTCACATAAATAATTTTACATTGTTTAGTGTATTTCCATCCTTGTCACACAGCCTTAGCAGAACTTCACATAACTATAGGCAGGAGTAGTAGGAGAGATGGCTTGTAAATCACTGAAGATAGTGTTGCAATCACAGGGTCTCCTGTAAGCTCTTTCTGCAGCTCTTCCCAGACAGCTGAGGGTGCCTGAATAATTTTATAGGATCCAGCAAAATGTATCACCTCACTGATCAACATATCAAAATGATGCCACATATCAAAAGAGCTTTCTTACTTTGGCTAAACACTGCCAACCTGCAAAAGTGAGAATTCCTCATTGTCCACCACAAGATCAGAATGATGTGGGATCTCCTCATGGCTTCAGTGTAAAAACCAGATTCTAAAGCTCAAGGGGCATCAGGCCTCATAACTCCTTCAATGATTTTAGAAAGCCAGGAATCAACTGGTGGTCAAGTTTGACACTCATTTCCTGAACACTTTTTAAACAGCTAAATTAAGCCAATATTCTAATACCACTTCAGGGGCTGCCTTGCTCATGTCTCATCCTCAAAACAAGTGTTGTTAGGTCACTGAAACACACAAAGTGTTCTGAGAAGAACCAGCTGGACTTTAGCCACAGGAGTACTGATGTCAAAGCCTTCACCAGCTGGGTTCCTGGAAAGCAGCACATCAGAAGTTGCAGCAGCAGAACAAAACTTAGGTACTCAACAGTAATTTAATTAAGAAATCAATCACCTGAGGAAGCACAGAACACAGGCTGTGACAAAGGCTGTGTTACAGTGCTTTTCTAGTACTTTTCAGCATCAGGTGAGGTGTATTTATCTGCCTCCAGGCTGGGGCAGGCAAAGCCACATTGTGAAGTTCTGCCTCTTGACAGGCCACACCATCATACACCTGATCTGGCACGTTTGCCACCATGGAATCACAATTCAGTCCCAAATGCCAGTGGTGCATTCAGAATTCACTTGGATCAGAGCACATGTTTATATATAAAAGCCAGGCTCTAAATTCCCCTGTTGTAGAAGAACTCTGTTTCTTCTGTAGATGACAGAATTTCTGGTTCAAGGTCTGCTCGCTTTATCTGCAACATAGGAAAAAAGGGAGTCAGCACCACCATGGCCTGTAAGTGAATGTTAAGTCCTTGCTACTGCACTGCACTTTGCACAAATTCAAGTACTGCATTCAGTATTTGGGACTTGGAGCTCTTTCTTTGTTTGGGGATTTGAGGATGTTTTTGGTTTTTAGGGGCTTTGTTTTTTTGCTCTTCCAGCATTTCCTACATGTGCACACATATGGGAAGCAGTATTTATTATTCAAGGATAGTGACATTATCTCCATTCACTATAGAATCACAGAATTATTTAGGTGTGAAAAGACCTTTAAGATCACCAAATCCAGCTGTAAATATATTTGGGTGACACCCAGGAGAATTTCTGCTGTGGGCTGAGCCATTGAGAAGGAAAGGGAACCAACCAGCCCTACTCTCACTATGTAATTCCTCAAAAGTCCCCTCATTTATGTTCAGTTTGCTTTGTTGTCATAAGAGATCAAGAAATCTAAAAAAAATAAAATGCCAGAAAGTTTAGGCAAATAAACCACAGAAAATTGCAAAAGCCCAGTCTGTGATTTGCTAAGAATATTCACAGAATACTGATAAGAGAGAGGAAACAAATGCAGAAAGGCTCCTCTCTCATCTGGCCTTCTCCAAAGCCCAAGGTTCAGGGGCTACATTCTGCATTTAGAACCGACCAGGAAGCCATTCTTTCCCAGGGAACAGATTACACTTCCCAGTCCAGCAAGGCAGGGTGAAGAGATGTCACATGTCAGCAGGTTTATCTCTCCAGTCGGAAAGAAAAGTTCTTTCTTTGTATGAAAGAAAAAACTCTCATCTGCATCTTTCCTTTCTCCTGCAGGACTGACCACAGTGCTGAAAGAGCACTTAAAGATAGTTCTCCTGACCTTGCTTGCTTCAGACTGTTGTGAATGTCTGATAAATCTACATTGAAAAGTGTAAATATAAACAACACACAATGCAACTTGCACCTTGAAACTCCTGTGAGTACCTTGGCCTGGTACATGGGCCTTCACAAGCAGCCTCCCTGCTGCCCCATTTTAGATGCACCACATTAATCCTGTTGATTTTTTTTATATGTGGCCTTCAGACTGCTGGCCATAGTTCTGAAAGGCCAATTTAATGTCACAATAATCCTAAATCAATTGCTGTGAAAGGACTTACCTCCCCACACTGTGGGAATATACTGAATGAGACTGGCAGCATCCCTGCTAGGACTGACATAACCACAAACATTCTCACTGGACCCAAAGCACGAGGATTTTTAACAAATCTTGCTCTGTCCAAGACATTGAAAAAAGTATGTCAGTATATTGAAAAATAACCTGACAGTGACACAAAGAGCATTAGCTACTATTTTACTGGTTGAAATTACACTGAAGTTAGTAATAATCTAGGCTTATGGTTCCTAAAGATGTTTCCTTACTTCATTTCCTATGTTCTTACTCTTAACTTCCTGTGCTTTCCTTTTGTTTTGTGCTTGCCTGCAGCATTTTCCAAGCCCAGACTGTCAAGATTAAGAAAACAAGCAGCAAGATCAAAGTGAAAAAAGGAGAGAAAGTACATTAGAGCTTTAAACTGTCTCAGTTCTTTAAGATTTTTCTTGCATTACCCTCTTTCCTTACACGTTTAGTTCCCGTGGGCAGTCCTATTTTGCCTTCTGCAAAAATTTATTACTTGACATATATATTTAAAATTTTATTTTACATCTGCATTTGTCCTGAGTCCCTTAAGCTGACAGGGAATCAATTTAGGCAATATAAAATTACCTGACAGAGATGATCCCTACCTGTACTATTTACACCACAAAGACCATGACCAAAAGCTCAGGACAGGCTAAGAATCCTCTCATAAAGCATACAATGTATTCTTCTTAAGATACAGGGGTTTAAAATGTTGCAAAAGCATAAACATGTTTTACAATACAT
Source organism: Vireo altiloquus (assembly GCA_013396875.1). Lineage (NCBI taxonomy): Eukaryota > Metazoa > Chordata > Aves > Passeriformes > Vireonidae > Vireo > Vireo altiloquus. The sequence continues at coordinate 348,950 of VZRF01003315.1, read as the reverse complement.
GGAAAACTATTTGGAAGTGGGGATCCAAATTGATCCAATTTAGTTGCAAATTCAAGTGCCATATTACCTATTCAAAAATGCAAACCTCAGTGCTGTGAACAACCTTGACACATACATTGGAACTCAAATCTTAAGTTAGGGAACAGGAGGTAGGTAGATGCTGGAACACAGCTTGTCAGGAGAGCACAAACTGCATGGGAGCAGAGAGGAAAACCTCGCTCCTGCAAACCCTCCAAGCATGGGTTCAGACATAACCAGATTCCCTTAATGATCTAAGAGAATCACAGCAGCTGAGCAGCAACTTCCCACATCATCCCTTCTGCCAAGGCATGCAATACTGCAACCCCAAGGAAAAAAATGGCAAATGGTAAAAGCCAGACTAAAACCCAGAGTAGCACTGACCAGGCACCCCCAGCCCTTTGCAGTGCCTCTCACCTCTGCACACAGTACATGAGCACTTCTGGCAGGAAGAAAGTTGTCCCAAACAAGACTGCTCTGGACAATGCCGTTTCCATAACAGCCTTGAGGGAGAGAGCAAAACAAGTGTTGTCAAAGCAGTGCTCTGGGCAGCTTCAAACACTGCCTGCTTCCCTGAGTGCCTTTTTGTCTAATGCCCTGGAGTTTAAAGCAACAGGTTAATGAGGGATAAAAACATCTATTAGAGGAATTATTTCTTAAATGGAAACTAACAGGCAAACACTCTGTTTATGACTGAGAAATTCCTTAAAAGGAAGGTGGAACTACTGATGAGTTTTCCTGCCACGGTAATAATTTTGCTGAGACTTGCTTTTCTGAAGTTGTGCTGAACTTCATACAATAGGTTATTCCTTCTGGGCATCCTAACTAGCCTGTGTTAAATCTGAAGTTCTCTCTCCAGCTGTCCCCAAATCCTTATGCTCAATCCAGTTGTTTCCACAATATAGGGCTTTTCTCTGAGGTGCCCCATCAGAAGATCCAAGAGTCTCATATCCTTCTGGAGGTGACATGGGAAAGCAGAAATGTCTGTGCCAGTGTCTCTGGTACTCAGTATATTGGTCTGGGGAGGCAGCCAACTCTTGAAGACACAAAGGTTGTGGAACTCAGTTCCAGAAACCTAATCCAAGGATTCAGCACCTGATGTGGGATTCCTTATTTCATATATCCAACCCTGTCTGCTCTCAGCATCACATTCTGCTCTTAGCAGGGAATGAAAGGCAAGTCAAAACAGTTCACCCCCTCACCTACCTTCTCACCAGCCTTCTTAGACACTCCTACAACCTTGCCATTCCTGTCCATCACTGCTATCCCATTCTCAAATTCTGGGCTTCTCACCATCGCCACAGTAAATGCACTCGTCAAACCTGCAGGGTTAAAGGGGATTTTGCCTTAGTGCATCCAAAAAGACTGTCTCAATAGTAACATTCATAATGATGTGCATTTTACATTTCCAGTTCAACAGTTCACAACGAAATAACCTGACAGCTTAAAAAGAGACTGCCCCATAAAAATCTACTTGGGATGTGAATCTTTGTTTCAGAAGCTTGATAGAAACTGTAAGGCTTCAGTCCTAAAAGGTGCTTTGTCATTATGGATTCAGAGCTATAAAATCATTTCCATCCAGCTCAAACCATGAGTACTCTGTTCTTAAAAGAAAGTAGAGGGATTTTTGTTGTGGTTAGGTTTTGTTCTGCTCAGCACAAAATCCAGCACAGAAGACCCTGAAGGGAACAGGGTTTCAGTAAAGGCTGCATCCCTGCATTGAAAGGAAGAGTGTAGACTGTAAAACTGACCTTGCTTGAAATAACAGATTTCTCTTTTTATTAGCTTTTGGTAGGACTGTTCAATAAAGACATCAGTGTACCAGGGGACACTTTGCAAATGCTGGACTAACATTAATCAATTACCCCCAGGCTTCTCTCTGCATTTAAGAAAATGGAAGCACATTTAACACCTGCTGCAAAGGAAACAAGTCAGAAACCTCTAATGTAAGTCCTCAGAAAGATCTGAGCAGGCATCTCACATAACTCGAAACAAAGGAGATGATGTGTTTTAATTTTATCAATTTTCCCCTACGAAAGGCCAAAAATTTCTATAATGGCAATAGAAACACAACTAATGACATTAAATAGTTAAAGTTGTCCTGGTGCAACTTCAGCATGGCAGTAGAGCTGTTCCATTAATGAACTGAGTCCCACTTTCCTTGCAAGATTGATAATATCCTGGTGGAACAAGTCCTTTCTGCACTCCCTGAGCGATGTCACACAAGGGTGTCACAGATGTGCCACACCAGGACATGTCAGCACCACTGCTACTGCCCTCCTGATCTATCCTGGCAGTCCTGGTGCTGTGGGACATGTGTACAAAGGTCACAAGAGTGCTCTGCAGCTCTGAAACTAAAACCAGCAAGAAACCAGTGAGGTTGGGGACACTGCACAGAGAGAGTTGTCTCCCACAGAAAGGAGGGGGCCAGCAAAGGCAGCCAGAGAAGAAACAGTGAGACCACACCTATGCAAAAGCAAGAAAACTCTACAGTCAGACAGGCAAATGGTCCTCAGACCAGCTGCATGATGCACAGTTTGTTTCTACTCACCAAACAGAGGAGCAGGTAGCAGTTTTCTGACAAGAAGTTGCATTAATGAGCTCTTCAAATTGTAACGATTCATGATAGTAAGAGGGAGAGCCTAAGGAATGGAAACAGGCACCTTTCATTGAAAAAACATGAAGCATTTCAGTGTAAGAGGTTAGGAAAATAAATCTGTGACCTAGAACATAGTTACCATCTATGAAAATAAACAAATGCCTTGGTTTAACCTTCCAACAAAATATATGCTTTCTCTAGTTAATGAAGGTGCTTGGAATCATTCTTTTAGGTAGGAACAGAAAACATTACAATTTAAAAAGCAACATTATTATGTAGAGGACAGCAGCGGTGTGAATACAAAGATAGAAAAAAGAGAAGAATTGCCTCTGACTAATATTCTTCGGACATTCATCCATCAGTGTCACACACTACTCTCTCCCCCAAACAGGACATCTGGTTCACTTCTGTATTTTTCCTGATTCTCTGCAATTTCAGCCCAATTCTATATTCCCATAACACACTTGTAGGACATTTCATTTAGGAATAAATGGCCAGGACACCAGCTGGTCCTCAGAGTCTCCCCTTGAGGACAAAGGGAAGCACTCCCACAGTGACCCACGGGCATGGCTGCCTTCCCAGACCTCTGTGAGCCCTGAGCAATCCTGACCAGCTCTTTTGACCAATGGGTAGAGGTGAAAGTTACTCTAACAGAAGCAGAAACAATCACATTTTTCTGCCAGAAGCTTATGAAAATCACTGCTTGATGTGGAGAGTGAGGAGAGGCATTACAGAGATATCTACACTTGTGATGAGCATCATGAGGACACCTGAGCTCATCCTGATGTAGCAAACTCCAGAAACCACAAATTCCTATTCCAGCAGAGCACACAGTGTCAGCTCCCTTCTGGAAGACTAATTCCCTGCAGTATTTTCATGGCTATGTGTTTCTGGGATTTGAGCAAACACTGTCCAGTACTGATGGCTGCAGATTTCACCACTTGTTTGGAGTTAGATCTCTTCCACAGCACCACATCAAAAATCAACTACAACAGTGGCTCACTCTGTGTTTGTAAACACTGGCCAGTTCCTCTCAGTACCTGTTTTTTAAGCTTGCAAAATAATAAAGAAAATGACACAAGAGAAAGCATCAGAGGAAGCCAAGCAAGATAATGGCTGACAGATGATCAGAAAGAATTCTCATTCTGAACAGTTCTGTGGAAGACCAGAGCACAATCCTGAAGGATATCAGGCACTGTGGTTACCTCAGTGCCTACTCCTTCTCAGGAGAGCTTGTCAGGAAGGCAATCATAGAGCAAATACTTACACCAACACAAGCTGAATAGGAAATGGCTCCCAAGCCAAGAAGGATCTGCTTTTGTTTAAGTGGGTATTCCTAAGGAGGACAGAAAAAACACTGCATAAGTACATTGCAAAACACTTGTAAATCAAGTTCAAAATGGTATTGTACCATTCAGATGATTACAAAAAAAAAAAAATCAACACATACTTCAGCCTTTGGGGTGCCATTTCCATTTACCAGGGTGAATGCTGTGGTGTATGTGTGAAACACAAACTGCAGAAACAAGAGACTGTAAGAAAACATGAATTCAGGATTGAGACTACTGTAAAAGCAGAAAGAAAGAGGCAATTACCTGCCAAAAAAAAGAAGTCTTTGCCTGGCGCTGAGCAGATGAAATGATGACCTAAGAGGAAAAACATAAGAAAATGAGGTTTGATGAGTGTAGAAGCTTTTGGTGCAGGAGCACCAGGAGAACTGCTGAGGCACCACTGGCAGCAGTGTCAAAAGCTCCAGTCAGTGCCCACAGCCACCAGCCTTGGTTCTAGGCTACCACATTCTCTTGTTACAGAGGTGACATGCTCATTTTTCTCTAGAAAGACAAAGACGTATATAAAATAGACACATAGTGGTAAAACATGTGCAAGAATATTGCAGCAAGATGCTTCCTTACCCAAAAGAAAAATGCATTTGTGCCTGTGAAGCTTAAATAGATGCAAATAAAATAACTAAGGTAACAATAGTCTAATTAATGAAATTATTGAGAAAGGGTCAGATTGGTTTTGCTGGGGACATGAATACTAGATCTAATTGATCTAAGATCCAAGATTTTAGGAGTTAATTCCCAGATTCTTCTTCAATTCAAAGAGTGAATAAGAACTCCAGCTTTAATAACCCACAACCTTTCTTGAGGTTTCAAGCTCAAGGTGTGGAACAATTTCAAAAAAACACAGTCACTCAAGATAAGAATACAGAATATCAAATAAGAGGAAGGCTGGGAATCTCCAAAGCCTCAGAGAAGGATCAGTAATTCATTTATATTAGTGGATCAACCATCTTGATTATTAATGCCAGCACTGACTCCAACCACATCTATGAGAGAGCAGTGAGCTGCAAATAGCAAAAAGAACTATTTCTATTAATTTTATTACTGCTCTTAATGAATTTAACAGCCATCAAGACTTTCATTGTCCTTTCTAGCAGTGCCATGTAAGTTCATGCTATAATGTCTGTATGGAATAACAAATCTCAAGATGCACAATCATAGGCCAAACCCAAACCCAAATATATCTAAATGAATACACATGCACATAATTACAGCCACGAATTTTATGAAACAAAATAGTGCCATTTTTGAGCACAGTAACAAGAGTTTATTTTTATATCTTTGGTAGTTTATTGACAAAACCATTTCCTACTTGCAAATGCACCAATTATCTACACAAGAAAAAACTGATGATCTGGGCCTGAAATACAGAACACCAGGCTCCAACTCCTTCCCACTGCAGTTCCAGAGTTTTGAGGATAAACAGACCAAACCCAGGCCTTGCTCTCAGTGCTGAGTGAGTTCACCTTGCATTGGAAAGCTGTCCTTCACACAGGAACAATCTCTTGGAATGCTGCTGGAGAAAGGTAGCTAACAGCTTTGGACTTCCAGGAAATTCTTTAAGGGCTCGATTTCCAGGTTACTCAGCACTTCCCATAAAACAGATATCTTTCAAACAGCTTGTGCTGAAGCTACAATAAAGCCCCAAAACTTCTATTCTCTCCCTCCAACCCCCGGCCATGGAAAATGTAAGCCTTGCTGGATGCACGCTGGCATCTGTCATGATTACTCACCAAGGGAAGAGTTATGGGCATGAAAGCTAAAAAGAAAGAAAACTTTATTTCAGTAAAAATAACATCTGTGAGTGTAGATGGATGGTCTTGAGCAGAAAATTCCCCTAACTTCCCCCCTCTATTTCCATCTCCAAGTAAAACACTGCCCACAAACCCCAGCATCACCATCAACTTCAATCCTAAGCTTTGCCTCTCACTCCTCACTCAAGAAGCCTCAATCCCTGCTCACAGTCCACAGCCAAAAGGAGCCCTCATGAGCTCCACTCACCAGGGCTGCGTGGAAACCAAGTAACTGAACACAAGTTCAGCTCTCTAATCAAAAAGTGAGGTAGTAACAAAGGCTGCCACAGTTGTGCAGGAGATAATGAGTACAGTTATGCCTGATGAACAACCTGTGCTGCCTTGGCTCCCTAAACAACACCCCAGGCACACTTTATCTGTCACCAGAAAGCAAATTCATCCAGCAGCCAAAGCCATCAAGGGAAAAACTTAAATTATAGTAGACAGTTAAATGTGGAGGGATTTGGGAACTCATTCTGAAGCAACAACAAACAGACTGATCAGAGAGTTTCCATCCAGATGAGCAGATTATCCTTGGGAAAAATTCCTCAACAGGACCATAGGAATAAATAAATAAATCTTCAGCACATATAACAATGCAACTAACAGAAGAGTCTCCTTGCTTTTCTGTATGGAGGAGGGTGTCCCTGTGGTATCACAGCAGCTATTTACCATGAGCTATTCCCCCTTGATGCTTCAGTCAAACACACAAAATTTCACTGAAGGGAACCTACCTGGAGGTCTAAATAAAATAGGAATTATCTTGTCTGTATCAGGATGTACACTGGACTTAAATAAAAAGAAAAAAATAAAAGCAAATTAGAACATCTTTGACATTCTTGAATAAGAAAAAAAAGTCATCTAAATATTTTGTAAACTTACCAGGCTTAGCAAGAAGGCTTTTTTGGTCTACAACAGTTGGAAAAATAGGTTAGTAATTAAATTTCAGAAGAGACTGGGTAAAATCTTCTCTCTAAATTTATTGTATGTCTTTTTCCAAAAACTTTATACCAAGTGTATATGTTTACATATCTCTTTAATTATATTTTTCCATACAATTTCTCTCCATATACTCCCTGTTGAAAATAAAGCACTCATATTCCATGGGCTGTGTAACAGCACCAAAGCACACACTATGGCAGAACAGAAGGTTAATTTTAAAAAGTCAAAACTAGTAGGTATTTTAAAACATAACACAACAATTAAATATGGCTAAACATTTATGTTAAGATTTTAACTGCAGTCCAAAATACCTGATTATTCTGTCTGGGCTCAGTTGGGGTCTTCTCATTGATTTGTATTAATAACCTGTTTCTTTTTATTTCATTCTGTATTTGAGGGAAAAAAAAAATCCAAAACAGACAAAAACACCACAGATTTCAAAATTCTGAGTGCAATATATCAGCTATAAAACACCATAAATACAAACCTAGAAGATAATGATGCACCTGTTCCTCACCTAAGCAGTGAAAGCAAGAACACACCTAGACACAACCAATTGACAATCACAAAAACTTTTAAATTGTTGGGATAATTCAACTTTGGGCACAGCAGCCACGCTCTGAGCAGGGCTGCTGAAATGGTTGTGTCTGGGAATGTCCCTTGGTTTATGTAATCAGATAGAGAAGTGCATACACGTACACTTCTGTTTATCATAGAATTGTGGAATGCTTTGGAAGGGACCCCAAAGCCCACCCAGTGCCACCCCATCCCTTGGCAGGAACACCTCCCACTGTCCCAGGCTGCTCCCAGCCCCAATGTCCAGCCTGGCCTTGGGCACTGCCAGGGATCCAGGGGCAGCCACAGCTGCTCTGGGCACCCTGTGCCAGGGCCTGCCCACCCTCACAGGGAACAATCCCTTCCTGATACCCAACCTAAACCGCCTCTCCGGCAGTTTAAAGCCATTTCCCCTTGCCCTATCACTCCGTGCCCTTGCCCAAAGCACCTCCCCAGCTCTCCCGAAGCCCCTTTAGGCAGCGGAACATGGCAATCACTGCTACATTTCTCATGTATTTCATTTCCCACAGCAGCCTCGCAGTGACCCCATCTCACAGCCCGACAAAGCCACGGTCCCTGAGGTCGCTCGCTCATCCCTCCCTGCCCGGTACTCACGGAGGACTTGAGGAGCAGCAGCGGATCCAAGGCGTCCGCCCAGAGGAGAAACCTCCCGAAGAAAGACTGAGGAAGACATGGTTGAGAGAGACGAGGCGTTATTTCGGGCCCTTCCAAACCACGATCCGTGCCCGCATCCCCGCCCGTCCATCCCGCACTCCCGACCTGTCCCTCCGCCCTCCAGAAGCGCAGGTTGGCGTCCATGGAGCCGCGGCACCGGAAGGCGCCGGCGGGCCCGGTCCGGCTGCCGCACGCTCCGCCCGGGCGCGGAGCCGCCGCGCCGCGGTCCCCGCTGCCGGCATCGCACCACGGCCAGGAGAGGCCCCGCGGCCTTTTCCCTTCCTAGCAGCTTCCCTCGGGAAGGCAGAGCCGAGGAGCCGGGCTGCGGAGGAACCCCGCGGAGGGAGGAGGAGGCCAGGCCAGGTGAAGGTCAGGGTGTCGCGGCCCCGCGGCCTCACAGGCACAAGCCGGCCACTCGAGGTGTGGCAAATTTCAAGTTTATGGGGAACAATTCCATGGTTACATTTCACAAAACAACCAAACAGCGGGACTAAGAAGATTTCCAAGTACGCATCAGCAGGCACGACACCAGATCAGTCTCATTTTTTAATCTTTTTTTACATCGGAGCATTGACCCCCGTTATAATGCTAATTTAGGACACGACAACCACGTTGCCAAGGCGGTTCCCTCGTGTTTCTCTGCTGAAAGGGAGATGGAAAACAACGCCCCAGAGTGGTGATATTGGTGTGTGCAGCCTCCAGCAGGGCCGCTGTGAACTGCTGAGAGCGAAGGTGCAGGACAGAGCTGCTGCGGCAATGCAACGCAGCCAGCTTCAGCAAAACACAGCGACAGGACCCTCAGGGGGAAAGTTAAAGAAAAGCAAAGCACCACACCGGCTGCTAGTCCACGTTAAAGAAAAGCAAAGCACCACACCGGCTGCTAGTCCACGTTAAGATTATTTTATTATAGTTGGAGAGATGCTACATCAGTTTCAAGCAGTACAAGAGTGAAGCAAATTCAAGTGACAGAAAACTTGCCATTAAGCTCCAGTAAGTGCACTAGGGGGGTTCAAGTTTTACTGTCTCCCAGACAGAATTAAAGTTCATGCGTGTTAGTGCTCCTGAGTAGCTGCATTTTTTTTTAATGGCACATATTTTACTGCATTTACACACAAACCAAATGATTTTTAAATTATTTTTACTTGTTACATTCATCTCTTCCTCTGCAAAATTCCTTAAAAACAAACCATGTATCAAAATTCTATCCTTGTATTGTTTCAAACCTTTTTTTTAAGCAGAATTTAATGTTGTGTGAGAAAAGAAAATGCAAGACATTTTCTGGTCCAAAAAGTTAAGGAAAGAGGGAAAAGCCAGTGGAAGGCAACTGTAACTTGTGTACTCAACACATTCAGGAGGATGATTAATGGTCACAGAAATCCATGAAACTGAAGTTGCAGAAGATAGGGGGAAAGCCTTAGTTTTACCTTTTTTAAAGCAAGACAAGGGAGTCAGTAAATAGTTTAGCATTTAATTTCTTCTCAAACATGAGAAAATGAGAACTTTTATTTTTATTATTAATTTTTACAATCATAGCTGTTCTCCTAATGTCTTCAGTGTAAGGTAACTTAAGAGTTTTGTCCACATATTTGAGTGTTTATTTATGCACTTTTTCAAAATATTCTTTGGAACCTTCTGGGCTTGGTTTGATCTGTCAAGAAAAGAAAAGTTTAGTTATTATGTGGCACAGGTGAGATTAAAAAATTACATATTTGACACTTTATCCAAGAAAATCCATGCATACTTTATAAAAACAGTAATCTATTTCTGTTTCTGCAGTTGGTTGAAAGACAAAAGTCTAGCTCATGTACAACTCCTACTTGAAAATTTCAAGTATATAACACATTTTTCCCGTTAAATTACAATGCATTAAATAAGTAAAAAAATCTGAACTCAGTTAATGGAGATTACATGTCAAATTTAGAGTTTTAAACACAATTTGCATCTCCTAAAAGGAGACCAGTGAACTTTCTTTGCAGAAATCCAACATTTACTATCAGACAAACAGACTAAATTGGTCCTGATGCCTTAGCTTTTAACTTTTGTATTTTTCAAATCCTGCAGTGCCCAGTGTAACTCTGCAGCTCCCTGGAGCTCGTTCAGTGCTGTTCTCTCATGCTCACACTGACATAACAAAGCCTCTCCAGCTCGCTCTCCAAGGACACCCAGACCCTCCTGGGCCCAACAACTGCAAACCTTCATCTTGGGGACAGGGGGGCAAGCTTGGGCAAATTCCATCCTTGCCTGGCTTCTGCTTGGGCAATTGATGCTGATATCAAAGTGGGAAGAACTCGGGAGCTGTCATTGTCCATTTTGGGATGCACTGAGGCAGGAGCCTCTGGAGCCCAGAGTGTGACCTCTGAAGGCCTTTCAAATCAATCCCTCCTTTATTCCTTTATTCCTGTCTGGTTTCTGTTTCTAGGTAGCCATTTAAGGCATCACTCCAACCAATAAAAGCTGTCAAGCACCTCCCATTCGAGTGGATCCCAGCCCTTCAGACATGCACACACAGGCCAGTGTCTGTGTTTAGGATTGTATTCAGCATCCAGCAGGCACTCACTCACCGTTGGGGAGTCAGGAGTCCAGTTAGCTGGGCACACCTCTCCGTGTGTCTCCACGAACTGGAAGGCCTTCACCAGGCGCAGTGTCTCCTCCACGCTGCGCCCCACGGGCAGGTCGTTGACGCTCAGGTGCTTGATGATCCCGTTTGGATCAATGATGAACAGACCTCTGGAATGCAGCAGGAATTTAGGAAAGGCAAATCACATTTCAAGGCCAAAGAAACTGGATGAATAATTTCAGCAAGGTAGTTAGTCCTAGGTGCATGTTATCAGTTAGGAGCAGAACTACAGCATTTGGTATCTAGTTTGTTAGCAAACTGCTATGGAACTGTGAAATTACAAAGTATGCGTAGAAACTATTCAACTGAGGCAGACAGAGCAAAGGGAGAACTCATAGTTCCACCTGTACTCCAAAATTAAAAGCTGACATCCTTCCCATGTCTTTTTGATCAAAAAAGATCAGGAACTGAAGGTCTCCAGAAGACTCCTACCCAATCCACTGTTTCTCAGGGACTACTATGGAAAAAAAAATAACAGAAGTTGCCCTTCTATGCTGCTCTTTTTCCTTAGTGACATGGAGTTCTCCTCCTCCCTAAGAGCAGAAGTGACATTTTCCTCACACATGTTCAGAGAGGCCTGGAGCCACCCTCAGCTTCATGGCCAAAATGGCCAGGTGCCATTTTCCTAGGGTGGAATCCAGCCATCCTGCAGCAGAAGTGACACCTCAGAGTCTTCACTCCATGCCATTTCCCCGCAGGAGGGGACAGTGTGGCTTGTGTTGGTTAGAGTGGGTTGTGTCACAGCAGAGCCATCAGCAGTGAAGCCTTACCTCAGTGCTATGCCAGGTCCTTCCAGCAGCACCCCATAATCACGGGAGATCTGTTTTGTGAGGTCCGACAGAACCGGAATATTCATTTTGCCCAAACCGCCGCTCTAGAGAACAGAGTAAGATTCCATTTGGTTACAAAATGCTTCATAGGATCATCCTCCCTGAGCTCCTGGATTCCATGGCCTTGAGGGTGCAGTATCAACAAAACACAACCATGGCATCTGCTCCATGAAAGGAACCAAGTGCATGTGTGGTGTTGCTTTGGTTTGCATTGTTTGTTTTAGAGTAGTCAGGGACATTTTGTTTCTTTGGAAAGTGAAAACTTTTGCACTGCGCATTTCAGAATGGCTTATTTTGATGGTAAATGGCTATCAATGGCAATAGCCAAAAATTTCCAGAAAAACCTACTTTGTACCCTATTCAGAAGCTTTGAATAGAAAAATTTCTACTGCATTTTTAGTGATGGACATGATGCAATACTGCGTATTTTAGGATGAACACGATGGGAAGGGAAGGTAAACAAACCTGTGAACAAAGAAACTTTGGAGCACGTGTCTGATGAGGAACAACTGAGGGAACTGAGGGCATTTGGCCTGGAGAAAAGGAGGCTCAGGGGTGACCTTATCACTCTCTGCAACTATCTAAAAGTGGGTATAGCCAGGTGTAAAGCCTCTTCTCCCTAAGGTAACAAGGGACAGGACAAGAGAAAATGGCCTCAAATTGCACCAGGGGAGGTTTATATCAGATATTATCAAAAATTTCTTTACAGAAAGGATTGTCAGGCATTGGAACAAGCTTCCCAGTGCACGGGAAAAAAACATGTGGATGTGGCACTTGAGGACATGGTTAGTGGTGAACATGGTGGTGGTGGTGAGTCGAACTTTATGGTCCTCTGTGATCTCAAAAACAATGCTCCTACCAGCACAGTAGGTATGTCAGAGTTTCACTGCTCTATTCAGTGCACGTTTTTTTGGTTTTGCCTCCCAGAAATCAATTTAAATATTATTCGAAGAGTCAAATAAGATTTCTTTCAGTTTTGCCACATACTGAGACTGCAAGAGACAAGCTCTCTAACCTTGAAACAAGGCTAGAGTTTGTTAGCTTTGCTATTCCTGGCATCATAAGTGAATCGCTGTGTAATCTCAGCCACTCAGACCCTGATCCTGCAAACACTTGTCTGCAACAGAGTTCCCTGCACAGATCTTTGAGCACAGATGTCAGAGAAACCAAGGCTGCAGCTCCTCTGGGTGTCAGTTTCCTGCCTGTTCCACCACAGAATTCTTTCCACCCTGTGCAGGGTGTTTTGAAAGCAGGACACAAGGATCTTTGTGGGTCCCTTCCAACTCAGGATAGTCCATGCACGACTAACATACCCTGAACACCTTTGGGATAAAGCCGTGAAGTCACCACAGTCACATCGTTGAGCTCTGAACAAAGCATGCAGAAAAGAAACACTTTTGACAGGCCTGGCCAAGGTGTATTAAATCCAGCAAACTCTCCTCCCTCCCCTACATGTTCCAACAGTGCCAGAAGGCACTGAGCCTGCAGTACTGCTGCACACTGCTGTCCACACAGGCCAGGACTGATGGCACAGGCGCTTCTGCACCTTCCTGGAACACCTGTGGCTCTCTGCAACTACTGAAACTAGGGAGATGTTTTATGTCATCAAAAGCACATATATTTATATACATCTGAAAGAGGCTCCTCTCCAGTAAAAAGCTGTCTTCATCACTTTCCTTCCCTAAAGACAGCCAAAACCCTCAATTTGTACCACAAGAGTGGAAACCCTTCAGCAAGTGAGAGTTAATGACACAAATGCTCCAATAAACTGGTGGTTCTTCTACTTCTGTCCTGAAGCCACTACTGCTGGGTACTTGTTAACAGTAACGACTGAACAGCTTCTGTTCATCTTCTGCCAGAGTTTTTGTGCATTATCAGCTGTCACAGGCACCTTAGGACAGTGACATGTAAACTGAGCATTTTTCTTTTGAGATAAATGTACAAGGATACAATGTAGTCAACAAGACTCTCATCACAGAAAAACAAGTTAAAAACCCCAAACCAAATATTTAAGAAAAAGAGAAAGAAAACAAAAGGCAGAGGTCAGAATTATGTCACCAAATGTAGAAGTTGATCACATACCACTTCAGGAAATCTTTTAAAAATCACTGTCAGCACAATTATTTATTCAACTCCTCTTCTCTGGAGGTCTTGTGAAAAAAAAACAAACCAACAGATAAAGCCCCAAAAAATTACTCGATTCATACCTTTCGTGGTGTATTTATCCAGGCCAGATGACTAAAATGAGAGTCCACTGAAACTGCCACCACTTCACAGTTCACATCACGAAATTCCTTTGCTTTGTTACTGAAAGCCACAATTTCCGTGGGGCAGACAAAGGTGCTGGTGGGAAGAGAGATCAGGCTGTAATAATTCTGCCACCTTCTCTAGAGAAGTCTGTCATGTGTGTTTCTGGCACTAATGCAGAAGAGCATTTTCTTTAGACTGACAATTTTAGTCATTTCCTGCTCAAGATTACTTTCAGTCTCAAACCAACAGTCATGGCCACTTAACTGGCACACCAGTTACCATCTCTCAATTCTAGGCAAATTCTTTACAAAGATGAAGAAACTGTCCCTGCTAGAGACTCTCCAGACAGAGTTTTTGGAAACCATAGCAGAAAGGACTGCAGGTTAAACCCTTCTCCATGTGCCCACATGCACCAGGATGCTCTTGGCAATTCAAGTCTTCTGGACAGACTGACCCCCATCCTATCATGTTTTGCCTTGAAGCTACGCAGCTGCAATTCTGCTGGCCCTGCTGCTTCAAGGACAGTCTCAAGGCAGCCCCAAACTGCAAAGCAATGCCCTCACCCCGGGATCTGACTGTAACAGGAACTCATGATGCAGTCGCTGCAGCTAGAAGATGCTCTCCAGCCACCCTACCCACTGCTTGTAACACCCAATGGCCAGGTGCCCCCAGTCTTATCACTCACGCTCTAGAAACAGACACATCTGCCTTGCAAGACAGGCCCAAATCGGGCAAAACCAGGAACGACCTGCAGCGCTTGTGATGACCTTCAGCAAGGCAGGAGGCCCGTCGGGTAGGAGAGAAACCCGCACTCACAAGTCCAGGGGGTAGAAGAAGAGAACCAGGTATTTCCCCTTGAAATCATCCAGGGTCAGCTCCTTGAACTCTCCATTAACCACGGCTGTTCCCTTGAAGGGCGGGGCGTGCTGGGTCACGGCCGCGGCGAACCGCGAGGCGCCTGCGGAGGGGAGAAAGCAGAGCTGCGGCCCGGGCCCGGGGGCGCTCCCGGGGCGCGTCCCCCGCTCGCCCTCCCGCACTTACCGAGGCTGAAGGGGCGGCGGGGGCAGAGCGAGGGCCGTGCCGTCCCCCTCCTCGCGGCGGCGGCAGCCACGGGCACCTGCGGGGACAGGGAGGGTCAGGGCGGCGGGGCAGGGCCGCGGCATATTATAAAGTTAATACCGGGCCCGCACTCACCGCGGCGCGCAGCAGCCTCCCCAGCGCGGCGGCCATGTCGAGCGGCGGGCGGAGCGGGGCGGGCCGCCGGGGGCGGGGAACCGGAGAGGGGCGGTGAGGGACGCACGGACACAGAATCACAGAATCGATTGGTTTGGGAAAGGCCTGTGGGACCGTCTGTTCCAACCTGTGGCCGAACACCACCCGGTCAACCGGACCATGGCATCGAGGGCCACGTTCGGTGTTTCCTCGAGCACCTTCAGGGACGGTGACTCCAGCACCTCCCTGGGCAGCCCATTACAATGTCTAATCACCCTTTCCGTGAAGCAATTCTTCCTAATGTCCAACCTGAACCTTCCTTGGCGCAGCTTGAGGCCATGTCCTGTTGTCTTGTCATTTGTTACCTGGGAGCAGAGCCCAAACCCACTCGTTCTGTCAGGAAGTTGTGGAGAGCGATAATGTCCCCCCTGAGCCTCCTCCAGGCTAAGCACCCCCCGCTCCCTCAGCCGTTCCTCACAGGATTTGTGCTCCAGACCCTTCCCCAGTTTTGCTGCCCTTCTCTGCCCTCCTCCAGCACCTCAACGTCCTTCCAGAGCTGAGGTGCCCAGAACTGGACACAGCACTCGAGGTGTGCCCTCAGCAGTGCCATGTGCCCGGCGCTGTGCCCGGGCTGAGCCCCTCGGCCCCGGCCTCGCAGGGGTGTGTGGTGTTGGCTGTGTGCTGATACAGCCCGGCTTGTGCTCAGAAATCTTCCAGATATACGCGTACACTTGGCTCTGAATTTATTGAACTCGCTCGGATTATAGTTACACAATCACAGAATATTCTGAGTTGGAAGGGATCCACAAGGGTCATCAAAGTCCAGCTCCCGGCCCTGCACAGGACACCCCAAGAGTAACAGCATGTGCCTGAGAGAGCTGTCCAAATGCTTCTTGAACTCTGTCAGGCTTGCTGCTGTGCCCACTTCTCTGGGGAACCCATTCCAGCACCCAACCACTCTCTGTTTTTTTAAAAAACCTGGTGGTTTTTCTAATATCCAACCTAACCTCCCCTGACTCAGTTTCAGGCCATTCCCTTGGGCCCTGTAACTGGTCACCACAGGGCAGAGATCAGCGTCTGCCTCTCCTCTTCCCCTCATGAGGAAGTTGTAAACTGTGACGATGTCTCCCCTCAGTCTCTTCCAGGCTGAACAGACCAAGTGCTCTCAGCCACTCTTCATACAGCTTCCCCTCAAGGCCCTTCACCATCTTCCGAGCTCCTGCTTCTTTCTTTCTGTTCCTTCATCTAAACAGTTAAACCAAGTTGAACCCAGTTTCTCTTCTGGGTTTTAGTAATTTCTGGTTTCATATCTTTATTAATATCCACAACATTTTAGAGAGGGTGGACCTTGTGAACTAGAGAAAAATCTGGCTCTGCTAGCAGGATAAGCACAGCCATCAGCATCTGAGGCCAAAGCCAGATGCAGCCAGAGCAATGTCAGCTAGCCCTGGGATGAACTTAATTAATGCTAAATCCATACTTCTGAACTTATCTCTGCCACTGACCCATCTGCATGGTCCAATCACCTCTGTAATAGTGAACCCTCTGAGCCTTCAAAAGAGGGAGGGTTGCGTTCAACTTGCCTGTTAGGATTGATAACTAGCTGGTATTAACTTTCTAATATGCCCAGGAACTGTTTGGGGCAGCTTGAGTTGGTGTTGTCCAAAAGTGTGCTGAGACCTTTCTGGGCATTTAATATCATGGCCAATTTCAGTTGCTGCCACCTCTCTGGGACAGTCCTGAATTTATTAATCCAGATGTAGCCAATGACAGCTGGAAATGTGGCTCTGATAATCTTCAAAAAAAGTGATTCCCAGTAGAGCAGCCAGAATAATGTTATCTACTCATACATGCACAGAGATACTGCGTGGGCTTGTGATGAAGATGGAGATGTTCCGCACAAGTGTATGAGAGATGAGATGTTCTTACAGTCAGGGTGAGGTGAGAGGGAAGAAAATGTGGACACTACAGGATACAGACACCCCAGTATGAGGTGCACCTGCATAGTAGTATAAATGCTTCCTGCATGCACCAATTTCCTTAAATTCAAATAGACATCACCGGTGCTTTGGATTTTGAGGCTGTTCCCTTCAGGCTCAACACCTGCTAACAAGCTCTGAGTGCACAAGCATAGCTTGAGCTCAGTGAACTACCAGGATCTGAGTTAAGGAACTTTACCTACTCCTTGCTTCTCATTAGCGCTCCATTAAGGGACACCTGAAGGTATGGGAGAGAGAAGTTTAGTTTTGACTCTTGCTGATGAACCAGGGCTGCTGGAAAGTGCCAGCTGCATGAGGACTCTGCTGGGAAAGTCACTGGCTGAGTGATGGGTGTTGTCTGGCAGAGCTACTCAGACTCTTTACATGTCTGTTGCGTAAAATTTTGGGGCATTCTTTCTTAAAAATCCATCAAAACACGAAAGTGGAAGCTATTTGTAAAGAGTAAACTATTTGTACATTAGAAAGTATGTCGAGTCGAGTGTGGGTGAGCTGTGCCCTAGTCTGCCCTAGTCTCTTGGATTTGGAGAGGGAAGCAGTGATTGTGGAGATTGTGATCAGGATAGGGGTGTAGGAGGTCTTTGTGCCTGCTGCAAGTGGAGCAGTGAGCAGTGAAGCTGAGCCTGGGACACCTGGGACACAGCAGTGGCTGTAGGTGAGCAGCAAACCCATCAGCCATTACCTGGGCTGATTCCTATCAGAGCAGTGCAGGATGGTGTGATTGCGTTCGTGTCTGAAACCTGGCTCGTGCCCTCAGACACAGAGATGTGCTCGCCCAGACAAATCCTCTGGGGCTGGGCAGCAAATTGTGTGCCCAGGGGTGGCTGGGTTCCTTTCCCTCAGCTGTGGGAGCTGCATTGTGGCAGCCAGAAAAGGGCTGTTGCTCGGATTTCCTGAGGATGGCTGTCTCATCCACAGATGATTATTCACAACTTCTAAGTCAGTGTATTCTAAACCGATGTCCTCCCCCCACCCCAGAAAGTCATATTTGTTTAAAACTCTTTGTTTAAACTCTTGGCTTGCAGGTGGGGAAATATTGCTCATGCTTTGTTATGCAGGCAGTGTAATTCAGCTTCTCAGACTTCTGTGCAAGGCTTGAACTACTGCCATTTAGCAGGGGGCATTTTCCATTTCGCTTTTTACTGAGCATCCCTGCAATCTGAAGATGGACCTTGTCACTGCCAAAGTGCACTTGATAAAAGTTGTTTCATTTTCCTCAGCTCTGGCTCTGGCACAGGTTAGAGCAGCTGCTAAACCTGGTTCTTATTGACATCCAAGGCTCAAAATCAATCTACTGAGTGATACCATACGCACATCTTTTTCCAAATCTTGTTGGTTGTCTCCTTTGCTGTCGTTAAGCCTGATTCAAATTGAGCTGTGAAGTTGGTGAAAGACTCTCCAGAGATTTCAGCAGGCTTTAAGGAGAAGTTGGTATACAAGGTGCAGAGTAGTCCATAAGGTACTGAAATAGATAATGGGAAATGTGAATGTTCTTTTTGGTTAGGATACTTATCTGCCTGCTCCCATTTTCTGCCTCTCTTTTCCTGTCTGGAAATAATTAACTATGTCTTTCTGGTGAAAAACTACAGCATCAGTTGATGAAAAATACTAAACAATACTTGTGTGTTGTTTCCATTATTGTTTTGTGTTAGATTTTAAAGAGCTCTTTAAAAGATCACACAACAAAATTTTAGGGGAAAAGTAGCAGTTTCTCTCTAAACTTGATGTTAAGGATATGCAAATCCCACATCAGAACTGCTGCTGTGGATCACGGAGTGGCAAATTCTGCACAGAGTATGGGATACGTGTGTCTGCTTGTTTAAAAATAAAACGTGCTCATCTTCTAGAGGTTAATTTATTCCATGTGCTCAAATTCTGTAACAATCATTTGTCCTCTACCTTGAGGAAACAGATAACTGAAAAAGAGGCTAGGAAATGGAAAAAAACAACAGAGGCGTAAACATTTTTATTTAAACCAAAGCAAAAAGTTTGGCTTAGGCAACACGATGCATCACCCCGTGACTGTTGGTAGATGGCAGCCTCTGTCCTTGCACACAGGGGCGCTGGAAAATATTCCAGCTGCCTGCAAATGCTCTCACAGGCCTGTGTGCTCCCACCTGCTGATACCCAAGCTCAGCAGGAGGAAAAAGAATTTGCCCGTTCGTAGCAATAAGTTTC
The DNA here is from genome assembly GCA_013396875.1 of Vireo altiloquus. Taxonomy (NCBI): domain Eukaryota; kingdom Metazoa; phylum Chordata; class Aves; order Passeriformes; family Vireonidae; genus Vireo; species Vireo altiloquus. Next base: position 329,938 of record VZRF01003315.1, on the reverse strand, counting down.
AGAAGCAATTCCAAGCACAATCCAGCTTAGGGCTAATCATGGATGGGCTTTACTGCATTAATTGAGTGTTACAACAGGGATTTAGGAGATAGCTGCTGTTAGGGTATGTTTCCAATTGATAAGTATAGGCAAAAGCCTTTCTGACATTTGGTTCACCGGGTATTCTGCCATTTCGAGCCGAGGCCAAGCGGTTTTTCTCTGGTGGCAGGATAGAACTGGGTGTGTTGCCGCTGTGTTTCTGGCTGGAGCTGCGCGAGCCCACCCTGCCGATGACTCATCCTTGAGTGGCTCAGAATATCACACTGTGCCTTGCTGCCTCCCTGTTCCTATTACACTGATGCATTTGGGTCTCGCTTGGTGTTGGCGTTTCATTTACAAACCTCGCTTTTCCCATAAAGATGGCTGCCAGCCCTGCTTTAATCTGATGTTCAGCACTTTTAGGTTTTTTAGGAGCCTCTCCTGCATGACTTCAGATGGAAATTTAAAAGCAGAACAACCAAACACATTAAGCACCTTAGAAAGCACATTTTTCAGAATATGAATGTTTTTTTGATAGCCTGCCTTTTTTTTTTTCCTTCCAATATTAGCTGCTTCTGCGTATGATTCAGACTAAATTTTCCTTTTTCTCCCTGCAAGTGTTGAATCAGGATCTTTAGGCCAGCAAAAGAGACCTGTGTCCCTTCCCTGCATTCCTTCCCTGCCACCCTATCTTTGAGTCCATGCATTTCAGCACCATTTTACAAGAGTGAATAGAGTCAGATAAGCAGTGGAACAGATTTACAGGTCTCCTATTTCCTTCTCCCTCACTCACAGAGAACCTGACTGTTCCATTAAATCATGTGTGGACGTAGTTTGGAATTAAAGGACTGTGTCACCACAAGAGAAAATGGATATAAATAAATCTACCTCTTCCTAATTTTTTTTTGGTTGCTTTTGTGAAGCAGTTGTTCCAGGTGACACGAGAATGAAGATACTGACAGCTGTGAAGCATTCATGAGGTAAGAGTCCAAATGCTGCAGTGGGTTTTGCAAAAGCCAACTGATGGACTTTGTGTAGTTGTACTGGCTCTGGAAACACATGGGGAGCCACATCCATGAAAGGGGCCAACTATCTCAGGCCTGTGTCATTTATCAGGGGTATAATCAGGCTTTAAAAATGCAGTAGAAAAAAAGAGATGCAGTAAGGACTAATCACCTTGATTTTGTTTTTCAAAGTAGTGCTAGTGAGAGCTAGTGAACACATCTCCTTCCATGTCCTGGTGCACCACAGTGAGCCAGAAACAAAGGGGGTTTTGTTGGTTAACATAAGAATCATGAAGAAAACCCTCTCCATTGCTATTTCCAGTAAGCATGGAGTCAGAATCACTGCTCTCCATGTAGATGTGTACCTAAGACACACATATTACTGCAGACCCTCAGCAGCAGAGGTCAGATATCTCCACTCCCTGAACTCGACCACATTTAAGTTACGTGGCTGCCTCTCGTCCACTTCAATGCAAAGTCATGCAGCTGAACTGGGGTAACTCGTGTGGCAGCAGCACACACGCTGCTGCCAGGCTGTCCCTGCTCCTGTGGGAGCTGTGTGAGTGTGCCTTTGGTTGCCAGGATCGTGGAGCGCTCCGGAGCTGCGCCGCTCATGAACACTAGGTAGCTCCGTGGGATTTCCGAACTCCACACAGATCTGTCGTAACTCTTTTGATAAATATGTTTGTCCTTTCAAGAATTAAATATTTGAAAGTATACAGGGCAACATCAACATGCTGGAGTCATACTTTTGTGCCACAGGGCAACACTGTGGGCGACTCCACATATCTAGAGGTACATATAGATATTAGATAAAAAAGGAGCAGTAGAGCTGTTGGGTGCACATGCTGATTTCCAGTGCAACTGATACTTGAGCTCTTCAAAATCTGCCCTCTTCATTCAGGCACCTCTATAAAAATAACTCACCAAATACAGTCAGTGCTCCCTGGGGAGTCTCCCATGAAGGTAAATCCCTCCCCACTGGACAGCCTCATCCTGAGGTGCAGCAGACACTGCAATATCCCACTGCTGCTGCAGTGAGCGGTGCTCCACAAAATGGGCACTTAGACACGTGTCTTCATTTTTCCTTTGGTGAGAGGAGTTGCTTGTAGCATTAAAAACATTCTGTATAATAAAAGTTCTGTCTTCCTCCATCAGCCATGTTGTGATGTTTGCATTGTCCTTATGATGATCATTAGTGGGAGGCTGGGCAGGGATGGGAAATGCACTTAGAACTGAGCATAATCTGCTCTGTTTACATCAGTGCTTGCACAGAAGAGTTCAAACAACAAGCAGGGCAGATGCTCCTTAGGAGCCTCATCTCTGTGCTAAGGCTCTGGTTTCCAGGAAGCAATTTCTCCCTCAAGAATTATTTAATCAGAGAAAAATCTTCCGGTACTTACAGACACAACTGCTGCTGTATAGAACTTGTATTACAAAGAAAGTAACCACAACATGGAATGGCTCTGAAGGCTGAATGTTTCTCTGAAGCTACAGGAGAGAGGCTGTGGAAGATTGTACAAAGCAGTGCCACCTGCTATGCACAGTAACTTTCAAAGGTCAAACCTTTGACACTTAATCAGGTACAAAAGGCATTTATTGTAGCAATTGTACCCCCAAGGTATTATTCATTAAATGCTTTTCTCATCTATTTCCTATGTTCAGAAAATGTGTTCTAGGCAGTCTGCAAGCTCTGCTATTGCAGGTCATTTCTGTGTGGCTGTGGAAAGAAATAAATTGGTACAATAAAAAAAAAGAAGAAAAAAGTAGTGTCTATGCTCCACTTACAAGAAGGTGCATGTTAATTTGATTTGCTTCATGTGGATTTAATCAATGCAAATACAGATGGGGAAGAGTGTCAGTGGGAGTAATGGGTCGTTTTTATTCCTCTTTCATTGCTTGACCTGCTGAATCGATCTACCCCGTTGCTAGGAAAATCAGAATCATGCTGACATGAGCATCTGTCCTATGAAGACAGGAGAGAGTTTATGTTGTAATCTAGCACTTAAAATTCACAAACTTTCCACAAGTGGCTAATGCCTCACACAACTCCTTACAAGGGTGAAAACGACGGTGTGGTAGAAGAGATGGGATGCCCTCGGGTTCTTCCGTAGGGGGCTTTTGAGATCCCGAGAAAGGCGAAAAGCTCGGGCTGGAGAAGGGCAGGGGAGTGAAGAAGTCTGCCGGGTGTCGGCGACCCCTTCCCACGGGCGTGGGCACCTGCGGGGCAGTGACGAGCACCAAGAGCGGGGCCGGGGAGCCCTGGGCACCGCGGGCAGGACAAGGGGAGCCCCGGGCCGCCGCCGCGGGATGGAGCGCGGCACCAGGGCTGCGCCGGGGCCGGGACCGCGGGAGCATCGCCGGGAGCATCGCCCTGCGCATCGCCGGCACCGAACACCCACCCCTGCTGCCCGGGACGCACTGGCCGGCCCCTGTCCGTGCCCCTGCCCGTGCTCTCCCCATCCCCGAGGCGGACAGTGGCCGCCCCTTCCTGGGGACCCTGCGCGGCTGCGGAGCCGGCGCCAGGTGCGGCGGGGCCGCCCCAGGACTACACGTCCCGGCGTGCCCAGCCCGGCGGGGCCGGCGCCTGCGCGGGGCTGCGGGGCCGCTCCGCGGTGCCACACCCCCGGGGGAGGGAGGCAGGAGCGCCCGAGCCCTCAAACCACCGGGGGAGCCGGCGGGGTGGAGGATGGAGTAGCGGGGCGCGGCGGAGCAGGCAGTGCGGGGAGCGCCGCCTCCGCCCGGGGAGCGCGGGGGAGCGGGCAGGCAGGCGGGGATGATGCGCGGGGGGACAACGCGCTAGGGGCAGAAGGCGGGTGGTCGCCCGGAGACTCCGAACCTCGGAGTGACGTCCTGCTGCAGTGCCGCTGCCTGCGCTGCCCGAGCTCGTCAATGGAGCTGGAAAACATCGTTGCCAACACCGTTTTGCTGAAAGCCAGGGAAGGTGAGAGAGCGGCGGGAGGGGAGAGGGGGCTGGAGCATCCTTGTCGCAGTCGCCCCTCCGCGGAGCGATGCCCGCGGGATGCGGGCCGTCACCGGTGGGGATGCGCGCCGGTCCCGGCGGCGGCTGTCGGGGTGCCATGTGGCTGTATCGGCGTTGGAAACGGCTTGTTTGAGACAGAGCCCCGGTGAAAAGGAAAATACCGCTGTTTTTCCCTGTGCGCGGGGGTTTGGGAAAGGAAGTGAATGAGATTGCAGAGATTACAATATTCACCCATGTCTTCCTTCCCCCTTCCCGCCTCCCCCCCTCAAATCTGGTCCCACAGATTGTGCTATTTCAGCGTCTATTGTTAAAGGTCAGCTGCAGATGCATTCATTCAAAAGGGCTTAGCAAATCTGCAAATAGCTTTCCGCGCCGTGTGGTGAGACCGGCAGGATCGTATCGCTTCCCCGTACAGTCATTGCCTTATTCGGCGTTATTAGGTGAGATCATGTTGCTGCAAACATGCCCATTGTTGAGAGCGCGTTTGTCCCCAGCCGGAGCCGGACGGAGGGGCTGGGGGCTCAGCCCCGGCCCGCGGGTGGCACGGGGGTCTCCGAGCGGGGGCTGACCCCGTCCGCCGCGCTCGGGCAGCGGGGATGCTCCGGGCGATGCCGGAGCCGCCGGCGCGGAGCCGCCGCTGCTCGGCGCGGGGCGCCTGAAAACACGCTCGGCTGCCGGCTGCGGCTCCCGGCAACATCCCCGTCCCGACCCCCAGGACTCACAGAGCTGAACCCCGACAACCACCGGCGGATCGGGCTCCTGGGGCTTTCTTTACGCCCGTCGGGAGCGGACGCGGTTTCCTCTCCCCGCGCGGGCGGAAATCCTCCCGCGGCTGCGGGGCGCGGAGCCGGGCGCTGGGCGCGGAGCCGGGCGCTGGGCACGGCGGGGCCGGGGGCTCGGGGCTCCCCGCGGAGCCCCGTCCGCCCGGGAGCATCCCTCCGGCTGGAGCGGGAGCGCCACGCATAAGCAACACGTCTTAGGGTTGCGGCATCGCTGCCAAGACGCGATCGCCTTCTGTCTGCCCCAACCCGTTTTTATGTTTGTGTTTATTTACTTGCTTGCCGGTTAAAATAAGGCATTTTTCCAAGACCTTGCTCAGAGTTGCTTCCCTGACAACACTTGCTGGACCAGGCGGTTTTAGGTGCGGTACAACCTGCAGCCTGTTCTCCACTGTGCTCCGAAGCGCTGGAGCTGCCTGCGAGCGAGGCTGGGCACCGCTTGTGTGGGCTTCAGCTTCGGTCACTCTGAAGCTCTGGAAGTACTAGTGAAGCAGCCTTCATTTTGTAAGAGAGATCATTCAAATAGTACTCCCCTGGAGCGATCCTTTTGCTGGGAAAATAACTCAAATTGTAAAATAGTGTTTATATAACTCACAGGCTGTTGAACTTTTGAGGCTTAGCTAAAGAGTAAAGTCCTGAGATCCTCCCAAAAAAGCTCTACAAATAATAAGGGCAAAGGTGTTATCTCATTCAGCAGATTCGTGAATTATAACGTTTTGACTTCTGATGGAGATCTTTTCAGTTGTCATTTTTAATGTTGTTGAGGATGCAGTTGTTCCTACCAGTCATACAATGCCGGTTTAGATTTCAGTAGACTTTAGGAATACTTTAAAGGACTGGTATTAATTACAGTTATTGTGTGGTGTTTACAGAGAGCCGATATTTTGCAAGTAATTTTAAATGTGCCGCTCAGTTTTATGATCCTTTTCTGCCCTTCTCAGGAAGATGGTTACAGTCATGTTGCTTTATTGTGCTAGAGTTGTATTAAAGAAGCCGCTAGCTATAATCCAAATGGCAGAAATTTATCAAGATTTCCTCCAAACTACATTCCAGCTGTTCTTTAAACCATGTATGAACCTCCAAGAACATTTTTTGGAGGCCTGGTGCTAATTTATTTTTAAAGCGCCCTTTTTTTTTTTTTTTTTTTAGGGGATATGAATTTCTTTTAAATGAAGAACAAAGGGCAAGTGATATACCTGACATCAGAGCCACAAGTATTATTGCTGTATTAGATAGGTTGCCACGCTTTAGTTATCGTTGCCAGCTGCTGTGAGTAAAGTTGTTTTAAAATTTGCAGTGAATAATGGTGGTGGCTTTCATTGGAGATGAAGAAGGCAGACAGCATATGCAAGACCAAGAGTAAAAGCAAGTTAATATATTGAGGATTATGGTATCTAAAAATAAGTTTGTTCCAGGTCCTGCAGACTCCATCAGTAGATTTAGCTGGGTGAAGATGTAGCCTAAGCCAAGTACGTGCCTATGTGTTTCCACTTGTGAAGTCAAAATTAAAAGCTGTATTAGTTCAATCACATGCCTGCAATGTGGTTCTTAATGTTAGGAGAAGAAAAATGATGGGATCCACTCTGCAAATGTTAGTAAAGGCAGAAGTTTTCTCAGAATTGCAAGGGGAACACAAACCTACTCTCAGTAGCAAAGAGAATTTCGAAGAGAGGTCTGGGTAGAGCTGCAGTCTGAAATCCAGGAGTGAGGACATTTGAGGGAGTCAGAAGTAGGGCTGAGTGGGCACCACAAATGTTTTATAGCAAATATTGGTTTAAATTGTGCAACCCTTTTGCTCTGGCCTTGGTAGATTTTTTTTTTCCTATGGTCCCTTGTCTAAGTTCCTTCACCCCTTATGTAAAGTGAGCTTTTTAGCTGAAATACCAGGGGGCAAGTTTTATAACTGCTACACGAATACTTGCACTTAAATCCTTATGATCACAATGAGAAGCACACCCAGAATTAACTGATGCCATGTGATACATGAGTAATCTTATTAGAGCAACAAAAAGAGTAAATGTGGTTCACATACAAAAATGCATTTCAGTGAATAATTTCAAGCAGAGAATAAATTTCAGGAAATTTTAATATTTTTGCAGAATATGAAGGTTTTGACACAAAATTACCCATAAGTTACTTGTTATACTCAGAAGGCTGTCAGTCTGAACATGTAAGAATGGAGATTTACTGCGTCTGAAAGTCCATTCATTATTTATTAGGAGTAAATTTATGCTGTTTCCTCAACTATAATTTCTCATTTCTTGAATGCAAAGTCCCATTTCACAAATCACTAATCCCTTTTCAGACTGAACAGAAAATACATCTGGTTTAATTATAGGAACCAAATAGGTATTTGGGAACTATCTACTATTGCCTGGGGAGAAGAATAAGCTGAGAAGGGAAGACAAGAAAGATGAGAGTCATAAAAAGAAAATCAAAACAATAACAATTGCAGTAATTTTGGGTTGAGTAAGAGCCCCACATTATGAGGTGGTGAAACATTTATCTGGATCTTCATGGAATCATAGAACGGTTTGGGTTGGAAGGGACCTTAAAGCCCATGCTGTTCCACCCCCTTCCACTATCCCAGGTTGCTCCAAGCTGGCCTTGAACTCTTCCAAGGATCCACGGCCAGCCACAGCTTCTCTGGGCAACCTGTGCCACAGCCTGCCCACCTTCCCAGAGAAGAATTCCTTCCTAATATCTAATCTAATCCTGCCCTCTGTCAATGTAAAGCCATTTCACTGACCTTTCTTTTCATCAGCCTTCTTGTTCCTGAGTCTCAGCAATGGTGTGTGAGCCACAGAATCACCCAGCCATGAGTACTGGAGATTCACCACGCTGCCAGCAGCCAGTCCAGGCTGGGCAGTGACTCCCAGTTCACTTTCCCAGTTTGTGGTTCTTTGACTACAGGGCATCATCAGGAACAAGGAGCCAGGAGAGACCAAGAAGTGAGTCTCCCAATGTCTCAGAGGAACATTAACAGCCCTGATCTACGGAAGCTTTAATCATATCCACAGAGCCTTGAATCTACTCTGGCCTGTCAAAAGCAATAAGCTGATAAAAGACAAGTTTTTTCAAAGAGATTGATGGTTAAACTGCAGTGTTTGTATGAACAATAAACAATATGGTCAGAAAAGCATGACCAAGGCATGGTGATTACCTGAGTACACTTCCTCATGAACCATTCCTTCCTAGCCATAAGAGCAGCCTTCCCTGATGTTTCCTGCTGCTTCTGTGGGCATGAGCTTCCTCAGACAACCTGAAACACATTACAAAATACAACTTGACTCTGAAATTGAAAAATCATCTACAAATTTATACAAACAGACAGACAATTCTCACCACTTTGCAGTTTTAATGATAACTGTGATGTCTAATTTAGTCATTAGTTTTAAAACAGCCACTTTGTAAGGTTGACTATGTTTTTTGTCAAACCCAGAGTTTCTAAAGCGCAAAGCTTACCATACAAAAAGGGGAAAAAAAAAACCAACAACAAACTTCAACCACTGAAACACAATGCAAATGCTTTTTTTCCCTTTTTAGGTAGACAGGAATTCTAAAATAAGCTTATTTATGGCACCCAAGCAGAGCCTTCTATTGGCCTAGACAAAAGGGGCGACCTTTTATACTCTCAGAATTTTTTGATGAGTGCACACTGATGCCGTATAACATACAAAATATGCCTGTTCATAAATTGCTGTATTTTTAGCTTGCTTTTGCAGGATGATCACAGGAGAGATTTGTGTGTGTCCTTATTGGCAAAAGACTAGCAATAAATCCTAAACATGAAGCGTGATTGCTTTCCAAGAACTTGGCTGCGGAGCAGTTGGAAAAAGGGCAGTAGAACAATGAAAAGCATATTTTGAAGGAAAGAAGGTGGCTATAGTGACAGCCAAAACTCCATGGAGAATATGGCTATTGCAACTTCATTAACCAGTGCATTGAATGCAGAATCTAAGATCCTGTCCTCCATCCCTTGACATAAACCCAAAATACTTTGTATGGAAAACATTGTCTCTGTAAGCAGAAGAAGCTTCCATGTGGTGTCTCAGTTTAGTTTTCTTTTTAGAGTTCAAGAGAAGCTCACCATTGTAATAGCTTTCCAAAAATGTATTTCAAGAATGGAATCAGCCATTGCTTCCGATGCAACAAGGTGCTTTTAAGCACTAGTTTAAAAAAATTAGATTCCCTTTCAAGCTTGGAACCATTTCTTTCTGGGGAAAAAAAGTATGCAGAAGAGTCCAGACTATTTCATTATCTTTTAATTAAGGAAATTCAGAAAACAGGATTTTTTTAGGCCTTTGTGAGAAGAATGTGTAAGTTGAATGACTTCAAAATTTGTTTTTAGAGAAGGGAACTAGTTCTGTATAGCCACACTATGGCTTAGGGCAAATGCGTCTGTGTAAAACTGGCTCAAAATATATTTCCTGTGTTGTTTGTTTGTATTTTTTGATAGCAGGGCTGATGCAGAGCAAGGTAGAGCTGTCTCTGTGCCCTTGGTGGACACTCTGGGGTTCTCCCTGTGGCCAATCACCCCAGTCTGCAGTCACAGGCAGCAGGGCTTGGGATGTGGCAATGCTGGAGAAAACAAGAGCTCTTCCATCCAAACTTTTTCACTGGAGAGAGGACCATGCTCCTTCCTGTGTTGTTGTGTGGAGCTGTTATGGCCTGATTGTGATCTGTCTTGTTGGGTTTGTAGGCATTTAAAAAATACTTAGTACTGAGCCAGGTTATTATCACAGAAAACCTATTATGTAGTAAAACTTTTAGTACAAATGTTAACTGTGGAGGTTTGAGTAGAACTACTTACATCTGCTCCATTAATCTCATGGGATTGCTTTCCTCAAGTGCAAAATAATAAATCTAGGAAGAGACTGCCTGTCTCTGTTATCAGTATGTTCTTTCTCTGAGAAGGCTTTAACTTAGTGTTGCTGAAATTATCCACTCAGAAAAGAATTTTCAGTACTTATACAAGACATTGGCATAACTTTATGCCTGTTTTTTTTTTGTATTAGTTAAGAATACCCTGAGAACTTAGTCAAAAATATTGGAAGGAGGTGGTTTTAGTGATGCTCTGCTGAGTGTTGCCAGCACAGCAGCACGTGGACCAAACTAACCCATGTGTCTTTGTGATAAACAGCTCCAGAATTAAAGACTCAAACACAGTTGTGCCCCAAGATGAGCCCCACCTGTCCATGTCTTTGTCCCCAATGAGTTTTGGGTGGGCATGTGCTGTCCCATTTTGAAGGAGAAACAGCTTTAGAAGAATTCAGCAGCTCTGACTTTGCTGCTTTTAGGGCCCGGGGGTGTGTTACACCTCTTTGGTGGCTAATATTGCTTCCTTTTTCCTGTATACCTGTGGACAGCACAATGTGTCACTCCTGGAAAAAACACACAACAAAGACCCCACTCTTGCATCCTGTCTGACTTCTTGGAAAATGAGCTCCCTTTCCAGGTACTGCTGTGCTAGCCGAGAGCTGCTAATGGTCTCTTCCCAGCTCAGAGGATGAAGACCTGTGTGCTGAGGACTTTGATGCTTGCAGTGAAGGGTCTGAGGCACCAGTTGTGTTGTCAGACTTACTGCAGATGTGCTCTGATCCCCACAAACCTCAAAACTGCTAGGATGGGGGCAGGGTCCTCCTGCATGGGTAGAGAGACAGAAATTGTGGTTTTGTTGTTTGGCTGACTGATTCTTCTCCCACACTGGTTTTCTGCCAGTGTGACTCTGTGAATGACTTCTGGTTTGTATTGATCCAGGGAAAGCTACAATATCACATCAAGGATCTATATTGTTGCACTGGAAAAGTTTAAAAGCAGTTTGTTTTATCAAAGCAGTTACTGTGCTTGTGTAATACTAGTCAAATCCAACCAAATAAACACACGTTCTGGACAGAAAAATGGGAGTTAGGGATCTAACTTATGCTCATCTGAGATCTTCCCCTGGATCTTTATTTTGAAAGTGTTCTGTGTGCTGTATGAGTTTTCTGTGTGGCAGTGGGGAAGAAAATAATCGGTTGCCCCTTATTTTTACTGGCATGTAATCTAAACAATAACAAGATGATATAATCCTAATATTTCTTTAAGACCACAGGATGTGAAATTAAATTAAAAGGCCAGGAAAATAAAGCACCCTGCAGTTTGATTACACTCAGCTGGATTATCTTTGTAATTATTTTCCTTGGAAGATTTAAAAATGCATATGGCTTTGTGAAAAAGATTAAGCAGGGAAACCAAAATTAAAGTAAAAAATATAAAGAAAATATTGCAAAGACGATGGGTATTTTACTTAATTTAAAAAAAATGCACAGAGTTGCCTGTTAAAAATGAAAGGATGGAACAAAGCACAGGTGATGAGGAAGATGGATGAGGCTGTTCAACTGGCTCAGCTGCTTCTAGCTCATGTAATGTCCTTTCAGATACAGTTAAGAAACTGTCAGAAGCAGTTATTCAGGGAAGAAGGGCAGGCTGAAAGGAGCAGAATTACACACAGGTACTCGAGCCTCAATCCAGACCTGGCAGCAAATAATGCAAACAGTGAAGGAAGAGTGGTTGTCTGTGTTTCAGGATGGGAATAGTTACTCACAGCTAACTTCTGGTGGTACAGCCAAGGCTGAAAAATTTCTATATCCATCATTTCCAGCACCTAGGGATGCGTTTGCTATGCATGAGTAGTCCCATGGACTTCACTGGGGCACTGCTTGCTGGTTGGAAATGCATGTTGTTTGTGCTCAGGGATCAGCCAGTTCTCACTGCAGCAGAGCTGTTCCAGGCAGTAAAACCACATGGAGGGAGCTAAAGGGAAACTACGAAGCCATTGGGAAAGGCCTACTACGTCATCTTGTCCCTGGTCTGCCATGTACTTTTTAAGGTATGAAACATTTTGGTATAAAAATGACTCCATTTATGGGTCTGTCTCTCTAGATTTTAATTTTTTTTTTATGAGCCCAAGAAATCTTGATTTATTTTTTTTTTCTGGTTAAATTTCCCTTACTCCCATCTCCTTGACTCACGTAATCCCTTTTGTACAGTTTTCATTTTTCCAGATACTTTCTGTTCCTCACCGGGTATGGTTCTGGCCAGGTTTAACAGGTTTTGTTCTTTCCTCCTTCCAGCCTGTCAGCTTGGATGTCCCAGCTCAGATTCTGTGCATTCAGTTCGAGTCCCCTCCCGGCCGTGGGTTCCTCGTGCCGAGGGACAGATTGGCCACGCAGGGAGGCTGAACCTACTCCTCACCCTGTCCCACCTCAAAACCAGCCAAAACAGCTGCTGTGGTGGGGATGGGCCCTGGGGAAGGGGCAGGACCACACTGGGTGTTTCATCAGGGTATTTCTGAGCAGCTTCCCCCGCTGAGGTTGCTGGTGGAGCTCCCTGTTGTCCCCAGGATGCCGGAGAGGCGGTTAATAAGCTGGAGCAGCTATTTTTTGCCTTGGTTGAGTATTCTCTTGGGTCCCATTGAATGCATGATTTCACTGTGAGCCTGGCTTTTCCTGGTAGGCTGAGGTTATGTTGCAAGTTCTAGAAGTTACCGTATTTTTCATACAATTCCTCTTCTGCTTCACTGCTCAGAGAGCTGATCTTTACCTTGTGTGGGTGTGGAGAACGATGACTTCTTGGATGCTGTTTGCTAGTTCCCAGTGCTCCTGAACCCATCCCTTTTTCCTAGCATCACTTTCCCAGTAAATAAATTTGGATGATTTTATTTCCTCTCCCTGTTGGAGTAGTCTAAACTTTTCTAGACCAAAATTCTCATATTTTGTTCTTCCCACTTCTCTGTCTAGTTTATTTTCCCTGTCTTCTGTTTCTGACACCACCTTTGAATTTGAGAAGTCTTTGATGTACTGTTTAAAACACATTTAATTGGTTTGGATTAAATGTCAGTTTCCCGGCCACATGTGAGGCTTTATGTATTTACACTCTCCTATTATCCTTGGTTGTTCTTTGGTCAGTGTTTAGTCTGTGTGACAAGGCTCCTGTCTAAAATTACTGAAACTGTTCTTTTTTTTCCTCTCCATGCATGTGTTATGGGAGACCTTCATGGCTCTTTAGGAAGTCTTTATTTACAATGGAAGCTTTGGACTCTGCCTGCCTGAGAGTGCTCCCTCAATTTTATCTTGGGTGTCCCAGGAAAGGACCTACCTGCCAGGAGAATAGAGAAATTCTGTAACATTACAGCAGTGTTCACTTGGCAGCATCTGCAGAAGGCACTGATGGAGGATCTCATCTTGTGGGGGAAAAAAAAAAAAAAGGTTAAAAAAGGAGAGAAATGCAGCTGGAAGAAGAGGAGATTCAGAAACAAAGGGAAGATGTCAACGATGCCAAGTGAAAACAGCACCAGTGAGTCCTCCGTGACACTTCCGTCAAAATATTCCTGTAGGCAGTGCAAGGGAACTGACACCTTTAACAAGCAGATGAGTTGGAAAGAATGGATGCCAGGCTAAATCATCATTTAGCCAAGGCTGCCAAAATATCAGTGGAAGATACATGTCTATAGATATATATTCATTCATACTGGTGTTGTTTAATGCTTGTCCTTAACTTTCTGCTGATTTCATCTTCCTCTTGCCTCTTAGGTTAGATTTTGTTTCTTCCTGGGAATGAAGGTTATATTGGCAATCTTTTTCAGCCAATGTTCTCTCTTCCATCTTCTTCAGTTTTGGTTGTTAAAGGCTTGGTTTCTTTATTTTCACAGTGCTCTGGGTCTCTATGAAGTAGGAGAGGTTCTAGTGACAAGCACTCTGGAAGTCAATAGGGTTGCTTTTTGTAGGGCTGATCTTGCTACCTGCATGGCAAACCTTTCTCCAGCAGAAGTCAGTGGAACAACAACTCCTTTTCCTCTTTTGTTGCACAAAAATGCAACTGCTCATCCCACAAGTTTTGCAGAGGAAATTTTACTTGGCTATCAGTTATGGAAAATTAAGGGAATCTGGACAATCATTTTTTATCTTTCTATGAGAGGAAGGATAGTTGCCCAGTGCAACATTTGGAAGCTGGGAAAAAGCTTACAGATACAGGAGTTCAGACTAATCTATTAATAAACCCTTTCTGTCTCCCTCCTTAGCAATTCCACATCTACATTCCATCTTTGAATCATGGTTTTGTGTTTTCTGAGGATGCCAAATTATAAATCATATGTTAACTGAGAATTCCTCATGAAGCGCACATCTGGGAAAGTTTGTGCTTTGTTTATTTCAGCAGCAGCAGAGTTTTAGGAAGAACTCTCCAGATGATTTACGTATGATGCAAGGTTCTGTCAGGGTTACCATACACCTGTCCTGGAAGCCTTGTGTGTTTAGTGCACATCTCCTTTCACTTCTTGCTGGATGAGAGGCAGAAATGGTTTAGGAATGAAAAAGAAAACCACAAAACTGTAGCAACTCTGGTTTGGAGAGCTGATGATAGAACAGAAAAACATTGGAAGCAAATCTCCTTCTTGTCACATGTCACTGATGGACACTGAAGAGCAGCAGGTGCCTGTGGAAAGGCGTGGATAGCACCATCCTTCCTCAGGCTGATCTTTTCAGCTTCCCACTTCAAGGGACTTCCTGAGCCACAGGTGGCTTTACCCTGGGGAACTTAATAGAGGGATCCATCCTTTGTGAATTTATTTAATCCATTTTTTGGATCACATTTCTGCTTTTGGCCTGAGCAGCTTTCTGTGGCAGTGAGTTCCATCATGTAACAAAAACATGCGAGCTTCCCCACATGTGTCCTTCATGAGGGACTTGGTCAATGTATGAGTTAGGTTTTGGCAGCCTCAGAAAGCAGTCATTGTGAAGACGTGGAAGTGTCTTGGAGGGGGAAGAAAGGGAATTATCCACAAATTAATCAAATATTTCTGGGTTTTTGCTGTGTTGGTTTGGTTTTTATTTTCTTTAACATGTTGATTTCATTGCTTTTGCAATTTCTATTAGATTTATAACCTTTTATCATGTCTTCTAATAAATCTATCTCCAGACAGAAACGTCCAAGTCTGTCATCTCTGTCCCTTTGCATCTTGTAATTCTGTGTCCTTTTTGAATTGGGTGACCAAAACGACCTGGCACTGGTGTGCACTGTGGGCAGTGGCACAGTAATGCTGACCACTTCGTACTTTTTTCTTGTCACCATTTTAGCTTGATGTTTGTTTGCATTTTTTCCCCACTACCACAAGTATTCATTACTAGGCCTGTTGCTGGTGACCTCAGAAATTTGTCTCCCAAGCTGCAATGTTTAATTTGGAGCCCATTGTTTGGTGGATATAGCAAGAGTTGTTTTCCTTCATGTGCAATACTGTGCTGTCTGAGACAGAATATAGCTTTTTTTTTTCCCTCCTCATTTTTAAGTGATTTAGTACTGCAAAATGCTCCTGCAACTCTTTGCCGGCTGTTTTTGTTACGACTGTCCTGAAGAAATTCATCTTGGCAGCTGATGCCAGCTTGTTATTTATCTCTTTTCCAGACCATTTATAAATACACTGAATAGTCCGAGTCCTGTTGCAGATCTGTGGCAGCCTGTGAGCAGCCCTGCTCCGCTGTCAAATTCTTATCCCTGATTTTCCATCTTGTCAACTGCTACTGACTCACTGCAGGGTCCCCTCTCCACAAACAGTTTAGTTTCTTGAGAATAGTTGGGAAAGGTCACTGCCAAGAAAATCACTGTTCAAAAGTGTCAAAATCCACCTGCCCAGGCAGCTGTGAGTACAGCCAACTTCTTCTAGAGGTGGGGAGGAAAAGGGAACGAGAAATGTAGGAATTTGCCAGCTGATGGCAGTGTTCAGAGGAGCCGTTCCTGCAACAACTGAAGATTGGCAGAGAAATCAGGGTTGCACCAAGGGCCGAGGGACAAGGTCCCAAGTGAACACTCTTAAAATGGGCAGTGTAAAATGTACCCATCAAATCTCTGAGGCTGTTGTAAGGTCAGTGATCTCTTCTAATGCCCCAGAGGAGTGTGATACCTGCCAGTGGGCCACTGGCCACAACACACTGAAAAATAAACCCAACCCAAATCTCCCCCCACATCCCCAAACCCTGCCAATCCTGGGAACAAAAAAAAAAAAAAAGTGCTTTCAGGTAATTATTATTCTTCAGGAGGTGTACACTAAATACTTCCCTCTGTCCATGCATGCATGCACAGGATCAACCTCTTTCATCAGACAGCCTAATCCAAAATCTCTAGCAGGTCTCGGGACATTTGTTATTCTGGCTCATGCAGACCTCCAGCTGCAGAATGTTTATTTGGCTGTGAAAAGTCTATGAAGTAACAATCTTTGATGGATTCAGCATATTGTTTTCTCTTCCTTTTTTGGGATGCTGTTTGCCTCCAGCTCTCATGGGGAACACATCTCTCTTTTCTGTGTATCATAAATACCAGAGGCCACGAAGGGCTGTGGATGTGGCACAGGTAGGAGCCTGCACTGCACAGAGCTTGCCTAAAAGTAGTGCTGTAATCTGACTGCACAACAAGTTAATGGTTAACCCTGCCAGCATTTCAGGTTGCTAATAATTTATCCTTGCTTATTAGCAGCTTATGGCTTGAATAATACCACGACACTGGGATTGTTCATGGAGGCAAGTGAAGGAAGTAAACTCTGGCTCTGTGAGTATACTTGGGAAAGCAGATAGGGAAATTTATTATTTATTGAGTGACCTCTCCAAGACCTTAGTGTGGTGGTTGATATAAACAACCTGGTAATTGCAAAGAGTGAAATAAGTAGAAGGCAGCTTCTTAAAACTTATGGGTGTGCTGTGGAAATGACGCTTCCAAGACGAAGCTCAAGTCTATATGTTACAAATCTTTTTCAAAGGGATTGTTGGAATATATTTTTAAGCAAACCTTTACCAGCTGTGTGACGGCATGAAGCTTGTTTAGAAGCCCAGAAATATTTTACAAGGTGAGGACAGAGCATGCCTTTGTTCAGAGTCCCTGGCCTAAATTTTAAAAAATACTTGGTGATTTTTAAAGAAAATATATTTCAGCTTTTAGATACAATGAGCTGGAGAAGGAAGTATAACAGAGAATTAAATACTGGATATTAAACTCTGTTAAAATGTGCATTCTGTGCAGGGAAGAGGTAAATGCTAGAAGTCTGGCATGTTTCTAGGGCCAGACACCAAGGAGGGCAGACAGCAAAGCTTTGATCTCTGCCCTTTGTTCACCTCTGTGGTCTGGTTATCGCTCAGATCTTGGGATGCAGCATCACATCTTGAAAGGGGGAATGTAGAAATGCTGCCTGCGTGAATCTGCCAGTGCAGGTGCCAGCTGAAGATGCCATTGGATAAACAATGAAGCAGGTAATAAGTTTCAGACGTGAACATAAGGTGAACAATTTCTTGACAGAGGCAATTGAGCAGTTGCTCATCAGTGAAAGTAAATGCTTCACATTCTTGGCTCTTGCCTTCTTATGTAAAAAAAAAATCCCATTTTATATAAGTAGTTAGAGAGCCTGATGCCTAATTCCAGCAGATCATTGTGGGAAGACTGTTTTTAGGGAGGTTTTGCTCGTTTCATTACAAAGGTGATGACATTTGCAGATGCTTCACTAACACAGATATGCACTATTACTGTTATCTTTTCATCTGGACTGTTGGCAAATCACCATGACTGTGTTTAAAAAAACACAAACAAGTGATGTATTAACTTCTCTAATATCTCATTGCAGATGAAGTTTCATTTGATCATATTAGATGATATTCAGCTGGAGGATAAAGCTAAGTTTTAGGATTGCAAAGTTTTGGACAGGAGTGAATTTTGCTTTTTATGCATCTTACCATTTTCCTCTAGGGAGGGGGAAGAGGGAGAGAAGTAGCTTGACAGGAATCAGTTGTTTTGATTTAAGAGAATGTGAGGAAATGGTATCTTCCAATAAATACAGATTTTATTAAAGTTAAATACTGTGACAAATAGTTTAGACTTAGAACCTCAGATTTGGTATGTAAGCAGAGCAACTCCACTGAGATTTGAGTGCACTGCTAAGATTAATGAAATATACTTTGTAAAGAAGGGCAATGATTCACTAAGTAAAAATAGGCAGCATCTTAAAGACCTTGTAAACACAGCTATTAATTTTACGACTAGAATCTTACACTCTTTGTCTTAGTCTGAGAATAATGCCACTGCATTCCCTGACACTATTCAGTGAGTACAAATTCAGCTCTTAAATAGACTTTTAAATAGCTTTTGAAAGTGGCCACCGTTGCAGGTTTTTTTTGCGTGTTTTGTCCATACTTTGGAACAGCTTCGTGATAATTCTACTGTATTAAATATTAATCTCTTCCCTCTTAAGCCATCACCCACACCACAAATCTTGCTTGATACATTTGCTGCAGACACGAATAACAATACAAAAAGAACCACAACTGACATGCCCTTACTTTTCTACCTACTTAGTTCAGGATTTAGCAGTCTAGAAAGTACTCCTTGGTGTGAGGCACTAAGTCCTTCCCGTTTTTGATTGTGCTTAGTGCTTAGTTTGATGCTGTAGTTCACGTTTGATTTGAAGGAAGAGGAATCTCTTCCCTCTTCTCCTTTATAACCTCAGGTCTTGTAATTTTTATTCATTCTTTTCAGTCTGAGAGAGAAGCTTGACACAGGTTTGTATTGATCTTTCCAACAACTCCTGTCTTATGCCACTGTCTTGATATTCTACATGAAGTGTATATTTGTTTTCCTTCAAAAGAAAGATGCCTCAACAAATGGGGAGGAGTCAAAGGCACAATTCAAGCTCAATGGTATTAATTTTTTATTTAATGGAACATGACAAAGTCACCATCATTTTCCGTTGAACCCACTGGCCACGAGTGTCTTTTTTTTTTTTTTCTTCTGAGCTAAAAATCACAAGAAAGCATATTTGGGTGCCATTTCCTTTAACTTTGGAGAAATAAGCCAAAGGCTCGTCTTAGTGCTTATGGAGGAATATTAGTAATCACTTTATATCAGTGGGGTGAGCACAGAGATCACAAATACAATTTACTGAACTCTGTGAATTCTGTAGGGTTTTTAAAATTTTTTGCTCACCTTTGCAATCTACTGTTTTTACCATTCTTGCAGGGTCCTGAACCTCTATTTTTAGACTAAAAACAACAGTCCAGTAATTCATCTCCATGCAGTAACCTGCCTATAGGAAGAATCAGTCCAGCTGACCAGGCTGGTATCTGGATATTTAAAACACAATCAAATACTTAGGCTTTCATGTAACTTTGTAACAACTGGCACAGACCTAAGGGTAATTTGTGTTCTTACTCTACCTCGGTTTTAGCAGTGTAGGAGTGTTATTTGACAAGCAGCTGCTTTTCTGGCCAGGGTAACCCACATACCAACCACTACAATGTAGTGAGAAGTGATGGGACGTGACCTGTGGTGGTGAACATTTATAAATGTCATTTATAAATGTTCCTGTCTGTGGCTATCTACATTTGCATGTGCTCTTACTGTACATGTTTCTCATGAAGACATGATAGTACTTTTTGGGTAAAGCCCCCTTAGAGGATGCTGTAGCTGGCCTTTTGAGTGGTGGGAATTACTTTCCCTCTGCTGCATCCCAGCTGTGCAGTGCCATGGGGCTCAGCCCCCCTCCCTGCCAGCCTGGGAAGGGGCAGAGTGAGAGGGCTCAGGGTATGGCCCCTTCATCCAGCCCCTGGGAGCAAGAAACTTCCAGGCTTAGGAGACATATCAGGGGCTCACAGCTGTTTTAAGAGGGGTCTGGGATCAGTTAGAAAGTGAGCAATTTTTCTAGCTGTGAGTAAATCCTGCACCTGGAGAGAGGAAAGGACTCAGGAGACTGAAACTGGAGTGGGGCAGGCCACCAAGCACCATTCACAGTCGTGTATCCCAGCACTGGCATAGAAGATGGGTTTTTTTCTGCCTTTTAAGTTGTGATAGATGAGGCTGAAGAACAGGAGAATGGTCTCTACCACCAGTTAACTCTGTGCATCTGAGTCAACTCTTTCATCTTTCTTGGTCAAAATCTCTTCTGCAACCGACCTGTGTTCCGTAAAGCAGCTGAACTTAAGGATCTAATAAAGGAATATTAATGCAGGTGTCTCTGTTACATGGAAAACAGAGTGTGCAATGACATTCCCTTCTGCCATGGAGCAGCATGTGGTTTTTATTTTCTGTGTATAAATCAGCATATTTTATTTGTTTTGTAGTAATTTGTAATACATGGATCAGTGTATTCTACAGAAACTTAGACTTAATTTTTCAGGAATGATCCCCTGTTTAATTGTTAGGACTAATTTTTCAGCCTGGTTCTTCAATTAGCTGTGCCACATAAGCAAATTTTTAAAAATGCATGTCATCATTAGTTATCTTATAGAGGAGTCATGATTAATGCCACACTGATGTCCAGGCAGATCAAGGAACATTCCTACAGCTGACACCCAGGGAACTTTCCCTTTGAAGTCACTGTAGACTTTGGCTGATTGAAAACCTCAGGACTATGTCCAGATTGGTCTTTATTCTCAAAATTACTTAAACCAGGTGAATTCTTTTTGCTTTTTCATGACATTTTTTGGAGATGACTGCATATCATGTTCTTTTTGAGACACTGAAACCAAGTATACCTCACATTTTCTTAAGTATCCGTATTTGACTACCAAAATTTGTAATTTTTCTTTATAGGAATGGCTTAATGAAATTCTTGGAAGTTTTCTGAAAGCTTTAGAAAATCCTGGTTTGCTTTCTCAGTTTTGGGCAGCTCTGTGCTGACATGTGAAAGGGAATATGCACATACCTTACAAGCTTACAGTAAGCTCACATATATTGAATTCAGCAACAGTTAAAAGCATATAGGTATGGAAAGCCTTATGTAGGCACTTAACCTTTCCTCACAAAGTTGGCTGCTAGAGGCTGTGTCGACAGCTAAGTAATTTCAGAGAAGTGACCATTAGTGCTTCCTGTCCTCCTTATGAACTTTAAAAATATTCAGTGTTTACCTCTGATGATAGGAGCACTGCAGATGCAGCATGGCAAGCGCAAGGAAAGATGGTGCAGCCTCTGACCTGAGCAGCATAAAGCTGAACTAATTCATGGGCCCAGGTGGGCAGAGAGCAGGGTGAGGAGCAGCCCCTTGCCCAGGGTCCCACAGAGCCTCTGGGCAAGAGAAAGCAGCATCAGGAGGTCCCTGGGGGCTGCTGATCACAGCACCCACAAATCTCAGCTCCCCACTGTAGCAGCTGTTTGCAGCCCATGAGGTTCATTCGTGTTATTTCACCTCACCTCTCGGCTGTAACCAGCGGAGAAAGTTGTCCTCTCATGCAGCTTCAAATTCTCGCAGCTAAGAATTGCAAATAATTCTGCATCTGGGCAAGCATTCTGCCATGGCTGCCGTGAGGAAGAAAAGTGTGTCGGTTGTGGGGCTGCTGGCTTCCTCCAAACAATTTACCCAAGCAGATTAAGATCTGAGATTTTCCAAAGTACAAGTGCAATAAAAGACGGTGGAAAACAAGAGCTCCTGCTGTACTGTGGCTACCTACTGAACTCAAAAGGGAATTGAGACACAAAGTGCTGCCCACCCCATCTGACAGCAGTGGGATTCAAATCTTGGTTTGTCATCAACACAGTCGTTTACAATAAAAACAAAATAACCCTTCTGGAAAGCGCTGAAGAAATAACTGTTTTGTGGGAACCCGTGGCTTCTCAGGGGAAAGAGTAGAAAGAAGGAAGAGAAAATGCTGGGGCCTTTGTTCCCAAATGATAAAACTCGAGGCTCCTGTTGGGGAGGTTCAGCGGTGCCAGGTGTGTTGTGCCAGCGCTCAGAGCAGTGCGTGGGGCTCCCTCTGGCTAAATCCCTCTGCAGCTCGGTGCCACCTGTGTGCCACTGCCACTCTGGCTTCCCCCAGGCTGTGCCAAATACCAGCATGCATAAAAAAAAAAATAGTGGTGACAGCAAGTTTTATTTGCAACCTGCTCTTTTCAATGGAGTGAAGGTTTTCGGGTGGTTTAGCGGAGTTAGGGCTTGGCTAAGCTTTACGTCCACACAGGTGCCTCCCTGGGATCTGCAGGGGCTGTGAGTGAATGGCTCCCAGCAATAATTGCTGCCAGTGAAATATGCAGCTAATAAATGTCTGCAGTTAGCAGCAGACTGAATAACATATTTTAAATAGTAAGAATAGTGTTTGAACTCCCCTAAGTGTAACAACGTGTAGCTGTAGACTTTGTTAATGAATAATTACAGTGCAAAATTAGGCATACGGAAAATATTTCCATTTCTGTTTTCTGATTTATAATTTGGTTTAAACACTAAGGGACAATGTTCTTTCCTGCAAAGGTAAATGACTGGTGTATGGACAGGTTATTAAAGATATTTGATTTTCACCTCTGAATATGACTTTATTCCCCAAACCCTTATGTTTAGGGAAATGTATGTGTGTGAATAGTTCATCTTGCTTCAAAGTAGAACACATCTGGCTTCAGAGTCCACCTCTGAAAGGTGACTTACAAGCAAAAACTGTAAGAATTTCAAAAATTCATCTTAAATCTTTGTATCATTAGGCAGTCATCCCCAAGTCAGTTTGCTTTAAGGTCTAGTCTGGGACCTGTTTCCAAAGTATATGAACACCAGTAGGTTTTGCCAGTTGGCAGCCTGGGACCTGAAATATCTGTTATTACTTAGTGTAAGTACACCATGCTACAGACTGTGATTTAGAAGGCTGGTGTTTGCAAATAGTTTATGAAAACTTTCTTTTGTTTCATCTTGTAAAACTTTGTAATTCAGCAGCTGCCCAGGGTGTTGTTAAGCCTGAGGGTATTAAGTGTTGCAATGTTTCTGTTTTAAAATCACAGTTTTAATGCATTTTAGGAGTTTCAAACTCCAAAAGCATTCTCAGAACACTGAACATTTCTTATTACCAAAACTGATGCTGAAATAAACTATTTTTTTTTCAAAAAGTGAGTAGCCCAGCTCAGTCTGTGGTGTCCTATAAAACCTTTCAACCGGGGGGATGGAGTGTAAGTAACAGGCTCCCAGGCTTAGGACAAGATGTTTTGATACTGCTGATGCTGCAGAGGCAATTCTTTCTTAAATACTTCAACATCAGTGTAGCTGGCATTTTGGCATCATTGCCTTACATCGCTCCATATCACGTCAGGGTATTATTTTATTTGGTTTAGGAAATGTGTTTGTGCAGCTCCTCTTTATGAATGATATCACAGACTGGGTTCCTCAGCCTAAGACAAACACCAGTGGAATCTGATGGAAAATGCACAGCCTTAATAGATGTGCTGGTATGCCCTGTTGAATTTTGTTGTTGTATTTATTTTGCTCGGAAAGAGAAAACAAGTAATTAGCCAAGAAAGCTCACAGCTGCATAGCACACTCCCCTCTCTCCTATATACACACAGTCTATTGGTGTACACAAAACTGGCACTAATGAAACATAAATAGATCCTTTTCCTGTATGGAAAAGACTTTTAGCATTGAAAAGGAATGAAAGCAATGGGATTCTTTGGAAATCCTAGCTGTTTGGGTTCCCAGTTTGGGTGTTAGGCTGTAAAGCCCTCTGTGGTTCCATGCATGGTACGAAGTCTTCCTGGCTTTCTTGGGGTTTCTATTTTTTTCTTTATGTGTTTGTTTAAACCTGCTGGGAGATGGGATCCTTTTTCTGGGTTTCTACATCCACGTTATTTGCTGCTTTCAGCAATGACCCCTTTCTTCCAGAATCAGAGCTCCTCTTCCACCCAACAGCCATGGAGTCGTGTTTAATGGCATTCACCCACAAAACAACAGCCAGGTCCCAGCTTCTTTTGCTGTTATCTGCCCCCCTTTTAACTTCTTGCCTCAGTTCCTAGAAGCAGTGTTGTGCCAGAGGCTCGGCAGCTCCAAGCAGTGCTGTTCCCACCGTGCTGTTGCCCCTGCACCTCTCTCTCAAGCTAAAATAGTCCCCACTTGCAGACCTGGCTGTACACCAGCTCTCAGCCACTGCCTGTCACGTCTGCTCTGTCCTCTCCTGCTTCTCTGAGCAAAATGCCATCACGTCCTCTGTCCTTTCTTCACCTACAGCTCCTCTCAAGATTATTGTTTTGAGAAGCTCAGCAGCAATGTAATGAAGTCATGGCACTTATTTCTAGGCCTCCCTAACATTTCTGGTCAGAGATGCCTCACGTTCCAGGAATAGTAGGGTCTGCACTGTGGTGCACTCTGTGCTCTTCAGGACTTGGAAAAAAATTCAGAGAGAAAATCTGCATTTTATTTTAAAAAGGGGAAAAGGTGATCTGGCTTCAAATAAGACAGGTTGGATTCACTTTCATAGACTTCATGAAACGTGGCAGGATCCTACCCTTCAAAACCTTTCCAGTAGGAACAAGCTAATGAATTCCCCATTACTGTTCTCACAGAGCAGCTCACAAGTAGATAGTTTTCTCCTTTAGTGAAACACATTTCCTTTTGAAATATGTGCTTTTTTAACAATTACTTTTCTGTTCAGGCAGTCCCTTGACATGAATAGAAAACCTCCTCTGAACACCTTAAACCTTTTCTTTGAACGCCTCTGAGAAGTTCATGCAATTGGTTAGGAAAGTGCTAGCCCAAGTTGAGCCCCATCTTTCCTGTTATCTAGCAGAAACCTCTCATTCAGACTTTCTGCACTTTGCATGGAATTTCTTCTTCTGTCTGCCTGAATTTTTGGAGAGCCCTAAACACTGGCAAGTGGCTCTGCAAAATTTTTCAGAGGGGCTTGGTAGAAGCTGAGCTGGAGTGGTGAATTATAACGAAAGTAAAGACCATAACATCACATAATTTCCCAGGAGACTCAGGTTCTGCTCTCACTTTGCCAGCCCTGTGGCTCTGTGTGCAAACCTGGGGCTGCTGGACCCTCAGCTCCACAGAGCTGCTCTCAGTGAGTCCCTAAGGGCTCTTGGGGCTTAAAAACCCCCACCTTTGTCTCAGGAAACCTTCCTTTTCCAGTATGTGCATGAGTAGACTGCAGCAGGAAGGTGAAGGGTAGCTTATAGACAAAGATAATTTTTCAAGGGGTTTCTTCTTCCTATAGGCAGAGGTGGCGTATAGAGGAATAATTTAACTCCCCCCCACCAACTGTGTTTCATGGTGACAAATTTGAAAGGTACCAGTGACTAAGTTAGATAAACTTTGAAATGCCTAATTGTTCTGTTTTTCAAACGCACCCTCGCAGTAATGTTCAGTGCTTTAATAACAGTTTCCTTAGAAAGTTCAAAATGTTTTACATGTCACGATGCCAGAAAAATCGGCTTGTAGGGAAACAAAACAAATATGTAATTCTTAATGGGAAAGGTCACTTTTCTATCCCTTCCTCCTACCTGCTGAAAAGAGTTATTTCACTGTGCGTGTTTGGCCGTCTGAAGTGGTGCCCCCTCAAGCTTTTCTGCCTGCACCTCCCTTTTGGTGCAGAGAGTTTCAGTCTCTTATCACGGCCCTTGGCTCCTCTGTGTGTGTGGGAAACAGCTGTTGCCACGTCTTTATCCTGAGGCCACGATCAGCCCAGCAGCAGCCAGGGGAGCCTCGCTGGCCACAGCAGATTGTGGCACTGCAGGGGCAGTCGTGGGTCCCCCTGAGGCTCAGGGAGCCTTATCTGTGCAGGACCTGGGCCAGGCTGCACCGAGCTCTCGCTTTGTTTTCCCTCCTCACAGGGCTCCTGTTCCCACCAGAGCCGTGGCCCTCAAGTGCAGCGGGCAGTCACGTCAGAAAAAACATCAGGGAAATGCTGGAGCGGGGATAAGAAGAGGACGTAGGCTGGTGATGAGATCTGGATTGTGCGTGCTTGGCAAGCTGATAAGGTGGCTGAGCCTAATCAGAGCCTGGCCAGGCGCTGTTCGGGGGGACAATCGGTGTCCCCGGGACACAATGGGAGGGGAACTACGTCCTCGTACGCACACAGAGGGAGGAAGCCTCCACTTGACAGAGTGGATATTTTAACTGGAGTTATTTTCTCCAGTTTCGCCACTGCGCGTTGGCAGAGAGGCTGCTCTTTCAAAGCAGGCAGAGGAAGTGAAGTTACAGAAAAGGATCAAAATGGGTAATCACTGAATAGCTGCATTTCCATCCTGTCTTTGTATGACACATGTCGTTCTTACATACAGACACAGGGACGTGCAGGCAGCTGAGTGACAGTTGCAGAGAATTAGTGCCTTGCACCAACGCCTGGAACCACTCAGAATTTGTGCAGGAGATGCCAACAGTTTCTTCCTGGCTGTGATTCCTCTCCCTTTCTTGGGACTCTCAGCTGGCCTTGCTGTGATGAACTCTGGTTCTTACATTTTTATCTCAAGGTCCACAAGCTCTTCTGTCACTGCCATCACCCCATGTTTGCCTCATGGTACAGTCTGACATGTACATAACCACTTTCCTTGTTTTGTGACATTTATAACACTCAATTCCCATACAAAACCCCTCTTTCCTTGTTTCCCCACAGGAGTCTCTTCAGGGTATATCATCTTTTATCTTCTGCCACTTGATACATTCACAATTTTTTTAAAAAGAAGTGATGTCTTGCAGAGTGCTACAAAAGGCCAGAAAGCTTTAGGACCTCTTGTAACTGTTTTATGGTAAATACTGCTCAGCAATCCTTTGAGCACACCTGCTCTACATCTGGCTCTTCAGTGAAGGCTAAACTTGTTTGCCTGAGTTACTTTTTAATTACATACATAATTTGGACTGTTTGTATATTATATTAGGCACTTAAGAATTGTAGGCAGTTTTGCCTAAACCAGAGTCACATCTTGGACCACACTGCTGCTCTCTGTAACCTGGATTTTTTCTGTGACAGTAACTAGAGCCAGATGACTGAGGAAGGCGTAATGCTTTGACTGTCCCATAATAAAATATTTGGGAAAGGCTTTTTTTCTTGCTAGCTAGGGATCACTGGACAGCTGAAATCTGATGCTTAGCACTGATTTTTGATGTGTTTGACCCAAACACCCACACATGCTTCCACAGGCTTCTTAATAATTTGCTGGAGGTACAGCCCAGTCCTGCATTACCCCTCTGAGAAGCTGAACAGCCACACCAAGTGATCTTCTGCAGGCACCTGGACAAAGTAGCTAGAGAAGCAGCTAATCCTATTCTTAGCTTGGCATGCTGGTTATCTGTAAGAGGACAGCCTGCCAGAAATGTCTGGTGACATATTTGTCCAAGGGAGGGAGGCCTGTGCCAAGATGCTGTGGGTGCTGCTGAATGGAGTGGAGTTTAGGAGGAGAAAAATCTGTGAAATGTGAACTCAAAAACACAGCTGTTGTTAAAGAAAATGAGAAGCTGTTCCCACCAACACAGATATATTCAAGATACAGATATTTTTAAAAAATTATTTTTTAAGTATCAGGAAATTAAACAGTAAATGCTGCGGTGTCAGCCAAAGTTAACTCTACCTAATACTTTTGGCTTGGCCACCAGAGGTGGTAGCAAGCTGTATGGCGCAGTTAAATGCTGTTTTTATTTCATTTCATTTTAAACTTAAAGCCCTTTATGCAGGTTAAACATTCTGGGACTTGTGCTTGACTGTCACCCAGCAGTTTGGGCTGTGTGTGCGTAACCCGGCGGTGAGTACGTGTTACAGTCCTCCCTCTGTGCCTGCTCTGGAGCAGTCAGACATTTGTTAGCAGCTCCAGCAGCAGAGCCTGGCTGCACAGCTTGCCCAGGAGCAGCCTGGGCTTGGGGGTCTCCCTGCAGTGCCTGTGCTGGCTCAGGGTGGCAGCTGCTTAGGGACACCCATCAGATCGGTGTAAAGCCACTAGGGATAAAAAGCAAAGCAGCAATTCAAGGGCAATAGCAATACCTGGCAAACAACTGCTCTCTGTTGTCTGAAATCAGGGCTGCTTCTCTGCAGGGCGTTCAGTCTGCCACAGGCTCTGCCAGGCGTCCTGTGAGGTGCTTTGGAGCTGCTGAGTCCTGCACCAGAACTCCCTGATGGGAAATCTTGTTTGCTCCATGTGTTTCCAAAGAGCCCAAAGTCAGATGCTTAAATCAGGAAGCCTTCCCTGAGGTGTCTGAGCCCATTTCTGCCTACCTCCCTCTGCCTCCTCTGCTCCCCTGCTTCTCTGGGGAGAGAACTCTCCAGTGATAGCTCCACAACATGGCTGGGAATCCTTTTTCTCCTGTATTTTTTAGCAGTGAATGCCAGGCAGGATTTAGGCTAAGGCTGTAGTGGTCAGGATGACTGTGGTGGGCACTGTAGAGGATTTGGCTCTGGGAGTCTCTCAGCACTGTCTGGGCTGGGGCTGACCCTGGCAGGATCTGCTTCTGGAGGACCTCGATCCCTCAGTGCTCGAGCTGGAAACCTAC
This sequence comes from Vireo altiloquus, assembly GCA_013396875.1. Lineage (NCBI taxonomy): Eukaryota > Metazoa > Chordata > Aves > Passeriformes > Vireonidae > Vireo > Vireo altiloquus. The sequence goes on along the minus strand of VZRF01003315.1, from coordinate 301,924 downwards.
AGGTACTACTGCTACAAACTGGTTGGGATTCTGGTGCCAAGAGGACACAGATATTCAGCTTGTGGTGCCCTCTGAGAGAACACCAGTGTGGAGACAAGAGGGGCTGTGGCTTCTGCATTGCTTGCTCTAACCACCAGCAAAGGTGGAAGCTGATCCCTGTGGACAGGTTTCAGCTGTGCTCACCTGTGCCCTGAAGAATAAATTGCTTCGAATTCCTAAAGCCATGAATTTCATGTGTGAATATAATATAAAAAGTCACTTCAGTTCAGAAGAAAAATATTTGGACCCATGAGGCAAGGAATTGTTTTTTATTATCTGCGTCTTGGGTTACAAATCCGTTTTGATAAATGCAGACAATACCAAGTCCATTGTTGTTGGCACCCAAAAATAACAGATAAGTTGTCTTGGGCAGTTCTAGTGGATGATGTCCAAAGATGACAGGCTTTTGCTGCTGATAAGTTCAAAGTAAATGTAGTTTTTTAGGCATATAGGAGAATTGTTACCTCTGGGTACTGAGTGTTCCTAGTCCAGTTACGTAAGAGCAAACAGTGACGAAGTTGGCTTGAAGCCTTCTTCAAGGTTTATTTGGATCACAAAGAGAGTTCCCTACTCTGTAAAGAGAGAAAACTGGGTTGATTTCACACTTGAAGCCATTCACTATGAATGCCTGTAGCAACACCTGGCAGAGGTCCCACTATCACAGAATGAAGGCACCAAACTGTGTATCAAAAATACAAGAAGAGCAAAGCAGCCAGGCAGGACATCTCTGTCAAGGAAATTGATGTCCCATTCATTCAGCCCTACAGTATGTTTTCTTTAGACATCCTGTGCCTCCTTCAGGGTTTTAAAATGAACCATAACAACTTGTTCCTGCACACAAAGCCTGGTACTCATTTGTTCTTGCCAGGTCAAGCTCTTTGCTTGCATGAGGGCAGAGACCCTCCACTGAATCAGCTTATTGCAGGGGGAGCTTCCCAAGTTAAGGCAGGGTTTAAGAATTGCACTCCTGCTAATGCACAAAAATTAAATTTAATGCCAAGTGATTAGGCTGTACAAGTCACAGGCTGTGCTTATTGATGAGAAGTTGCCGTGAAAGTGGCAGTTTTGGGTTTACTTTTGCTGTGGTGAGGTCTCATCTGAGGCAGCAATATTGGTTTGTAGGGAAGGGGCTGGAGAGAGGCTCGGTTCTGTTTCATTCCCAAACTCCATCAGTGTCCTGCTGAGCCTGTAGCAAAGCCTCTTGTCACCTTGGCCTCTGTTTCTGTTGATAAATGACAGTGAACCCAGTTTCTCACCAGGATGAATGCACCATCAGGCATTTAAGAAGTGCTTTAAGATCTTCATAAGCAAGCTTTATTCTACCGAGGAATAAAATGTATTTACCCCTGTATGTGGTTGTTGCTGTGATACATTCTTCAGCTTTGTCTACCTCTCTTATGCTTTTTCTAGCAATCCCTGCTCGTAGCTGTTTCTCCTGTTTATGTCCTTGCAGGAAACAGGGACATTCCACGTTTGACAGTCATTCCCTTCAAACCCAGGAGTTTATACGCAGTTTAATCAAATTCAGTTCAACTGTGCTTGATCTTTGCTCCCTTCCACTCAGTACTGGTGAGGCAGTGGGAGATGAATGGAAGATGCCTTCATCTGCATAGATTATGAATGGAAACTTCTGAAAGCAGGTGGCCAAAAGTGACAGGGTCAGGAGCAGGTTTGAACACAACAGTAGCTTGAAGGTTCTTTGTGACACCTCAATAACAACAGCTAATTGGCATTTTTGCTCCAGCCTTTAAATTTGCATAACCTAGGGAGCAGAGACTACTCCCCTGATCTGCTGTGTAAGTGCTGCAGTATTTGTGGCCAGTTCTGGTATCCACAGCATCATCCCTCATTCCAGTCTTGTGAACATTTTTGGTGATTAGCTGGCAGAGGGAGCCCTGGCTGGCCTGAGAGCTTTCCCTGGCTGTTTACTATGATTATAATAAGATATTTGACCCATACAGTAACAGCATTAGTGGTGGGTCCAAACCAAAATCTTCGGATTCTAAATGCTCTAAGCTTCGGGACATGGTCAGACCCAAGTTTTGTGGCTTGGCACAAACTCTGAATGAAATGAAACCAAACATGCCTAAGATTAAAACTCCTTTAGAGTCAGAAGCCTTACTTTCTTTTGAAAGAGTTTGATCTCTGTTGTTTGAAGTGTCTCTTAAGACTTTGCAAATCCGAGTCAGGTTTCTCTACAGTTCTTTTCCCCCCCTAAATCCTTTCATATTTGTGGATTATTTTCATAGACTTCTAATATTATTTTCCCCTTGATTTTTGCCTGTTTTCCTCTCTGTAGTGAGAGGAAGAATTAACACAATTGTAGCCTTGATGTTTATAGGCTTCAAGCCTTTTTTTGATGCTGTGTAGATAGATGTACAATTTTATATGCCATACTTGGAAAATGTACTGGCGATATGGTTTTAATTTGAAATTGGTCGGACATCTGAAGCTAAACATCTTAGTTGTTTATCTAATGCTTTCCCTGTGTCCATCTAATGCCTTCCCTTTGGAGACTTGTGTGCTATTGAATTTTTGATAACACTGCGTGCCAAACTCTGAATGTTACAGAGGAATCCTTGGATTATGTGCAATGCTTAGGGAAAGCTTTGAATGCTACCAGATCTCTAGAGAAGGCCTTGAGGACCCTGGGCTGAACTTCTTTGTTTTGACACTGGTTTGTTACTTGACAGATGAAAGCCTGATTTTCCTGACTGTTTATTTTCAGGAAGAGCACGAGCATTTTCAGCGCTCCTCTCAGCAACTCACTTCTGCCTTCCCGAAAAGTCAGATCACAGGCAATTCTCTTTAACCTTTCTGTTTACTCCCTTTATAAACGAAGATTAAGGGGACCTCCCTGGGAAGTTGATGTTTAATTCCATTGGGGAATTAAAAGGTGGCTGGATCTGCCCGATGGGGAGGTGGTGTTGTGCTTGCACACCTCAGGAACGTGTGAGGCTGGCACAGCAAAGGAATGAATGGGGAGTTGATTCTCCTTTCTCCTGCTGGGTCTGCTCGTGGTTCCTCTTCCCTCTGCTGAGCAGAGAGAGTCTTGTGGATGCTCCGTGGCCAGCAGAGACCACGGGGCTGCAGCTGGCGGCCTGTGGGTTGGACCTGGCCCGCAGCAGAGCCTGGCTCTGTGCCTGGTCCTTGGAGAGGATGGGGAACGGGAGCTCGGGCACAGCAGCCCCACTGCTGCTTGCCTGCAGCAGCTGAAGACCTGGCCTGGGTAACTGGAAGGAACACAAAACATTCCTGAGCCTGGAAGGGTTCCACAGCTCAATCTGGGGCTTAGGAGCCTCTCCATATTCTTTATTTCAGTGTTTGCGAGGTTCGTATTTGTATTAACTTCAGAGGGCTGTCAGGAGGAAGCCAGATCAACTCAAAAAGAGTGTGGTTAGTGCTTCTTGTAATGCTGAACCCAAGTGCTCCAACTTCTTGACGTTATCAGCACTGAAATAAAAAAGAAAAAAAGGAAAAATAAGCAGAACCTAGAGTTTGGTACATTGTGTTGATAATGTGAGCGTGGTAGACATCCATAGGCATACATTCTAGACATACATTTATATGTCATGCCTGAGGAGAAAATTATTGTAAAAGTGTGCTTCCTAATGCATCATCCAGACCTTGCAGCCTGAGCAAAACAGCGAGGGCTTACTCAACTAATCTTCTCCTAAAGATAATACCGTGATATTTCACGTCATTTTGGGGTGGTTTTTTTTTTCCTAGCAAGATCTGTATGCATTTATCATACATTAAAAGGCTAAGGTAAATTATTTTCCTCTAGAAAATGCCAGCTGCAATAAATCCTCCCTGCTTGCCACTCCTGTAATGGAGGGCTTGGCATTTTAAAGCTGTTGACTCACCTTGCTTAGAGGAGTCCCCTTCCTGCCAGCTCAGCTTCCCAGCCACCAGCTCCTCTGCTGCTCCACTCTTTCTGTGGATGGCTTTGGGGTGTTTTTGTAGGGGCCTCTCCTGATCCTTCACATGAGGCTGTGTTCCCATCCCTGTGTTCTCCAGCTGATCCCCACTAGCATCCAGAGGGGTATCTCATCACGTACAGCTATTCAGGGACCCAAATTAGCATCTGTCCCCTTAAACTCCTCTCTCATTACCTGCAGCCCCTCGAAACCCTCCTTTCAGCTGAATGGTGCCTATTTGAGGTGCAGGCTGTGCTGTACCCAGCGAGTGCATGGTGTGTGTATGTACTTTGTGGTATGTGCTGATTGAGCCCGGCACACTGCTCTCTGATACTGCTTTATGACAGCAGAAATGTCTGCTTGTGTGTAATGTCACGTCCTCGTTGTCATGTTTATTCTGTGGCCAGCACTGCCAGTGGGATCCAGGCTGTACCTACAGAAGTGCTTTATGCATTTGTACATTTTAAGAACCGAGGTTCATTGCTGTTTTTCCGTGTCCCTACGTCTCTGCCCAGGTCTCAGGGGCCAGAGCTCCCTTACACAAAGCTACCTGGCGATCCAGGCTCATACTCTTTCTCCGGACTGGAAGCAAAATTCCCAACTCCTGTTTTTTGAGCCGCTTGCCTGGTTTCTGTTGCTGCGCTGGGTGAGGGTTTGGTAGCGCTTCATGAACTTCCAGCTGTGGCTGGTAGGGACATTTAAAAAAAAAATTAAAAAAAAAAAAAGAGAGAGAGTGGGAGTAAAACACTCAAGTTCTGCAGCGAGGCTGCACTGACAGTTTTAAGTGCTTATTTGTGCTTTCTTGTGCGTTAGCGCTGGAAAATGAGAAGGCGAGGGTGGAGGAGAGCGCGGCGTTGGTGAGCGGCACCGCCTGTGCGCATCGGGGGACGGGCAGGGCTCTGCTCTGCCTCTGCTCTGCCTCTGCTGTGGTTTCCCTGCTGGCTGTGAGCGGCTTGGCCACCGCCAGCCCCACGTTATGTAAAGGTCGTCCGGGCCAGGGTTAATTCTGCTGCCACCAGACTTCGGCGAAAGTAAATACGCGCAGCGTTACATAACCCGAGGGGAGAAGTAGGATGAAAATTATGGTGCCCACAGATTGAGTGGGGAGGGTTGTGGGTGTTGGTAATGAGTAATTTAGAACATCTGCAGACTTTTTATTATGACCTTTTTTTTTTTTTTAGCGTTTTCCATTTCCCTGCTTTGTGGTGTAGTACCTTTCTTAAAAGTCCTGGAGGCAATGTTGTATCCAGCAACAGGCGAATTTAAAGGCTTGGGTGCCTTTCATTTAGGTTAGCGCTGAAATGCAGTGCTCAGAGTGAGAATCCAAACGTTGCTTGAGTAATCTCTGTTTGCCAAGTCTATGGAGAAACTTACCCTACCTCTTCCCAGCACCTCCCCTCCTTGTGTCTCCCAAAACTGGGGTGTTTGTCTAGGGAGAGATCTGCCATTTCCCACATCAGCATCAGCTGGCTCGTGAGGTGTTGTCTGTTCCTCTATGGCAGAACCACGGTGCAGTCACTGGGGTGGATGCCTCTTCTACAAACTGGTGTGTTCAGACCCCCACTTTCACTCTCTGTTGATATTTTCCCCCTCCATCCCCACAAGAACATTAACATCAGTAGCACTTGCAGTCTCCTTTCCATCCAGGAGTGGTTTTGGGTTTTTTAGGAAAGCTGTAAGAAGAATAATCCTCTGCTTGCAGATATAGATCTTCATGCTAGTCTGGATATATTCCCTGTGCTTGGGACAGGGCCAACTGGACATCTTTAATGTTCAGCTTTCCCCTTGGTTTGGTTGTTTTTTTTTTAAATCTGTATTAGATATTTGAGCATTTCATTCCTTTGTTGTTATATTTCTTCTTCCACATGCTCATTTTAATCAGAGGGCTGAAAACAGGTGTTTAGGGATTCCGATGTTATTTATTTTTCCCTATTAGGAAATGAGTCACGCTAAGTGACAACACTGACTCCAATCAGAGGGAGTCAGAGCTGGTGGATGCCAAGGACTTGTCTGCTAATGGTGACTTTTAACTGCACCAGCCTTTCTCTGAACCTCACCCTGTTTCAGGTGTGGCTTTGGCCTTTTTTTATTCTTCCTCCCAGCACACTGAAAAGGACATTTCACTCTCTGTAAGTGAGCACACCTGAGAGGTCCTGAGTGCTTCTTCATCCTGGTAAATTGAGGGGCTGTCACAGGCGGTCAGCACTGCTCAGCACTCCCTCAAGTACATCACAGAGGCATCTGTTGGCAGGAGCACTCACGAAATTACCCATCAATATCTCTGCATTTCAGCTGTCACATACTCACTGCACTGATAGAAAGTCACGTGTGTGGGCCAGACTGGGATGGCTTTACTGGAAAGATAGCTAAAAAGTCATTTCTCTTCCCTGGGAGACAGGGAGTGCTCAGGATATTCTGCTTCGTGCCTGTACCACTTACAGACAGATCTTTAAGTCCTGTTCAGTTTATCACACCTCTTAAAAAAGTATATTCCAAGTGCTGCCTCAAGATGCTAAATATTAAAATTGAATGAAGAAAAAAACCTCCTGTTTTATTTGTTGCTCAGGACCTTTGCCTCGGTGCTGTAGTCCTTTTTGTTATTGTATTGCTCTGATATGAAGTAATTTTCTCTCTTCAGTGCTAAAAATTAATTACTTTTAAGAGCAGAATGAACTTTATGTTAAAAAGTGTTTACTTTCTACATTAAAAAGTACAACTGGCTCTTAAGTCCGAGGGAAAGTTATGTTGGCTTTAAGGGAAAAGAAAAGTAATTACAAATAACTGTGTGCAAAGCCAGATGAGATTGGCTGGATTTTGAGGAAAATGTATCTTAATCCCTTGATTTGACAGTCGCCTGGCAGTCAGAGCAGGAAAAGAAAGTCACTGAGCTTTCTTTCCATCTCTGTGAGGTGGGAAATGCACATCCTACTGCAGAGATGGAAAAGGAACAAATAACTCTACAGGGCAGCGTGACAGTCACACACGTGCTCTTCTGGAGAAGCAGCCCATAGTCAGGGTATTCCTGGTTTCCAGGGACAGGAGTATCCCAGGCTCTGCCCGAGTCTGCCCGAGTCTCCTGCAGATCTCTCGTGAGTGTTTACATAAGGGCTGTGTTAGTAAATTATGGAGGGTTTGTTTGGGGTTTTTTTGCGTAGTGTGTTCATCATAGCTGTCACTCCAAGACCTAAACAAAACTGGAACCTTGCCATCCTGCTGCTGTGGCAACACAGGAATAAACTGTTTATGGCCAAATAGTTTGAAGTCTGAGACAACAAAAAAAAGGAGGAGGTAGAGGAGAGGGATAGAATCCATATGTGCTTTATGTGCATATGGACATGTTTTGTTTGCACAGTGGAGGAACAGAGGCATTGTAAATATTTTCTTTTTTCCTATTTTTTTTCTAATGTTCTCAGCATCCAATGGCTTGAAACCATGGCAGAGCAAGGTGTGACATTGTCCTCTCTTCAAATCCCAAAGCACTGCTTACCATTCTTGTTTTAGACCAATTTCTTACTCCCTACCCCCCAAACAGGGGATTGAATTGAATCCCCCCAGAACAGGCTAGAGGCACTTCCAGATCCTGGATTGCTCCCACAGAATTAACAAACCTACATGTGTCTGGGGGCTACAGAGCTAATTGCCACCTCCTAAAACTTCGCTTCCTCTTGTAAAGAGCGAGGCTGTGGTCAAGCTGTAAAATAGCAGCTTGAAAAAACGTGTTTGAAGTTTCTGACGTGCACAATAGTTGCCTGTAGAAACACACTTAAGGAAGACACAGGTTTCCAAAAACCAGGGTGATTGACCTGGGATCCTTTCCTGCATAGCTCAAGTCCACAACAGCCTAACCCCATGGAAACAAGTCCCCCATGGGAAGGTAAAGAAAGGCAGAGCTGGGGGCGTTCAGAACTGGTTTTATGGGAAACAAAGAAATGGTATCTAGCACACATAAAATCCATAATATATAGCAAATGGAAATATAATGTGGAGCTGCAGGGCAGTGAAGGAAAAGCAAAGGTGGAAAAGCAAAGGTGTAAAAGCATGTCAGCAAACTTATAAAAATGACCTCAAGGGCATCTGAATGCAAGGAAGAAGAAAAAATCAACACGAACAGTATATTCCTGCTGGGAGAGGGATGTGGGTGATGGGAATTCACTGAAACACCCCCAAATGTCAGAATGAAACCTGTGGCCTTGGGACCCAGAGACAGGGAAAGGGACAGGATAGCACCAGGAAAGAGGGTAGAAACTAAATATGTATATAACAGTTCACACTATGCTGAGCAGGAATATTAATTCATTCTTTTACTATGAGTAAAATAAAATTGAGAAAAATAAATCTTGACTACAACTGATTAGGGTCTTAAGACTTCAGTTATTCTAGCCATTAATATTTGATCTTTTGTATACATATGAATATATACACATACATTTATATCTATGTTGTGCTTCCTCTTTACTGATAAAACACTATTTCAAATGTACCAAAATAATTAATCTTGTGACATCATCTTTCAAATGAAGATTCGGGCTGTAGGATTACAGCCTAGAGACGATAAAGGTCTGCAGTTTAGTGTCACACACGTCCCACCTAAATTATTCACACGCCCTTCAGGCTGGCCTTGGCTGCCCTCGGGACCCTTGGACGTGAATGCACATGTTGGGTCTCAGGCTGGGATAATTACGTGTGTGACGGCTGCTCGGGTGCAGGGGGGCAAGTGTGAAAACAAAAGAGCCTTGAGTGGCTTCCAAGAAGGCCCTGGGACCACGCTGGGGAGGCCTCTGTGCTAAGGCAGACTAACTCTCCTGAGGGTCCTTGTCCCCAAGTGAGATCTGGGTGATGTGTTAGTTTCTCTGCTTAGAGGCATCAGAATAAAACTCAGTGTATTCTGCTGGTGGGTGTGAGCTAAGCAATCTGCTTGTGCTTTCATACCAGATGGGTTAAATATTCCCCACCCTAAGGGCTAGTTTTCACAAGGGCAGGCAGCACAGGAGGAGAGGGAGCTCGGCCAGTGCTGTGGGAACATGCAGAGCCATGGAAAACACTGGTATTGGGAATGGAGATCCATCCACGCTTGCTGCCCGTGGCTGCTGCCGCGTGTCAGATTCTGGCTGTTCTCCCTTCCCCTCCAAGTCTCTCTCCCACAGCTGAACAGAAAGTGGCACAGGCTGAGAGGCAAGAAGTGGTTCTCCTGCAGCAGTGCTGGTTTTCCATGCTGCTGGCCCGTGGGGATCTGCTCAGGGCCTTCTTCAAGCACAGAGAGTGATGGCAGAGCCAGCTCACTTTGGAACACAAATTAATTGGTCACCTCCGTAATTCCGCCTCTGAGGAATCTTGTGTTGGTTGTGGAGATGATTACAGTCGTGGGTGAGAGGTGGAGGTGGCATCTTGCACATCTGAGCTTGGAGAGACTTTCTGCATCCCCTTAGGGAGCAGGATAGGACAGAAGGCACTGGCCACAGGGCTGGGATTCCCTGGGAACGCAGGTCAGGTGGGAACCAGTCTCCTTCCAGAGCAAGTGAAGGCTTCCCTTTGGCTTCAAGACACACATCTGAGAGCAGACCTCACTGAGTGCAGCCTGATGCTCCTCTCCAGGGTAATCTGAAGTGCCTTAGCAAAGTGCTCAAGCAAACCTTTAACAGTGGATATTCCCTGTCTTCCACTTCTCCCAAGCTTCCAGCTAAGCAGAAGAGTGAAACTCCTGCTGTAGTCTATGGAACAACATCAGTTCAGCTTCTTAAAATTCCCTCAAGTCTTTGCTTGGCTCAAGTCTTATCCTAGATGGCCATAAAATTCTGATATTTGATTTTGTGTTTGGTTTTTGGACTTTGGCCACATTATGTACTGCCAGACGTTCAGGTCCACGGTGACTTTGGTCCACTTACTATGTTGAAATGTTAAAAGGAAATAAAAATTCTTGTGCTTCAGGCTTTAAAATGTCCTGTAATGCAGGAAGAGAACCTCAGGTACCTTTAATGCATTTCATCTACCAGAAATGCTTTTAAATGATTACTGCATTAAAAATATTTCCTCAAAATAAGGTAGAGAGCATTGGATATTTATCAACAAATAAAACCGCAAATAAAAGAGGCTGCTGGTTCAAGGTTTATCTCTGAAAATTACTGAAGCATTTACAGAAAGGTTTTGTCAGGTAATTTGCATATTCATGAGCAATTTCTCCAGTTGCTGTATTTAGTTGATAATGCCTTTTTTTAATACTGTAATTAAAAAAAAAATTGATCTAGGTTACACTTCAATTGTTTGCCCAGATGCACCAAAGCAATTGGTGTTTTGTTTACGTGCTGTTTTAGATACAGCTATTACCTGTAAAACATCAGTTGTAAGGAAAATTTTCATACCTGACAAATTTCTGGGAGGACCTCCCAGGTAGTCAGGCTCTGGACACTGCCATTTGAGAACCCAACAGCTACAGAGATGTTTCTAGGACAGGAAAGGGAAGGATGGAGGAAGAGACAGATGAGGAGGCAAAAGAAGGATGAGAAAAGACACCAGGAAAGTTGGCTGCAGCAAAGCCCAGAGCCACTGATAAGGTCTGTCTGTTCTTCTTTAGCCTTGAGGCAATGAAGATTTATGTTTGTGAGGGAAACAAGAGAGAAGTTTCTTCATCAATCCATTCTGCAAACATCCCTGGCTGGTAATCCCACACTGAGGACTGCAGGCTGCTGTCATCTGGCTGGAATGTGGAAATCTTACTCCATGGGCAGTGTTGAAGCAAATGAGATTCCAACTAGGACAAGTACAGAAAGCTGTGAAATTTCCCATGTGCAATTTCCTTTTAGAAAAGGTTTCTCCTCTCTCACGTATTAGTATTTCAGTGAAATATATCACTGAGTCTGAAATATTTCAAACTTTCCACTTGTATCAGCTGGTGTTGAGTTATATGATTCTATAATAATGTAGAGATCTACATCATGAAGCTAAGATGATGCATTTTGACCTTATCAAATAGTAGTATTCCAGACCAGTCAAGTCCGAATTACCATTTTTAGTGAAGATGTTGACAAACTGTGTATCTTCTCATGGAACACTTGAGTTTAATGGAAGCATCATATCCCAGTGGGAAAATGTGCCATTAAACAAAATGTCAACAGCTGCTGGGCTGGAGAACATGCAGTGGACAATGGGAGGGGAGGAAAAAAAGACACATGTCATTGACACACACATACACAGTTGATGAAATCAATTTCAATTTACTCAAGTTGTTCTAGCATCACTTTCAATTACATATGCCAAGGAGAAAGCTACAGCATCCAGCTGTGGGAATCAACAAGACAATTGTGTGGCAGTCGTGAAAAGAACAGTCAGCAGAGAAATGATTTGCATTTGCTTTTCTTGGCAGCTGATATTTTCCTGATAAATTGCTGCCCTTTGTTGTTCTAGCTGCTTTGAAGAATCAGCCCACTCAAGGGGGTGGCAGCTTTGCCCTCATTCCTGGCTTTCCATCAGCTGGCACAGGTTGGGGAGGAAAACAGGTGACTGAGGCAGGAGGAGGAGGTTGCAGATCATGTAGCAGAGGTGAGGTTGGAACAGTGATTAAGGACGTGCTGTGGACAGGGTGCTTCTCCAGCGACGGTGTTGTCCAGAGCTACGAGTGTTAAGGAGGATTTGGGCAGGATTGGTGGCAGGAAAGACACTTTTGTGGCTTGATGTGAGCTGGTGACCATCCAAACAAATAAGCCTGTGAGGCTGCAGGCTGCTGAGAGAGGCAGAGGAACTATAAAATTAGACATCTTCTGCCTATGGAGTGTGGGTTTGTGCCAGTGAGAGAGGAGGACAAGAGAGAGTGTCAAGGCAGTTTGCATTTAAACTCCAAACCGTGCAGCTGTGCCATGGGATTTCTTCCCTTAGCGAGCCCCAGCAAGGAGGAGGTAGAGGAAAACTTTGGCAGCAGGATGTGCAAAAGGTGCCCATATAAAATATGCAAAATTGTTCCCCCAGGATTTCCCTTCAGTGGGGTCATATTGTTGTTAAATGGATTGTTAAATAGGATTTAAATAGCTTATTAAATGGGGTCCCCAGCTGGGTGACTCTTAGTGGGCAGACTGTTCCAATTATTCTGGATTTGCCCTCTTCCTGCAGCAGCCCTGCCCTGTCTAAGACCAAGATTTCAGCAAAATTCACTTTTGCAAGAATGTTATTCTATCCTAGGATCTGGGCCAGGCCTTTATTTCTGTTAATTACAGATCAGTCATTCTTTTTCTTTTCTAAATGTTGAAAAAATGTGTTTTATGTGCAAGAATGGCTGATAAGTGATACACCCACAGGAACATTATATTTTTCTAACATCCGCCTCTGTGTTCTTTCTCTAATTTGCCTGCCACTGTCTTTGTAGAGGATCTGTCTCCTTCCCCTAGCACTGTTCCCTGCCTTTTAGATGTTTTCTTTTTCTTCAACCACCCTTAATTCCTTCCACTGCCACATCACAGTGGTGATGCTTTCATTGCCTTTTAGTGCTTGATCAGTTGGTGAGTGTGAATTTTCTCTTTATTTCAGGCATTCTTTGTAGGTCTTCACTGAGTGCTTAATGGTAAAACCTCACCTCCACCATTCTGCTTCATGGTGGGACCAGGGCAGGACCAAGAGTGACAGAGCAGGAGCACCACAAGTAGCATCTAACCCCTTTCAATAGGTGATTCTATTTGTAAAGCCTGTTTAAGGTGCTTTTTGTGTAGAATCTTCAAGATATCTTCTCTTTATTTCAAAATAACATTTTTGGCCACTGAATGAGACTGCTCTGAATGCTGAAGTTGGCACCAGGGTTTTCTACATTACACTGAGGCAATAAAATGGTGGTTTGCCAGTCTGAGCTGGCTTTGTACTGGTGGGCATGTTGTGTGTCAGCACGGGTGGCCCTGACTCATCCTGTCCTCTTGGGAATAAACTTTGAGGCTTTGGGCAACATTTTCAAAGCTCCTCTGCAGGCAGGGATCCCACATCCCCTCCTTGTCACCAAGGTTTGTACTTCAAAGTGCCAGAGTCACCACACACAGTGCCTGTCCACTGCATGGAGTGCTCCTTGCCCTTTCCCATGACTTCATGTTTGTTGTGGTGTCAGGGCTCTCCTAAAACGTGTGCCTTTTGTGCCGGGATGCGATGCTGGGATCTCAGCAGGTGTTGGAGGCACCCAGCTTTTGTCTGGGTCCTGTTTCTACTGCCATACAGCAAAATGAGGAGCCAGTCTATCTCCTTGGAGGGCTGAATCCACCAGCAGAGGTTGAGCTGTCTCAGCACAGCACAAAGCTTCCATTTTCCCCAAAGTCCCGGGGATGGAAGTGGAGCTGGAGGGAGCTGGGACACCAGGAGCAGCTTGTCACACTTGGAACTTCTCATGTGGGAGCACTGCTTTGTTCCTTAGGCTTATCAGACTGGCAGAACTGATTTTCCTTGCCCAAGATGGTTTTTTAGGAGTTATTTTTTTAGGTTCCATATTTGAAAACCACCTCTTGCCTCGGAGGTCTGAAGACACATCTCTCCATGGCGTGACACGTGTTTGTTGCATGTGTTTGGAGGAAGAGCCATTGCTGTGCTGTGCTGTGCTGTTGATGAGGAGCTGTCTGAGAGGAGCACTCTTGGCATGCCTGGCCAGGAAAAGGCCTGGAGCCAGCTCCTGACCAGGCACCTCGCCATTCTTGACAGCAGGCCTCAGCACAGGCTGCCAAAAAACCACTGAGGAGTGTGAAATCTGTTTTCTGGGGAAGGAGCTCACACCTGGGGCTAGGAACACAGCTCTCCTTCCCAGTCGTTCGTGGCTGAGGCCCATCACACGTCTGTCTGAGCTTGCTGCTGTCCAGCAGTGCCTGTGCCAGTCCCTTCTTCTCCCTCCTCTTTTATCTGGGCTGCAGGGCAAAACTGTCTTAAATTCTTCACTGGGCTCTTTGAGCTTGCTGTGGGAAGTCTCCCGTGTATCTGGCTGCAGTGAGTGTGGTATGGAGACCAACAGAGTGTGGAAAACTACTCAGAGCTTCTGGGAGGGGATGGTACACCACTGCTTAACATAATGTGTGACTAGATCCCTGCAGAGCTTCCAGCTTTCTCTTGTCTGTGTGTGGTGCCCATGTCTCAGAGGACAGGCTGGGGATGAATCCACTCTGACCATCACTTGGCCAAGGCAGGAGCAGCACCAGAGATGGATATGGTGCATGGTGTCACCTCCACATTCAATAACAAATAAGACCACAAAAGTTCTCGAAATAGCTCTCCTTGGGTTTGTGTCAGGGCATCCAGGAGAAATGTCAGCCAGGGACAGGTTATGGAAGCTCCCTCACTTTGCTGACCAACATCCTGCCTGCAGGATACGAAGAGCTCTCTGCAGGACACAAGATGCTGACTGGTAAAGGATGAACAGGAAAGTCACAGCAGTGCAGTTAGGTTGCCCTGCTGGGTTTCATGCAGAGATGCTGTGAGAAGCATGCTGGCGTGGCTAGAGGAAGGTATTTCAGCTGAGGGTTTTTGGATGTACACCTCTACACCAGTCCCTCAGGCATTGCCCCTGGAGCAAGCCCAGGAAGGATGTGGAAGGGGCAGTGCCATCTGGAACACGAAGGCAAGTGATTGACCATCAGCTTAGAGCTGTGCTTGCTGGAAAAGTCACCACCTCAAATATGTTATTGTCTCCTTCTGACCATCACACTCCCAGGCACGCTGCTGCTTTGGAGACCATCTCAGCGTCGGTGTCCCACCTTCCTGGGAGCATTTGCAGGCTGTGCTTCTCAGTGTGTACTAGTCAAGGTGAGTTAAGAGAATCCTTGGAAGTACCCAATACAAGCATATTTGATTATGTACACAGGCCCATCCTGAAGTGCTTCAAGTCCTATTTCCTGAGGCACTTATTTCTTGGTCGCACAGTGCTTTGGTTTATGGCAACAGGAGAGAATGAGTCTGAATTTCAACATCTGGCATTTGGAGGCCTGAGAAACTCATGTGATTCACAGAGAGGGTTTTCATGGTCAATACCTGCTAGTCCTTGACCAGGGTTGGGGGGCAGCTCTGCCCTCTGAAGCTTTTTCTTTTGTGTAGTGGCTGTTCAAACGTGGCCTTCACTCCTCCTTCAGCAGGCACATCCCATGGCACTGGCCAGCGTGTCAGGAGAGAAGCTGGGGAAACCCTGCCAGGAGTTGCAGTTGGAATACAAAAAGTGTAACCAGTCAAGGTACCTATGGGATTTCTTTAAATCAATAAGGAACCCCTTTAGCACCCCGTCCCTCCAGCTGTCATCCAGCTGTCACGGTCTGCCTCTGCCATGTTCTTGGGAAAAACAGGATCTTACCTGTGACCAAGTGGTTTTTAAAGCAGAAGGAAAACTGTGGAGGTGGCTACAACATGGATCCAAAGATTCCCCTCCCTGGACATGTGTTGTACTGCTGATCCCTTCCTAAGCAACTAAGCATCCCAAGGGCTGCTGTGCCAAGGTGTGCCTGAAGCACAGGTCTGATGGCTGGGGTGCAAGAAGGGAAAGTACCAAAGCGATGATGCTGTGCTGCTCTGAAGGCCCTGTGCCCTCCTGACATCTCCATACAGATTTTTCCACTCTGAGACAAGCCAGCTTTTGGGCAGCTTCTTCCTGTGCAGTGGCACACACACTGCCCTGCTTCAGGGGCTGGCCCCAGGCTTCTGAACGTTGAAAACATTCGTCTTTTATTTCTGTCGCCGTTCAATATTATGGGGAAAGATGTTATCACAGCTAATCCGTGCGGTGTCTCTGGAATTTCTTGGCCTGTGAGGGTTTATACTGCATTCATGTATTCCATGAATTGGGCACAGGTTTTGCTTCCGACAGCAGGAGTTTTTTTCAAGGGCATCCCAATAAGATGAAAGTGTGGTCGCTGACAGAAACCACAGTGTCAGACTACGGTCTTGAGGATGTTTTGAATGGCTCTGTATTTTAATTCTTGATTTCCCCTGGCATTTAGACAACCAGCAATTTATTTGAAATCCTAAGGGGAGAGGAAAAAGAAGGAGAACTGAAGGAAATGCCTTAATTTAATTGATCGGAATATTTTGTAAGTTCACATGTGTCCTATTTTTTAAAAAAAGAGATAAGTAGAGAGTAGAAAAAATACTGTGGAAAATCATACTGAAGCTTTAGCATATTTTTTCATATTTTTGGGACTTCTAATTATATTCTAATGTTCTGGAAAGGTATAAAATGGTACCTAATGACTGAAAAAAATAAAAAATGGGCATAAGGGCAGTCAACTTGGGGAGCTCAGTGCTGCAGCTTTTTGGCAGAGTCCCATTTCTTGTAGGAAACCTTTGAAAAACCCTGGTACTATCACGACTATAAAGTTTGTGGTTTTGCGTAGGAAGAGTAAGAAAAAGAAAATGAGATCTTGTACGTCAGGATATGATCTATCCTTTGTCTCTTCCCCAGCTTCATATTAAACACTTCAGTAGGCATTTTCAAAGGTTGCTGTGTGAATTATCAAGCAGAAACAATGACCGAATGTTGTGATCGAGGCTGGGAAACCTTAACCAGTAACTTGCAGCTGCATATGTGAGTTATCTGCAAACCACATCAGCATTGTCTTATGCATATCAAAGCTGATCATTTCCTATATTGTTCTAACATACCTGCCCTGCTCTGTTGAGGCTGCAGGAAAACAGGAAAGGAGGAGGGTCTTGGCTGTAAATGTGTGTCTTGTTCTTCCTTTGTGATACCAAAACATTTGTGAATGAGCTTTGACCCTGAAGTAGGCTGAGCTGGTAAGGAAATTCATAATTCTCTGTCCATTCATGTTTAATTCACATTGTTTACCTTTTGTTTAAACAAGGGGGTTTTGTTGGTTTGTTTTTTGTTTTTTTTTTTGCTTTGTGGAATATGATTCACCCATAAGCCCATAAAGCAGCTCCCCTCCCCAGTCCTTCCAGCCTTTGACAGCATGGGCAGGGTGAGATGTGCTGGGGTGTAACAGCAGAAAGCCTGAGAGGTCACACAGAGCATTCACTCAGGCTTTAAGTGTACAGTCCCTAATATTTCTTAAATTCTGTAATGTGATACACCACCTGCACTGAGGGGCATCACCTTCTTCAGGTGTCCTACCCAGACCTCATGTACAGAAGTTCCTATTACCGTGTTCCCCCAGGTATAACAGTCCAGCCAGGAAGATCACTGGCTGCATTGCTGACATACTGACAGCATTCCTTTCCCTTCAGATTTTGGTGCAGAAAGTTGGCATTTAGCTATTATGCATGCATCTTTTCAAATGCCTGTTTTCTCTTGCTTTTGACCAAAACCTGGTGTTGGTGTGCAGTCATTATCACTTTATAGCTGCAACACCTGCATGGTAAAGGAAGGTAAAGCATAACCAACCAATGTGCTGCAAAAAAAGCATAAAAATAAATGTGAATCAGCCTTGTGCGTGAGAGGAGGGCAAAGCTTGCACACAACTGCAAGCAAATAATAATGCAAATCAGATAATCCTGGTTAAATGTACACCGTGGTGTAATCAGATTGTGCTGTTGGTTTGTGTTGTTGGTAATGGTATTTGTAATAAGCAGCTTTGCTCAAAAGCCCGGTGTTCATGCAGAGTGCTGTCCTCGCTGGGGGTGTTTCTGAGGGTGCTGAGATGTGTCTAAAGGGGGCAACTCAAGGTTACTCCCCAGTTGTGGTGTGCCAGAGGACCCGGGAGCCAAGTGAGGCTGGGAAGCTCCACTGCAGAGGAGGAGCTGGTGGCAGACAAGGCTGTTGGCCCTTTGCTGACCCCGGGCCCATCTGCACACGGAGCAGAGCGTGATCCCAAAGTCCCTGACCCCACGGTGCAGGTTTGCTGCGGACATGTGAGCAGCAGTGCCTCGCTGGGGTGGCACTGTGCCCAGGCTGGCTGGGCAGGGGCTCTCACCTGGTGTAGCCCTGCTCCCAGGGAGCCTTCCCAGTGTCCCTGCCCCACCTGCCCTGGCTACTCACTCACAGAGAGCTCATCTGCAGCCCCCATGGACAGCCCCATCTTTTCCCTCAGGAAAGAAATGTCTAAGGCTGGGTATAACCCTCCCCTAATTCAACCTACAGGTCTGCATTGCTTAAAATCCGCACCGCAAGCAGGATGCAGGTTTTCTGAGAGCTCCTCAGAGCTCACAGGTGTGAGATGCCATACAGAGGGGCGTCAGCAACTCCCCTCTGACACGACCCTTTCTATGTCTGACTTGCCTTTTTTCACATTATGGTGGTTTTTGGCTTGCTTGAGCAGCCCAGCAGCAGAGAGCCCTGTGTGAGACAGATTTCCAATAGCTGGGGCTCAGCAGCTGAATTTGTGAAATAATCCCACCCGCTTTAATCAAGAGAGGAGACTGCAAGAGGCTTGTGAATTCCGACAGCAAAATTCTCATTCACGAAGCAGCTCCTGCCTCCAATATGCTTATCTCCCTCCCTCTGTGTGCAGAGCCCTTGACGTCAATGGAAGATTCGCTCTTTCGGGGAGAGCAGAAGACTGAGGTCACGCTCCTCCCTGCAAACAGGAGAATTATGTCCCTGGCATTGAGGCGAGAAGGCTCTAGGCTTTTTGCACAAAAGCTGAAAAAGACTTGAAACAATGGCGTGCATAGAAAAATAAAAAGGTAGAGGGAATGCAGGAGAAGCATCTGGAGCTGTATCAGCAGGCAGTGGAAGGATGCGACTCTCGGGTGCGTTTGAAAATGTGCAGTTTGGCAGCCATGAATGGTGTGGAGGATTTTCATTCATTCATCCCTCTCTCCAGCTCTGGGAAGGGACATCTGTCAGCCCTGAACCCGGGCAGCAGTCAGTGGCTGCAGCACGCTGTGCTCGTAGCCCAGCACATTTAAATCAGCAGCCCAGAGGTTAAACTCCTCAGCTCAGCCACCGGTGGCCCCAGTGATATTTATAGATTGCATTACATTTGCTGCAGCTTTTATGAGCAAAAGGTACTCCTCACGGTTAAATCATCAGAGGTTAAGTGTGACCAGTCGTCGTTAACCTCATGATGGATGTTGCTATTTTGATTTTTTTTTCCTTGTATTTGAGAGGACCGAACATAGGGATTTAGGAATCTCTGAAGAAAATATTAGATTTATTGTTATTATCAAATTCCATTTATAAAGCTGCTTTTGCTGAGGAAATGCTTTGCAGAAATTAACATTTTACCTAGCTTAAACTTTGGAATAGTATCCAGCCCATGCAAATTAAACACTGCCATTCCCCTCAAAGAACTGTTTATTTCTTCTCTGCAATAAGGGAAGTGAGTTCCTAACTCTGCAGGGAGCTTATCGCTCTGCAGATGAGGTTTGTGGCTGCACAGAAATGCAGCATGGTTCGCCGAGGCCAAAAGCCAGCTGAGGTGACCAAAGGCAGGAGAAGGAGAGGTGTCCCTGGGCGCTCCCCGTGGTCCTGGGAGGGAGGAGGGATGTCTTCTGCAGGATGGTTTCCTCCCAGGGCTGGAAGTCAATCAACATGTGGCTCACGCCACGAAGCCGGGAGCGTAAACGGGGAGTTTGTGTTGCTTTCATCCCGTCTCATGTTCCTGCCGAGGCTGTTATTATTCACCATTTACCTTCTCAAAATATTGAGCCAATTAGAAAAGCAAATCTCTCTTTTGGTGAATGCCCAGGGGGGAAGCTGTAACGATGTGTGTTCTCCGCAAGCCCTAATTGCGGGTGTCGCAGTTGCGCCTGGGACTGCCGGGCTGAGCAAACCCAAATTCCTGTCTGATATATTTTACACCTCGGCCAAGCCACACTGAGTGGCTGCTTTTGTCCAGCTCTGTGAACCAGGGTGGCTGAGGCTGGTCAGCGCTGGGATGGGAAAAGCAGCTGTGGGGAAGGAAGGGATGGCTCCTGGGGAACGTCATCCCGAGCGCATGGCGAGGGAAGGTCCCAGCTGTTGGATTACAGACTGTGAACTGCCAGAGCATTTTTTGAAATGGGGGCTGTAATCCAGAGTGTGAGATGCAGAGAGAAGTTTCTGTGTTTTTTCCTTGTTAATTAGCAGGCAGGTGGGTTTGTGAGGGTTATTAATTGTAATGGAGACAGGACTACTCCTGTGTGCCGTCACTTAGATTAGATATGAATCTAAGGTCCTGATGTTGAAATCCTGTACTTTGATTATATTTCATTCCTTGTGGTGAATTAAGTGGCATACTCTAAAGGTTTGCATGCATCAGGTTGGTTGAGAGATTTCAAGCGTAGGAAGATTTCAGTATGGAAGTCCAAGAAGCTGCTGTACTTCCTTTTACCTGCCAGGATTTTTACCCCCCTGCATGATGAGAGCAGTGCTAACTTAGTGAAGCCCTTTATTAAACTCCTCTGATGGCTCAGACTGCCTGCCATTAGTGCTGTTTCATACATGATAAGTAGTATTGCTAAGCTTTCTAAAATGAGTATAACAATCTCACTGGTGCCCAATGGGATATCCATCTTGTGTCTGACTACAAGGCATAAATTATGCTCTCACACTGATAATTGCTCATGCCTGGGTTCGAGGATTATAGTCCTGCAATGCTGATGATTAGAACTGGTCTCCCTCTTTTGTGCACAGATGCTCCCTGTGATCCACTTCAGTGTCTGCCTCGGCTTCTCCAAATTGATTGCTCTTTGCAAAAGAAGGAAGACACAATTCTGCAAAAGCTTTGCAGGCAGCTAGGACCTGATTTAAATTCTGAATATAACTTACGATGTCTTCTAGGTAGTTTAAAGAAGTATTCTTGGATATTTTTAGTGGTTCTGAAAATAGGGTGGGTCATAGAAAAAGAGCATTCAAAAAGAAATACCTTCAGAAAATACTGAAGTATTCAAAAAACCTGTAAAAGTTCACGTAAAGTTAAGTCTGTTCTGAATGGAAGGAGCAGAAATAACTGCGATTTTTTTTTTCCTTAAAATAAATTCCCCAAGCTCTTTAACAAGACTGGTGACAAAGCAACGTACGAAGTTCTGCTCTATGCTTCACTGCCTATTTTCTCACCCTCAGCTTAAAATAACAGCACTGTAGCACCTTCTGTTTTCTCGTGACGTCTACACACACTTTATGAATAATCTTTAGGGGGAACGCTGTGCTTGATCTCTGATTGGGATTTTCCCATCTTACCCGGTGTTGACTTAACCCTGCTTCCAAGAAGTCAAGAGTAAAACGCCCATTGATTTCGGTGCGAGCAGATTTTGACTTTTCAGAAATGCTCAGCCATATGTGTTCTCGTTTTGGAAGTATCATGTGGTTGCATTTGGCCCATGTTGTGTTTTAGTCGCTCAGAAAGAACACGCAGAGCTCCAGCCTGTCCTTACCTGCCCTCACGACTGCAAGAGCTGAGGGCCTTTGGGGAGCTTTTGAGGGTCAAAGGTTTTGCTGTTGTCCTGTTTTGGGGTTTTGCTTGCATGTTTGTTTTCCTTCCCAAATTTCAAGAAAACATTTCTATTCTAAGACAAAGGGAATAAAAACATTTCTAATGTGCTGTGAAAGATAAATCTGAGGAGGAAAAAAAAAAAAGTTTGAATCCTGCCAATATGTTTTATTTGTGAATGAATGGTAACAACAACTTTATTCTTTATGATATAATGTAGTATTTAAAAAGGGGTAAAAATAGTTTGGAATCAGAAGTTGAAACACTATTTTAATCTTACTGGAGACCTTTTAAATTTCCTTCATTTAAAAATAAAATGTTATCAGAAGTTACACATCTGTGAAACATTTTCTTTTGGCTGATCGGTATTTTCTGAGGGAAAAATGTTTCACTGAAAATTTCTATTTGGCTTTAGGGTTTCTCAGTCTTTAATGTATTTACACCCATCAATATCAAAGGGAGGCTTAGGAAATGCCCTTGGTTCATGTTATGTGCTGGGAACTGATAGAGGGCAAGATGAAGGGCTCAGAGCTGATGCTGTGGAGCTTTAGGTGGGATGAACCTGCAGGTATGGATCTGAGCCCATTGGGATAATGGGATTTTCAGCAGCTGTGAATTAGAGGCACAGCCCATTAAACCTGCTGTTCTCCAAGGGTAATAGTCCCTGGCAGAGGAGCTGGGTGAGCAGACCAGTATCTGCCATCTCCCAGTCCCTCTGTGATCACAGAGCCCTAACTTTCACAGGGTGTTTACACAGCCTAACTCTTTGCCTAAAATAACATGAGAAATCTGTGCCAGAGGAAGGACTTTAAAGTAATCCTCCTCCCTGGGTCCGAGGTTAATGTCCTTTTTCCCCTGGATTGTCTTTCCTGGTGCCATCCCTATCCTCCTGCCTGCTTAGCCATCCGTAAGGTAAGCTGAGCATGGTGGGGAGAGCTCCTCTCCAGCCAAGGGTGTGAGAAAATTAAGAAGACAAATGCAATTAATCTGTGCTTTCTCCCACATTCCTTGTGCTGTGTCCTGCTGTCACCATGTGTTCTCCACTGTAGTCTCTGAGGGATTTTCTCTGGACATGGCACAGCTTTTGAGCATGTTTCCTGATCTAGATCTGCTGGTTAAAGGATTTGCTGTCCCCCTCACATGATGATGGCACGTACCATCAAGGTTTCCCATGACTTTGTGAAAAAATAATTGCAGTCTTCGTGTCATATGGTTGTTGTGGTTTAAACACTCTGGTTTGAGCAATGTGAGTTGGAAGGGGAGTCAGCCTGTGACTTTGAAAATGTGCAAATCACCCAAAAGAAATTTGTCTCAGACATTTTTATGGTATTTCAGTTGGAGTTCCACGAAAAGTACAAAAAATAACACTTTGCCTAAAAACAAAGTCCCAAAACAAACAAACCCATAATAAATAAATGCTTGCCAAGAGTCATAAAAATCTTAAACTGTGATTTAATATCCTGTCTCTCTTTTGTCTTAGTGGAAAAGGTCATATAGATGAAAGACATCTGCTGTTGTATCTCTCTTGGATTTCAGGGCAAGACCGAAGTCCTATTCTTGGCTTTTTTCTTTTTGGTGTGTGTGTGAGAATTGCCATAAATTCCTTCTATTCAGTTGTCCTAATGTGTCTGCTGTTGGAGAGGATGAACAGGCCTGTGACCAGTGATTTCAAATGGAAAATCCCTTGTGTTTCATGCATGCCTGTTGCAGTCCATTCCTAGAGGCATTTCCCTGAAACAAGCCCCCACTCCTAGGGCTGCTTTCAGGAGTGGGAAGGATGTGGAGGGGTAGCAGCTCAGTGTGCAACAGGTCAGGGACAGAAGGTGTTGTCAGAGGCTGGTAGTCATCAAGAGGTGAAAAGAGGACAAAACCGGGAAATAAAATGAGTAGTTAATGCTGGAAATGTCAGAGATGGGCAGAAGACAGAAAGACAAGAGATGTCAGGGTGAAAGTGGGGGAAAACACCTGGTCTGACTTGCTCTTAATTTTTCACTGTTCTTTCCATTGTCATGTTTTTATTGAATCTGTTTGAAATGCAGTCAGCTCTGGACAACAGTGCATTTACAGTCCTTGATTGTTCCTGGCAACTTTTAATGTTTTTTCAGTAATACCACCCCATTTTGAAAAATGGGCCTTCCTCAGATAGCAGTTGTGTTGATGAGTGGGAAAACTGTGACCCTCTGAAGCCACAGGGGATGAAATCCTAACCCTTGCTGAAGGCAAAGGCAGCATCCCCAGTGACAGCAGCGGGTTCAGGATGTCATGGGGAGTGCTTTTGGCTGCTGTACTGAGCTGGAAACTCTTTGGGGATGGGATCTCTGTTCGTGTGTTGCCTCGTACAAAGAGGTCCTGAATTTGTTGGCCTCCAAGCACCGCAGAAAAGCAAATGCTAAGTTGTCCTGTGAGCAGTGGAAGTAATTAAACATCGGTGCCATTGGACCCTCAGGTGTCTGGTAAAGGATGAGTGTCAGGCTTTTCTCAGCAGATCTTCTTACTCTCTCCAGCTGCTTGTTTTCTCAGCAGTAGGAAGGCGATGTGCAACCCCTGGACAAGTGACCAGCCATTTGGAGTTGGTGGAGGGGATCCACACCTGTGTGTGTTCTCTCTCCAGAGCTGGGCAGCCCAAAACAAATTTCAGAATGCTTTTCCCACTGGCATCTAGCAGCCCTAGTTTTCTTACATCCTCTAACAGTATCAAGTGGAAAACTTCTCAAGAAGAATGGGTCTGGTTTTATTTGGGTTTTTTTTTCCCCCTAATTAAAACTGGGCATTTAAACTGCCTGTGATAATTTCTTTTCCCAGTTGCACGTGTGGAGTGTCTCAACAGCACTGTAAAAGTCATGCTAATTTATGTGAGGGCAAAATTAATCTTTAAGCTGGAAAAGCTTTCACTATTTTTGTTTGCAAAATGCTTTTATGTCTTTAAGTAGAGGGCACTGCTGAAAAGCCAAGGGTTGTGTTGGTTTTATTATTTTTATTAATATATTTTAAAAGCAACTCAGAAATATTTTACTTGATATCTGAAGCCAAGGCAGAAAAGCGCAAACAGCTTTGTCATCTACTAACTTGGAAAATGTGAAACAATATAGATGCATCTTCCACTGCTTTTTTCCCCCCCATCTTTGTTTCTCTGCTTCTGTGAAATAAACATTTTTTATTAATAATTTAGAACATTGCCTTTTTAGGCATAAAATACAAATAATTTATTTTTATTTTTACTATCACTGTAAGCACTCTTCCACATCTCCCACCTTATACTCCCATGAAAAACTTCCATACCAGGAAGCCTTGGAAGACAGCACTTACTCCAGAAATATGCTGCACTTACAATTTTGTGCAGGGGGGACTCCTCAGGTAGGGTCCTTACCTCTCCCACTCTCAGGGGGCTTGTTGAAGGGCTTGCTGGCATTTGTGGTTCCCGATAAAATCAGCTGGAGTTGTAGGTGCTGGACTCGAGGCTGTTGGGGTTGAGAACTAGTTCTGCTCTTGGGCCACTAGTCAGGATTTGGGGCAATCACAGCCTGCATTTCAAGAGGATTAACTGTAGAAAAGCATAGAAAATAACTGAAGATCCTGGTAAGACTGAAAGTCAAGCCTTTACCTTGGAAAAAATCCCGTGTCTTCATGCCTGTGGAGCCGCTTGTGTGTTTGCTGGAGACAGAGGGAGGTTGTTAAATCCAGCCATCCCATCAAAGGTGAAAAGCACAATCAGGACGATCCTGCTTCCACCTTCTGCCCCGACACCTTGTGTCCCCTGCAGCTGTTGGGGAGGCTGAGGGTGGGTCTGTGCTGTGTGAGGTGCAGGAATGTCCACAGGCACACAAGGAGCCGTCAGAGCCTCCTGTCTCCTCTTGTTTCTGCATGTTTTTCCCATAAGCACTGTTTTCAGCTGGGGTCCTGTTTGTGGTGTCATTTTAAAATGTATTTTGGAATGTTAACTTCAGCCAGCTGAAATTATTTCCTTTTTGCCCCCTTACTGAGAGGGTTTATAAATATCAAGTTACACAGGAAGCAAATTCTCCCGTTATCAGATTGTTCTGTAGTCACTTTTCTTTTCCTCAAAAGCATAATGGTGAACTTTATCAGTGCTCAGTCATTTGTTTCCTATTAAACACGAGTGATTAAGATGCTGTTTGGCTCACTGGGAAGAGTTACTGACCTGTTTTGTCTGTAAATGTATCTTTAAATTAGGAGACACCTGAAACTGGTAGGAAGTGGGTATTAATTGGGTTCAAGTTCCATGAGCACAGATTGCAGTTTCCCAGTGGGATGTGGTAAATAGCCGTCACCAAGATAATATTAATTACATTATCTCCCAGAATGGTCCCAGGAGGTGCTAAAATAGCACATGTGCCACTTGGGCTTAGATGCTTAGACATGAAGATCAGTGTTTGCTGCCGTGTTGCTCAGCACGATGCGGAGCACGTTGCGTCACTGGGGCAGTCGGATGAGATAAGGAGCCTGGGATTTTCTAGGCAGTTGCTTGGGGTTTTTCTCTCGTGAGTTTGAAAATCAGAACGTTATCTAAAGCGATAGCTGAACTTCTCTTTTTCTGCCCTGACACCTGCCAAGGAATGATGATAGCAAGCCTAAAAAATGGATTTCATAAAACACCTGAACAGAAAGTGTTTCTTGCTGCAGAGATTGTGTCTTCCTTGTAGATCTGTTCTGCTCCAGAGTGACTCCAAGTGCCACACGAGCAGTACACAGACCTCATTTATCAGAATCACCCTCCATGCCATTGAGTTTATACCCAGGGATGCCCCTGGCATTGCAGTGCTCTGCCCTGTACCTCCAGCACTGTTACAGGTTCTGTGGGCTGCACCCTGACCACTGCCTTTTCCAAAGCTGCTGCTCAGAGGCCTTTGCTTCAAAAGTCCCTCCATTAGTTTTGCTCAGCTGGTAGGACATGGGCTATGGGCCCTGCAGGGGCAGTTGTCTGTCTGGTGCCCTCATGAAGGTCAGACCATCCTCACACTGGAAATGCTGAGCCAGATGCCTCCCTTAGCCCTTGAGGACCATGTTAAGTCTTTTTAGCCTTTGAGGACTCAGCAGCCTTCCTCCCCTGGGTATTGATTCTGGGCAGAAGCAAGAAGCAAACAAATACACTGTTCAGTGATGTCTTGTTGTGAACTTCTCCATTGGCAATTGAAATTCAGCAAGCTGGATTCATGCGGGATGGAAGCCTGGCACTGGAGATGCATTAACTCTGACCTGATAATCAGACTCTTCTGTCTGGGCTAGAAAAACATGGACCTGGTGGTTTGTTAGGGACATGCTGGCAGACATTTAAAGACAGCGATACTAAAGGCACCATTATAATTAGCTCAACCAGAGACTGAGCACATAGATTGACTTGAAAACCAGTGTGGCTGTTCCTTGGTCGTCATGACCTCTGTAGAAAACACTGCTGAGAGAATACTTTGACTTTAGTCACCTAATTCGGTGTTACACATCCTTGTTAACAGTGTTATATGTTACCACTGTTAATTAAAGGTATCAGCATGCCCCATAATGAGGGAATGGTTTACCATGTAAGAAGTCACGTTATGGTTCTCAAAAACTAACTGGTAGGTTGACACTGTGTTTTTTAATATTCAGAAAGTGCTTGTTCCTTTTTTATGAAGCTTAAATTAAACACCAGAGGGGTATATTGAGATGAAGGGGAAAGATGTGCCCTACAGTCTCTTTCACAACAGCTCAAAACTAACATAACCACCTTAAAACAAAGGGAAGCTTTCATCCTTGTTCCTACAGCTACATATGAAAATCTGAATTGAAATGAGATTGAGCAACCAGAAGAAAATAAATAAGTAGACCTCATTCTTCCCTGTGGAAGTTGTTTCAATAGAAAAGTATTAGCCAGCTTCAGAAAATGTCACTAACTGTGTGAAAGTGGTCCCCTTGTACTTCCCAGTTTCCTTACTCCTCCCGTGATGACAATATCCCTTACAAGATACATTGCTGAACCAGGGTTGTGCAGGACAGTGAGGGGGACATTTTCTGGGGAGGGAAAATGTAAAGAAGTTTTTTGCTTTTTGTAATGTGTTCTGGAATCATTTGCTTTTCCTGTTGCTGTCTATTTTTCTTCAAAATTAGAGGAAACAAGCACAGGCTGAATTTTTATGGTGCAATTCACGCTCCTCATATTTTTCTAATTTTTTTTTCTATGCTTGTATATTCAAAGATCTAGATCTGATTTTTTTTTTTTTTATTAAATGCAAGCAAGTAACTTCCTTTCCAAAGTGAGCAGGGTAATCTGTGTCTGCTTGACTGGGCCCAGAAGGTTCTGGTTTGTGCTGGAGTCAGCAGCAGTTTCCTACAGTGACTTCGTTTGACCTGTGCTGCTCTGACGGGCTGGGGCTGGCAACAATCTCAGCCTCAGCCATCAAAACATTCCTTTGTAGCCAAGTGTCCTTCTGCTTTCTCTGAAATATCTGGTGTCAGTTTTAACAAGAGGGGAAACAGACGTTCGTCACCATTAATTCACTGGACAATTAAGCCGCTGATCTCTGACCTCCTGCCATTATTGGCTTTCAGAGCCAGGGTAAAGACCCCACAGATATCTGTTCTCTGTCATTCCCTGCGAGCTGTCCTAGTATTTTATTTACTCAAAGGCTTAGCTCTTGCCCACCACCAGCCAAATGTATATGCCTCGTAATAAAAATTGCTAATAAGCTGTCCCAGGCAGTGACATTAATCTCTGAGTGACGATAACAGCAAGCAAAGGGAACAGCTGGCCATCAGGAAAGCATGTGAGTGGGAATCATACATTAATTTAGATTTATGTACATATTAGAAGTGTCCATCCCCTGGCTGCAGCTGCTTTTGGTTCTTTGGGCTACCTGGACCAGAGGCAGGGGCTTTCCACTGGGAGGTGTGGGTGGTGTGGGATCACTGCATGGTGCTGTTTGTTCTTCTTCCTTCATCCTCCAGGCTGTGACAGTACTTAGCTTTTGCTGTCTCCTGGAGTCCCTGGTGGTAGGATTGTTGCTGCCACACTGCTCTCAGGGGGCTGATGGCCCAAATCAAAACCTTGTTTTAATTCTGGCCCCAGGGCTGCAGTGAGAGCCAGTGGAAGTGCAGGACTATGTGAGCAATGAGGAAATAGTTAATCCATGCCTGGCACAGAGCTCTGTNGGGTGGGAGAGGCAGCCGAGCTGGGCCAGCTGCTTGCATCATCTGACGCTTACACCATGCAACCCTCAAGCCTCATTTTTCAGTCAGTGCTTTTGAAGCACTTCATTAGCTAATCAGAGAAACCCTCTGCCTTTGCTCTATAAGTTTCCTTGGTTTTTGTCTTCTACCTTCTAATTTTCTTTTTTTTTCTTTTTCTTCTTTTTTTTTCTTTTTCTTCTTTTTTTTTCTTTTTTTTTTTAGTTCTGCTTTTTGTGCTGAGTCCTTCAAGTGGTAGCTATAGTAACACTCATGAATGAGTGACTGTAGTACACTTCTACAGCCCACTCCCCTCAGGAAAGCTGTGCCAGGCTGTCACACACCTGCAGTGGCTTGGCACCCCCTCTTTTAGGGATTTCTCCAAACAACAGGGACAGTCTTAGCTTGGGAGCCAGCTCCATCCCGCTCGCTATTTGCAGCTGCAGCCCACAGTATATTGTGGCAGAACGAATGAGTCACTGGCAGAGCAATCTGTTGCATCAGATAATCACAGATTACCTCCATTAACCCAAATCCCTTCTGTAACCTTTTACAAGAATGATCCCAAAAGCTGACGCATGCAATACTGTTACCATCACGTCTCGGGCTGTCAATGATTTTTAAAGAGGATGTTTTCTGTGGTTTCAGGGGTGATCTAGCAGCCTGTGCCAGCAAGATCCACAGAAAGCAGCTGTTGGTACCTTGTACTGGACAAGATGATGGGGCCAAAGCCAGGCTTGGTAGCTAAGGGGGAAGTCTCCCCTAAAGCTGGCCATGTCCTTTTGCATCAGTCCTGTGTGCCCCCTTACACCTTTTCCCTGGTATCCACAAAGAATCTCCTTCCTCCAAATCGATATCCGTGCCCACACCTTTTCCCCTCTGCCAGCTGGTCACTGCAACTGGCAAATGCTTCTTGTAAGCAGGCATTTCAGAGGGGTTTCGTCCCCTCTCCTCATTGCCCCTGTGGCGTGTTTGAAGGCTCCTCATATATCTTAGGGTTTAATTTATGCTTTATGCATATGTCTGAGAAATTGGTGTATTATTTGACCACAGAGAACAAAGAAGATGGTATTTATCTGCTTTTATGGTGAAGAAAGATGTGTCTGATCCTGATCCCAAATAGACAGTGACCCAGTCTGAGACATGTTATGATGCTGTACTTTTCTTCCTGGCTGACTCTGTAAGCAAAAGGGCTGAAGTGCCACAAAAGGGAAGTTCCCCTAAAACAGCTCTGGCAGTGTAGCCCATACACATCTACTAAGGAGGTTCCCAGCCTAATTTTCACTATTTTTGACTTGTGGATTTCTGGGTTCTTGTCAGAACATCTCAAAGCTTTACCATTTCAACCAGTTTGGTGGAACTAATAGATCAGCCAGGCCTAATAAAACAGCCTGTCTCAAGCCATTAATTTTTCATGACGTTTACTAAACTTCTTTCCTTTAGTCTTGTTGGTAAGTTTATTTAGGTGAGGGTAAAAAACCAGAATAGAACATAATTCTCAGAGCTCAGCTACAGACTGCTGATAGGAACACTTGAATTCTCACCTCCCCTCCAGCTGGATCTCCTCCCCACACTTCAGAAATACTCCTTATAAGACTCAAATGTCAGGATCACACAGGCTAAGTTATTTTTTTAGATACTGCAGAACTATTTGCAGGAGAAAAAGCCCACACAGCTCTTTGACAGGGACAGACAGAACCCACATCGTTTCCTGCTCAGGGCTGGGTTTTTTCATGTTCTCCCTCTGGAACTGGCATCCTATTTTTCAGGAGAGCTGAGCCCCGTGTATTTGCCTGTACCAGGGCAGGTTTCCTTGCAGTCCTTTCTGCCTGTCTCGTTTTGCACGTTGTGCTGTTGTGTTGCTAAACATCAGAACTGCATGTTACGGATCAGCAAATCAGCAGAGCTTTTTCAATTTCTTGTCATTCATCTCAGCGTCTAACCAGGACCCAGGAGTCCCTGTAAGGTATTTTGGGTTTAGGGGCCAGCCCTAAGAACATTTGGGCTGTTTGAGGAGCACAGCTGTATCCAGGAGTGCCACACATCCTCCTGGTCAGTCTACAAGGTCAGTACATGGTCTGTCTGTGGGTGGTGGGTTCAGAAACTCATAGAATATCCTGGATTACAAGGAACCCACAAGGATCATCATCCCAACCATGCACAGGACCACCCCAAGTTGCATTTGCAGGTTTGGGTTTGGAGGCATCAGTTGGTAGCTTGCTCACATGTTGCTAAACAGGGTAATAAATATATAGAACAGGTCATAAGGTTAAAAGCCATTGCTTAAAGAGGAGTTCCTTCCTGGAAAGATGTTATCAAGCCCTATTCAAGCAGGGTTTCTGGAGCAGGGATTTGCATTCTTCCTTGGGAAGAATGGGAAGCAGGTCTCTTACAGTCAGTGTAACTCACAGCTGTGCAAAGGAACTCAAGGGAATTGGTAAAAAATGTGGGAATTTAGAGTCACTTGAACATTCAGCTATGGGGAGACCACCTTCCTTGTTTAATTCTTGTGTACTTCAAAGCATGTGACAGTTGAGAACATTTCTGACAAAAGAATCTTCCTTTCAGAGAATGGAGTTTTGTCAAAAATTAAAGGGTTTGCAGGAAAGTGTCTGCTTAAAAGAAAAGATGATTTGCTTTTTCTGCCTTCTTATTGACAATATAGAAGCATCATTTTAACAAAGTAAAGAATTGTCAATTTACCATACCCATTTTTTTCCAGTGATACAATATCTTAGTACTCTATTTGATATGTTCTATGATAATGTTTTGACGTTAGAGAACTGAGATGACTCAAATGTTATCACGGTGAGATGATTTTGTGTCTTTAAATCAGAATTTTGTAGAACTTTGAAATATGGTCTCAGCTCCAGTTTGCAGGAAAGGTCCACTGAGAGATTTAATATTTTCAGCAGGGTGATAATCTTAAATCTCAACAGCTCTGTTTAAAAGCTTGGTCTCCCATAGTAATCATTGATACGGAAATGTTAAATTTTTCTTTCCTGTGATCTACACTACTGATGGAGAACATCTCTCAGATGTCCTCAGACAGTCCCCCAGACCTGTTGAACCACCCAGTACATGGCAGTGCATTCTAAACCCAGCAAAACTGCCAGGGTTTGTGCCAGTAGCCTTGCTTGCTTTAAGGTCAAGAATAGGAAATTAAAATTTTGGGCTCTTCTTAATTTTACTGTTTTAGATTACAGTTGGCTTTATTTTTGTAAGATTTACTGTTTGTTTGGGTTTTTAATAGGTTGTAAATCTTCCATATACTTTGTATCTTTTGGATTATTTTTGCTTGTGGCATAAAAGCCAACAATCTCTTTTTGCTCATTTATCAGCCGCAGTTAATAAACAAAATGCAGTTAAATACAAAGGTATAAAAGAGACATCATAATAGACAGACTATAGGTGTTTATGTTGGGGGAAATTAAACTGCAACCAGGGAAATTTGTGACCCAACAACTCTCTGTTAGCATAGCAGTGAAATGTAAATCCAGTATATGTAGACTGACCCACAAAACCCAAAGAAAACTTGTTCAAATAATCTCAAAGATGCATTAAAAATATCCAGTGGAGGATGTAGGCAGAGTTGTGTGGAGAATGCCAGAAATTGGAATGCCTACTTAAGACTAACAGAAGAAATTAAAGGCCTGTTTTTTAGGTTTAGTTAAGTCCTTTCAATATGCTCTGACCAGGCATAAAGGTAGCTTGCATAAAGACTCCTTTATATTCCATGGGTAGTAACAAAATGGCCTTGACATATGATAGTTAAGCCCTGAGGATCAGTCTTCAAAGACTAATCCCTTAGCTTTCTCTGTCGCTTCAGGGCAGTGGATGTTATTAAAGCATAATATTAACGTTATTATTAACATCAAAAATGTGTTGTTAAAGTCATGTTTCAGCCACTCATCGGTATTGAGAGTACTACCTGACCTCTTCTTTGAATCACAGGTAGCTATTCCTGCAGAAAGTGTTTATCAACACTGACTTGTGCAAGCCAGGGTTAATAGGACTTTAGATGCCAGTTGTATACAAAATATTTTGCCCTCTGGTCCCCTGGTAACCAGATTGCAAAGCCAGCCTGGCTCTGCTGGGGAGAAGCTTGTCCTTTTGCTGGTGAAATTCCCATCCCAGTGTGGTTCTGGAGGCTTAAACGTGAAATACATCTACTCTTCATTTCCAAAAAAGCAGCGAGGTGTTTTACACAGTGGTTGTCAGGCTTAGGTATTTGTAGCAACATGATGAGCAACCTGCTGTGCCAGCAGGGGAGATGGGCACAAAACCCTTATCGTGGTCTGTGACTGCTCGGAGCCGCGCTCGCCAGAAAAGGCTGCGGCAGATAAAGACAGATTAGCGTTGATAAGAGGAACCGTGTAACATGATTCTCCTCTGAGGAGGGCTTGCAGTGGATTTTTTATTGTATCTGATAGAACTCAGCCTCTAGAGGCCGGTCTGCAGAGGCACTGCACCCTGGGGATGGCAGACACCCACCTGCCCTTGGAAATCCAGCCCTCCTTATACCCTTCACGTTTTCCTTGGGCTCACAGAGGTTCCTAACAGTCTTGTAAGTGCTTGTTTTAAGCACAGGCTAATCAGGAGTATCATCTAAGTTCTTTAAGGAATAAAGGGGTTTTTTTTTTCCTGCTTTCCCAGAGAATAAGGGCAGGGTGAAGGGTGGGGAGCAAACAGTGTCTTTCATTCTTTGAAAACAAGCTAGTTTTATTTGCTAGTGCAGCTGAATGTAGGTGGGACTAACATGAAAGAAGAATAGTGAACCTGGGAGAACTTTTACATGATCAGGTCTAATAAGGGTGAAACTCTTTGCCTTAGGGGCTGGATGTATTAGACATGAAAAATTCCTAGGGGAAAATGATGGGCTGGTAAGTTTTATTCATGCTGTCTCATTAGGACGAGGTTCTCTAGGAAAACAAGATTAAAATTAGTATTCTTTTCCTTCACAAATACACAGTTAGTTGTTGGTATTCACACCCACTTGAGACATGAGGGCATTCAACAGCTCAGGGCGTTTACCAGGATCATAAGAACAGCCTGCATCTAAGTAGCATAGATGCTAAAAAAGAACTTGTTTGGAAGCAATACACCATGTTTTGTTAGCCCTATCCAATTAACAGAATATGGAACAAATTTAATGTTTTTCAAATACTTCAAAACAGCTTTCCATGGTCTTCCTCTGAAGCTGCCTGTGGTCCATCATGTACTGGCCAGACCTTACTCTAATATGGCAATTCCATATATAACACATAGCTTCAAATACCTCCATGGGACAGAGTAAAGAAAGGGTGGCAAGAGGAAGAGGAGAAGAAATGTAAACATTTTTTGAGTAGAAGTAGGGCACTAACTGTGATTTTTTTGACTTTTGATATTTTTGGAGTTTGCTTCACTGCTTTCACTGTGTAATCAAGGCCTTGCATCCTGAGGGTACAGAGCTCTGTGCTGTTGTTGGGAAGGCCTTGGGTGACAACCCAGGTACTGTTGTGAAATGGAAGGTAGAAGCTGTATTCATCCTCCAGTGACCTGTGGATTAACTAGACTGCAGTTAATACAGCTGAATGAAATATTTGGCTGTCTTGAATTACCCAGGCCTGGCAGCTTGGGGCGTGCTGCTTGTTTATCAACTTGGGCAAGAACAGAGCAGCAGTAGGAAGCCAGCTTATCCATCCTTAAAATCCACCTTGCCTGGTGGCATGAGGCACAAATGGAATATGCTACAGGCGTGGTGCTGGAATAAATTCATCCAACATTTTACTCTGTGTTGTGAATAATCTTCAATCATCTGAGCAGGAGCATGGCTTGATGGTGTCTTTAGCAGAATTTACAGGCTCAAAGCCTTGGCTTCTTCAGCTTCATCTTCGGCTCCGTCCTCTTGATTTCTCCAGTGATTTTGGACAAGCCACTTAATATCTCACTGGCTTAATAGTGTGCAGGTATTTTCCTGTCTCCTCTTGGTGTTAGGAGAGTAAGTATAAACTGAGTAATGGGAGGGAAAAAAAGGTAGGCACTTTAGGCTAAGGGTAGCTCCCGCTGGCAGATGTTTTACATGTGTGCCTCTGGTTATGTCTCTCTCCTTGCAGGCAGAGATCAGAGCTAGATTTGCTAGGCGGCATCACAAGATGATGTGAAAAATGCCATGTATTTTTCAGTAGGTAAGATGTAGAGCAAATGCTTTTGTTTCCTGCAGGACTGGTTGACGTGTTAGAGAATTAGCTTCAACCCTCAGTTTGCAAATGCTGAGCTGTTGAGTGCACGCAGGGAAGCAGGGCTGAGCCTTCGTGCTGCTGCTGGCAGCTCACCTTTTGTCGTCAGCAGCAAAGCAAGATTTTTAAAGCAGTCAGACTCTCCAACATCACACGATGGAACATACATTTAAAACATGGCACACCTGTCAAGTCCTGCCCTGAGAAGCTGCCTTGAAGAATGCAAATCTTCCTGCATGGAATAGACGGTGCAAAGGCAGCAATCAAGGCAACGTGTGAAAAGCTTCCCTCTGCAACCTGCACCGTGACCTATTCAGAGAAACCTCCCCTTTTAGCTTTTAGCTCCACTAGACAATTTACTCTGTCTCAGCTGTCTCACTGCATTATGTCCTTCAAACCCCCCCAGAATTAACATTTGGAGCCAGCAAACACTGCTGGCTCCACAAGAAAAGCTGAGAGCGGAAAGGTCAGGTCGATTAAAGCACTTGATCAGAATCTTTAACATAAAGACGTCACAAGCAAAGCAGTAATGCTACTTCACGCTCAGCTAAGAGCAAATGATTCATCAGACAAGGCTGCTTATTTTTGGAGGATAGCCACAAAAGAGGAGAGAACATGCTGGCTGTATCGATCACGGCTTTAACGGGGGACCGCAGAGCCCTTCTCTAGTTCTGATGGAAATTTAATGTCAGAAATACATCATCCAATGTAAATATATCAATATATATTTTACATTGAATGGATTTTAAAAATGTTCTGCCCCAGCTTAGCAGAATCATATCACCCCTGCACAAATCTCAGAGCTGCCATTTAGAGTATAGGGCTATTTTGCCATATTCTGCGTTGTTTGATGCTGCTAAAGATGCAGCCTCTTGGGAAGGACTTCTGTAAAGGTGGCTGGAGAAGCAGGTGTGCTCTGGAATCTCTAGTGCTTGTGCCTGAGGGTAGTCCTTCAGTAGCTGAAGATGTACTAGTGTTGAGCAGACGCAGCCTGAAGGATGGTTTCATCTGGCTCACCCCCACTGTCTCCTGTGTCCAGAAGTGTTTGGAAATGCTATGATTTGCGGCACTGCTGCCCAGGCTGCTGCCCATCCCTTGAGCTGAGAGCTCCTGCCTGCCACAAGCAGCACCTCTGTCTGACCCCTGGTAAGGGCAGAGAGGGTCTCTGCAGTGGCAGCAGCCAGAAGTGAGGAGCACCTGGAGGTTTAGGTTGGGTACCAGGAAAAGGTTTTTCACCCAGAGGGTGGCTGAGCACTGGAACAGGCTCCCTAGGGAAGGGGTCACAGCACCAAATGTGCATGAGTTCAAAAAGCATTTGGTCAGCACTCTCAGGCACATGGTGTGTTTCTTGGGGTGTCCTGTGCAGGGCCAGGAGTTGGACTCGATGACCTTGATGGGTCCTTTCCAGCTCAGCATATTGTAGGATTCTGTGATCCTAAGATAAATGAGTGTGAGGAAAAACACAAAGAGAAGAAAAGTTCAGGGAAGAAATGGTTCAGAGAAGAAAATGCAGACAGAGAGAATGATTGGAAGAGAGAAGGAACTTCCTGGTGGAAGGATCATTTTCCCAGAGGAGTATGTGAAGGGAGGGTGCAGGGAGAGAAGTGTAAGTACAGTGTGATGAGGCAAAGCGGGCAGAGCACGAAGGAAGATGCCCTTGGGAGAGAAGGAAAAGAGGAGCAAGTGGAGGTGGCAGCCTGGCATGCAGGAGCTGCAGTGCAGGATAACAGGAATGGGCTTCTGGGAACATGGAAGCCAGTGAAGACCCTTAGCCCTGCTGAATCCAACCCCTGTGGCCACTGGCAGGCAGAGCAGAGCCATCTGTGAACAGATGTGCTGCAGGAGTTGGTGAACAGATAATCACAGTGCTCACCTCAGCCCAGAAAATGCTCAACAGCACCTTGTAGCCCACCTAAGGCAAGACCAAGAGAGCAAGAAAGGCTCTCTGATTCTGTGGGCACAGGGATGGGAATGGAAGTGACTTCAGCAGCAGTGGTTGGGATGCACTGGAGAGGGGAGGTTGAAGCAGAATTCATTTCAGACCCAAGGGTACGTCTGTGTTCCATGATACTGTGTGGTGGGGAGGCAGTCTCAGCTCCCCATGCTCTTTGCAGTCTAATTCAGAGAGCACACAGGAGAGGATTGCAGGGCTGTACTTCTGAGAGCCCAAACAAGCTAGTTCCTGTATGGCCAGTGCAGGTATCTCTGCTCTACATTGCGTGCTGTAGAAATACAATCAGTTCCTACCAGTAAGAAGTTTAAAATAATTCAAGGCAGGCTCTATGATGGCAAAACCATTGGCCAGCAAAAGCAAAGGAATAAAAGGTGAGGTGCAAAAGAAGCACTCCTGTGCCGAAGATGATGCTGTGTGATCACAAGAGCAATACTTGTCATTTTTTCTGAGGCTCCTGTTGTCTCTCTGGTGGTCTGCTACCTTTTGAGTCAGCACTCTCCTAATTTAGCCTGCAATGTCATGCAGGACCCAACACACTCTCAATCTGCAACTGTGACTCTACCAAGCCCTCTACAGAATTAACTCAGCTCTGAATTAGTCATTCAGCGTGCCAGTGCATGTAAAATAGACTCAAGTGAATCAGATTTTGTGTGCGGGGACTGAATTGCAGTCAATACAGTGGCTGGGAGAATCCCAGTCTGCATCTGGGCTGTCATGTCCAGAGGGATCCTCCTCCTCCTCCACTGACTGCACAGCCTCTCCAGGCAGAACAGAAAGAAACAATGAGGGATTTTCTCCTCACGAAGCTGTTAATTTTCTCCCACAGCTCTCCTGTGGAAGCAGCAGTGACCAGAGTGTGTAACAGCAGCAGTAGTGCCTCACTGGCAGGATGTGTAATGTGAGGGGTGGGAGGGGATGGTGGGAATTGAATTTTGATCTTCAGTTTTCACCACTTCTTTTGGGATAGATTCAGGGCTTGCCTCAAAATGAGAAGGGGGATGGATACCTGTGTTGAAAAGGTGTGAGCTGCAATTTTTAAAAGATTGTTTGGTTTGTGTGAAGTGGCTGTTGGTTGGGGCAGAGGTGATGCTGGAGGTAGCACTGTCATCCAAACTGGACCTTGTGGGCCACAAGCCTGGACTCCCAACTTTTAGTGAGCTGATCTCAATCTGCCAGATGCCACCTCCTTGGTCTGTTCTAAGCCCAGGCAAGCTCAGATTTGATCTGTATCATAGAATCATAGAATGGTTTGGCTTAGAAGGCACCTTAAAGGTCATCTAGTTGCAAGCCCCCCACCACAGGCAGGGATACCTTTTGCTAGACCAGGTTGCTCAGGGCCCCATCCAGGCTTTCCTTGAACACTTCCAGGGATCTGCCTCTGCATAAACCCACAATATATCAGCTTTACTTATTAATGATATCCATAAGAACTGTGTCTGGGCAGGTAAACTCTAGATGGAACTGTGGAACTGTGCCCCCAAAGCAATCTAATCCTGATATTTCTCTCTCTGCAGGGGGTGGAGGGAAACGCAAAGGCAAAAGCAAAAAGTGGAAAGAAATCCTGAAATTCCCTCACATTAGCCAGTGTGAAGATCTCCGAAGAACAATAGGTAAGAGCTTTTCCCTTCTTCAGAAGCATTGCATAAATAAAACATTCTGTCAGAAGTGGCTGGTTAGAATGGCATTACAGGGAATCACTTTACAGTGGGCATGCAATGCACCTTCCTCCCGTGGTGCTGCCATGCAAACTCAGCCTTTTCTGTTCCTAAAAGGGGCTGTGGGCCAGGCAGGAGAGACTGGAATGATGCACTTGCAAGGCAGGGCTTGGGGCTGGCAGCATCCAGGCCCTCTGTTTTCAGAGGCTCCAGGACCCAGAGGGGTTTCACAGCTGGACAGGACCTGGCATGTGGGACAGGAGCTTTCACTCGCCTCCACCAGGGCCAGCGTGGCTGTAAAAACACATTCAGAAATGGATCTCCTCATCACATCCTGCATTCCCTTCTAATAAGGATCTCCTTATCTGGGAGGAAATTAGACTTGCTGACTGTAGGTGAAGTCAGTATTAATTATAGTCTGGATGTGATGTTTGGAGCAGCAGCCACTGCTTCTGCCAGGCAGGTTTGTTCAGCAGTGACATCCTCTATTCACAGCCACAACACTGCTTTGTAGAGGTCTTTTACGGGACATGTGAAAAAAATTTTTTAAACTTAATTTGTTTTATTCACGTGGGCCAAATGCTGCAGATTTGGAAGGGAGCTTGCACCGTCCATTTTCATAGCACTGCATTTCTCCTGCTCATACCTGCCAAATTTCAGCATTCTTTTGACTGCTGCCTTGGCAGACAGGGCTAGCAGCTATCTCCCTCTGCATTCTTCACTGGAAAGCCCAGGATTACTGGTCTCACCACAAGAGGTTAACTTCGGCATTTGAGGCTCCTTTTCTCCCCTACACATAAAATCCAGCCACTGGCAAGGAATGAATGAAAGGCAAGAATCTGTAGCAACTGAGATAACAGGCAGCATAATTTGTCTGACTGGGATGAACTCCTGGGGTCTAGTGACAGTGCCCTGGCACTATTTACATTAGAAATCCACAGCATGTTTATGCAGAGAAAATATGTGGAATGTTTCGAAACTCTTTTCTACAGTCTCCTTCATGAAAATTTTCTTTCCTCATCTTCTGTTATAGAGCTAAAAGGAGGTAAAGGAAAGAGGGGAGGCAGGAGCACAGAGCATAGGTTTCCCCCAGTTGACAAACATACAAAGCCTGACCAATTTCTGAAGGTACAGAACCTGCTGGAAGCAAATCTGACTTAATATACTGTAGTTTGCAAAGGGAATTCTCCCCATTGTTCTGCCAGCCTTGGTTTCTAAAAGGGAAAAAGGCTCCAGATAAAATGCTCTCTCTTTACAAAGGTGTGCTATCCTAAAATGAGTAGTCTTAAAAAAACTGTCTGCCAATTATTTCTACTTCTGAAATGATATTTCTGCCTTTTTTTTGTGTGCATGTGTGTTTCAGCTTCATGCTAATGTAATTTGTTTTGCATTTTTTTGGTGAAAGATTTGGTGATGTAACCAGGCAAGAGCTGTTGTGGGATCTCTGGGTGTATTTGGTTTCAGTCACTACAATGATTACCTGTTAACTCCGAATTTTAGCAACTGCCTTTTCCACAGTGGAAAATAAGGTCCAAATCCTGGTTCTGTGACTGATTTTTTGTTGAGTCACTTTCCCACTGAGCTGGATGTGATTGCACAAGGAATGAGGCACTGCTCAGCCTGAGTAAGGTCTCCTGTCCTTGCTGGCTCTGCCATTTTCAGTAAATCTCTGAATTTGAAACATCCCAGACAAGCAGTTGTCCAAACTTCTCCTTGCTCATACAGGGTGTCTGACACATCTTGGATGGGTGGGTCTGTAGCATTAAGTCATATTCATGTGTATGGTTGATCCAAGGTGCTCAGGACAGACCCATTGCAGATCCCTTGCACTGGGCTCTGTGTTCCCTGAACACCCAGAAACAAGTACTGGTCACTGCAACCTGGCCTTAAATTGCTTCTTTTACTGCCTCTGCTGAGGAAGAACAATTTCCCTGTCTTTAACCCTCCTTCATTTGTTATTTTCTGCAAGTCTTTTAAAAGGATCTCAGGATTTCAGACAAGTGCCTCCACAGGTATAGGGAATGTATTGAAACATCTTTCTTGGCCCTTCAACTGAACTGCTCTGGGTCTTGCAGGATCTTGGGGTGTCTGCCCATCAACCCCTCCCCTAACAATTTCTTAACCTAACAGTCAGTGCTAGTCATGAAATAGAGAGCCCAGGAAGGCTTTTTCCTCCAAGGCCAGGTTGGATGGGGCTTTTAGTGGAAGGTGCCTGCCCATGGCAGGGGGATTGGAACTAGATGATCTTTCCAACCTTCCAACCCAAACCATGGTTCTAAACTTAATACAAGGAAAAGGCTACAGCCTAATTCAATTTGTTTAGAGATCAAGACACATACAGGCAGGTTCTGCTCGCACAGACCTCTTTGCTGCCTGTGCTCCTCCCAGCATTTTCCGTCAGACAGAGTCTTGCCACTTTGGTTAAAAAAAAAAAAAAAAATCACAGTGAGTCTTAGAGGGTTGGATGAACTGGAGCACTAGGCTGTTGAGGTTTTGTTGTATTCCTCTTTTCTGGATGCTTCCCAAGAGCCTCTGAGGAAAGGCTTGAGGCAGGAATGGGATGGACTTTTTGATTTAGAGCAGTCCTGGACTGCACAGCTTAGTTTACCACGGCCGTAAGCAATGGATGGAAAATGCTGCTGTTGTAATTGTGGCAGTACAGCCTACATGTATGTGTAGATGCCCACATTTTGGTGTAAAAACGTGTGTGCTTTTGCACCCCACTAAGATGTACTGAAAAGAGTCTGTGTCTTTAAAAAAAATAGTGTAGTGTGAAAAGAAATCTGTGAAAAACAGGAAGGCTGAAATAAACCAAGGGTCTGCGACCTGTGTTGACACAATTATGAGTCAGTTCATACCTTTTGGTTACCTCTGTGTTTACAGGAGACTCTGTGTTTGACTATCCATCATCTGGTGTCTCACTGAAAGACTTGCTTAGTAAAGCCCTTTTTTCCCCTCCTTCTTGTGCACAGAAATAAAAATCAAAACACCCGAAAGAAACACTGCTTTTTGATAAATAAACAAACACTGGAAACATCTTTATTAAAAGTGCCATTTAGCCAAGGAGCTATTTTTTTGGACTGGACTTAAAAGCGACTTCTTTTCTCCTTTCTTTTTTGTCCAAAGTACGCAACACCTTTTGCAGGGAAATTCAGTGGCCTTCATTGTGTGCTAATTAAATAAGCAAGGGAAGCAGGGATGCTGCACTTTACTGGGCTCTGAGAGAGGCTTGTATACTATAAATGGCTAATGCATGTTTCCATTTGCAGCCCTCTTCCTGGCTGTATTTAATTGTATTAAAACAGCCGGCCCTTTCCAGGTTGGAAGATTTCCATATTGGCACCAGAGGCTCAGTCAATCGATAAAAACTGATGTTTGAGGCATAGTTACCATGACTCATGTGATGGATTGTTGCATTGCACATGGATGCTGCTGTAGATGGGGTTCTGCTGTCTTTAAAACTCACAGATGAAGGCTTGGCAAAACAGAGATGTTTCAAGGGAAGAGAAGAAAATAGCAAGGAATAGCTTTAAAAGTTCCTACATTCGACTTGACATGAAGAGATGCCACAAGTTAGAGATACCCACCAGTTTAAAGGACATCAGTAAACAAAAATCAGTACATAAAAAGTTGTGATTTTAAAGGCCAGAGCGTCTTTTTGATGATAAAAGATTCTGGATGTCTGTAAATATTTCTGAATGACGCAAAAGGGTCTGTTGGTTAAAAGTGTGGAATTTTTATTTATTTTGCTCAGACCCATTCTGTGCTTTTTTCTTGCGTAAAAAAACTGCCTGGGTGAAAGAGTTGGTTATTCTGATCTTTGGCAAATTTTCATTCACAACTGTCCAAATGGTATATAATAAATCAAGATTTTTTTTTTTCCCCCCCCATAGATTGAACCTTGTGGGGAAACTGCCACAGAATATGCCTGTGTTTATTGCATGGAGTGATTTGTTGCATTATTGCAGAAAACTTTTAACTCCTTTGGTAAAGCAGTTTCTGGTTGTGCATGATGCTCAGGTAGAAGAGAACTCTGAGATCTCTCTTGTTAAATATTTTTATTCAGTGCGATTTCACAGTCAGAAAGATCAACCCTGTTAATATTAATTTGGCCATTCTTGGTTTAAAAATAAAAAATAATCCTTCCTTTGCCATTTAACCTCTTGCATGGCATTTGCATCCCATTTTACCCAGGGTAAAAGCAGCTCGAGCTTCCAATCCTGGCACATTCTTTTCGGTATTGTTAAAATTACACTTCTGTGTGAGCACAAACACTTTGTAGAGCTGGTGAACGGAGTAAGTGGGACAAAATTGAAGCCTCAGAGTTCACATGCTCACTTCTCACAAAAGCTGGCTCTTTTTTTCCCCCCTGAGTCTCTTGGGTAGTGTACTTTTTCAGACATGATCAAGACCTTCACCTACATGATTTTTTTTTCAGTCACTTTGCAGTCTTATCTGCCTGGAGGCACAATGGGCGGTGCAGGCTCTGCTGTGGGATTCAGACTCTTGTGGAGCTTCCTAGAAATGCTTTGCAGCCTGCACTGAGCTCCATCCTGTGGCAGAAAGCCTCCTGCTGTACCCCTGTTGTCTCATTCAAAGGTAGATTGGATGTCCCTGCTCTGCTGCACAGTGCTGGCATGTCTTTCATGAATTCCCACCAGTGATTCTCAGGTTTCTTGAGTCCAGAAGTTTTCCAGCACTGGAGAGAGAAACTCACGGCTTGAGGGGTCTTGCAAAAGCAAAGTGTGAGTTTCAAGGCTTGCTCAGGGGGGAAGCTCTTCCTGAGAGACTGAGTGACAGCATGGCCTGGCAGTGTCCATTGTGGGGTGACTCTGTGGCACCCCGTCCCTCTTCACTGGGAATGGCATCACCCCTGGGGCTGTATCTCCTCAGGGGATGGAGATGTAGGCAAGGAAATACACTCCAGGTGCAGACCCCAGAGCCTGAGACCTCGTGGTGGTGTTGCATGTAAAGCTCAGGCACTGGAACCGGGAGAGAGAAGGCATCAAAGCCCAGCCTGATCAAAAACACAAAGAAGCAGCCAATTTTCTCTCCACCAAATTCTTCACCTCTGATGTTTACAGTGATTAAAAAGCATGGTTGGGAAATGTAATCCTGAAGCCAACAAACAGATCAAAGGAAGGAATTGCAGCTTGCCTTCCACTGTAAATAACCAAGCTCAGCTGGTTATAACTTCTGTGATTGTCTTGTAGTATTGGTCTGAATCCTACACCTAAGGCTGGTCTCATGTTTTTGGCTAAAACTAGAGTTTCAGTTTTTGAGAAGTATTTTTTTGGTAGAAAGCATTAGCTTTCCTTGGAAAAAACCCTTACATTTTTATTGGAAATAGTTTTTCAACAAGCAGTCAGGATTCCATGGCATGAAACAACCGCAAGGGGAACCATCTCCTCTTTTCCTTCCAAATGTGTAGGAATCAGGATAGCTGTGTTGGGAAGATGCTGGTGGGGGGTGTGTGTGTACAGCCAGAGCTGAGTACCCAGCACAGAGCTCTACACCACTTCTGGGAGGAACTGGCTTTTCTGGAAACCTAGGGAACTAGAATAAGTTGAGTAGAAAATGCTGTTTAGTAAAAAATATTTAAATAAATAAATAAGACAACATACTGTATTATTGTTACACTGTTAATCGAAATATATTTCTAGAGAAATCCATATCATTTAAGGCCCAAGCTGGTAAACACATAGGCTCAAAAAGAATTTTTTTAACCACACAGGGCATCCCTTTAAATTCAGTTGATGCCAGGTTGGGGGGGGTTTAAGAATCAGAATTGTGCCCTGTATGAAAAGCTGTTTTCCCACATTGGTGCCCTTGGATACCTGCAACATAAGACACATTTCACCCTCTATCAGCAGCATCAAAGGGATGTCTTGCTGTTGTTGTGCTGTCACCCAAGTGCCAGCCCCTCACCTGGGGTATCTGTTCACAGCCCCAGTGCTCAGGGGAGGGAGTGGGACTGCTGCAGGGGCTCTGCATCAGCCCCGGGGTCACCAGCTCCTGAAGGCTC
Source organism: Vireo altiloquus (assembly GCA_013396875.1). Lineage (NCBI taxonomy): Eukaryota > Metazoa > Chordata > Aves > Passeriformes > Vireonidae > Vireo > Vireo altiloquus. Next base: position 257,661 of record VZRF01003315.1, on the reverse strand, counting down.
GTTGTGGATGATCCCATGGATTCTGGAGTGGTACCTAACAGAAAATCTCCTGGGATGAGTTATCCTCTGTGGTGGTTGTCTGCAGGGCCAGTACAGAAAGAGCAGAGAGAGGAACCCAAGGAGGACTGAAAACAAAGTTGGAAGGACTGCTGAAAGCTGTGGATAGGATTTATTGCTCTGGAAAAAGTTATGCAGATTTTTTTGGATTACGTTAATGAAGAAAAATACCTCAAACTGATCCATTTCTAAAGGAGAAAGAGAGTCCTTCCCCTTGACAGTGCCCACTCCATACACTTCCCTTCCCCTCGCTTTAGTGGACACAACTTTCCCCTCTCTTTCTCGAGCTAAAAGGTCTCTGTTGCTCCTTCGAAGTACAGCTTAAGCAATCCTTCCAGCACAGACCTTCCTGCAGAGTTACCCTGTAGTTTCTTGGACTTGACATGCTGTCCCATATCGTGAATACATCTAAATTAAATTAGATACTCTTCAGGGGCAGGAGCTGACCACATGATAGAAACAGTTCCAGCACATGAAATGATATGGCTGACGTCAAAACCATATTGTTTGTTTACAAACCCACAGTTGGTTCAGTTCCTTTCTTTAAAATCCTTCAGATTCAACTGTAATTCCATCATAAACATGGGTTTCTAGTGCTCAAATGTGGACAAACACAGCAATGTTTGGTGCCCTTGCAAGATTAGCTGTATCCAGTTTATAGCTATGGGTGAAATTGAGAAGGGTTGGGTTTTTTTTTCCCCTTGCAATTTTTTTTTAATGCCATCACTGAAAGTATGTGAAAAACAAGCTGTTTTATGCAGCTAGTGAGACTCAAGACTAACACTGGGAGAACAGGCTGCTTGCAGGCTGCTTGTGCTTGACAGCTTCCAGGACGGGAAGGGGACGCAGGGGAAATAAGTTGAAATGATCTCAGTCCACGTTCTATTTACAGAATTTATTTCACAAGACTTAATCCATTAAGTATTACCTTGGCAGGGTCAATCCAGAAAGAAGGCAAGAAAGACGTTGCTATTCTCCATAAAGATCGGGCAGCAAATCCATGTTTCCTTAACAAAAAGTGAGCCCACACCAGTCACCCTTCAGTAGAAAGCCTCCTAAGGAACAAATATTATCACTAAACCTCTGTATTTGTGTTTTGTGGCAAAGACTGTATTAGCCTTTGCAAACAGAGAAGGAAAAAATTGCTACGACTTGCACACCTTGAATTGCTTTCCAACGTTTTTATGGGGATATGCAGGAAGGGAATTAGAAGAGAATATATCCTTTTACAAGATCCATTTCATCTCTCACTGAAAACAGAAGTAGATATTGTGAGCTGCAGGGTTTTTCATTATCTCATTAGGTAATATGAGTCATTAAGGCTAATTAATACTTATGCAGTGATTTGTAAAATGCTACAGAAGTGCTCACGGGTCCTGTTAAATAGTAGTACTTGGTTGTTAAGGAAATTTATTTTAAAACCAATTCAGCATTTGCTGGGTATGGGGAATGAGAGGTAGGGCTGCATTTATGGTAAAAATTTACTCTTATCCCTGCAGGACTCACTTGCAGCTTTGCCCCTGGTAGCGATAGGAAGGTGGTGGCAGGACAAAGCTTGGTTGACTCTGCTCAGCTCTGCTGGAGCCAGTGAGAAAGTTTCTCTTAAATTAAACTGTGCAGGAGCCCTCTTATAATGAAAGGAGGGAACTTCAGGGAGGGAAAAGGGGGAGAAAAGGTCTGCCAGACCTACTTTATAGGGATGCTGTGAAGTGAGCATCCTGAAATCCTCACCTTTGGGGATATACTCAGATTTTTAGGGAGGGATGGCATTAGACAAAGTTAATGCTTCTTGAGGAAAAAACTCATTTGGAGTAGCTGGTGGAGGAAGTGTTATTTTGACTTGGCTTCTGCTGGTTACTACAGAGGCCTCTAGGATTGAGGCTGGACTTTGTTTTAGGCTTTTCTGGGAACAGTCATGCACCAGGTAAGGTGCCCTAGTGGAAATATGGCCTCTTATTGTCCTTGTACTCATGGTTTCTGGCTTTCAAGGAAAGGAGAGGTTGAATGTTTTTAAGATAATCCCACACCTATCTTTTAATTCTGATTTCAAGACAGCGTGAGGGAATTCATAAGTGGAATGTTACAGGCCTGATATTTCAGTGGTTTGGCTGAATCCCTGAAATCTTTGAGAGATTCCATTTATTTTTCAGGTGATCGCTCTGTGCTGCTTTGAAAACATTTGGAGGTGATAATTTGAAATATTTCTCTGTGCTCTGTAGGTCAGAAATCAGGACATGGCCATGAATTTGCTAAATATTCCTATTAAAATAGAACCCCCACTCGGCAGGATCAAGGAGCTATAAGGCCATTTCTGAACAGAGTTGGTTGTGCCAGTAGTATTATTTACTTATTAATCACATTTTTACCATGCTAAACTAATTCCAGAGAATTCTAAGACAAGTAAAATGAAATACTCTCTGCCCTAAACTGCTCTCTCTTAGCTGAACTAATGGAAAGTCCAATGTAGGGAAGGGAAACAAAATTATAGAGCAGAATAATATAAGGCAAACTAGGAAAAAATCTCTCAAGTTTGGGCAGGATGGTAGACTGATACTTGATTTTGTTGAAGAATTCCCTGTTGTCCTGGCAGCAGTCAAGCCAGTGCAAAAATGGTTCAATAAATAGTCTGAACTCTTATAATCCTTAAAAAATACATTATGGACCGAGACATTGAAGTTACAATTCAATTTAGTATATTAAGAAAAATGTGAATAATTCTTCTTTCCAGAAGAATTATTGATTAATTTCAAAAGGTGGGAAGTCTCTGTGGTATTAAATGACACACAAAAACGTAATCTTTGCAGATGGTTACGAACTTCTTTTGTACCTGCCAGATTTCACCATCCTCCAGCCCTGCACCAGCTTTCTGTTTGTGCAGTGGCACTTTGAAGGTCTCTCCATGTCACATTGATTTTCTGAGCTCTCTTGGACAAGTTAGGTCAGTGTTGACAGATTGGTGAAGGCTGTTCTCATGAGCAACAGGACCTGGCTCGACTACATACAAGTATTTGCAGTGTTGAAACAGCTCTCTATAAGTAAGTGCTTTCAGGCTTTCATAACTCCTGGTTCAAAATATTTTCGGCATTTGTAAACACGGCTTATGGAGAAACATGAAGCACAGGAAGAATTTGGTGTAAGTCACTTCAGAACTATTCTGATCAGTCCAAACAAACAACATGCAGCACTTGAGCACCAGGTTCGTCGCATTTGACCTTTTGGTGTGGGTATAGTTTGTTTCACGAGCAGTGAGCTTCAAGAGAGGTCTAAAAGGGAAGCAGGGACACCCTCAAAGGTACAATACTGACTCTATAATGCAAAAGAGAGAAACATGTAGTGGGGAGCTTACTGAATACCGGGGAATATTTGATTTAATGTAGCAAAGTATGCAATGTTTATGCTGATCAGCTCTTCCAGCAGCCAAAGCCAACTGGCAGCCCTGCCACTTCAAGCAAGATCTTCTTCAGATTTCCTTTTCAGATGTCTTCAGCTGAACCTGACCATGAGTAACTAGGTGGGGAATCTTTGGGAAAGACCTCTCTGCTGGTGGTGGGCTGGGCCACTCATGGGAGGAAACAAACCTTTGTGCTTGGCCTGGGAACAACAGCACTGTTGGCTCCTGGAGGCCTCTGTGCCTGAGGAGGATTAAGAATGGAGGACAGGAAAGTGGGTGAGCTGGGGGGAAAAGCTGTAGGTAAATAAAGATACATCTCCTTTGTATCGCCAGTGGGAGTATTCCCAAGGCTTGTTCTGCTTGTGGGAGGAGAAAAGCCACTATGAAAAGAGCAGCTGTTAAGCAGCCCCAGTGCTGGGAGTGGACCTCATGACTGTCCTCAGCTCCATGGAGGCTTTCTTCCCTTAAGGTAGAAACTCTTTCCTTCTAAGACTGCTTTCATCCCTGCCCAGGAGACTGTGGGTGTCCATGGGGCGCCATAACCTCATTATCTTTTATGGAAAAAAAACCCCAACCAACTTCTAAAAATATTGTCTATGTCAGTATTGTCTATGCCAGTGTGACTATGAATCAGTGGTCAGAGCTGCGAGGGAGAATTACAGCCTTTTCTCCCTGTTCTTTGCCATGGACAGCCCCAAGTCCTGTGACTGGGACTCAAGTCTTTTTTAGAATCTACTTCAAAGTCTCCTCGGGGGGCCTTTCTTATGAGTTAAAAATCAGCTCGTTTAGGTGAGATCTTAGGGAGTGAAAGGAGGCAGTGCAAAGTTTCGAACTCGGCAGAGGAGCTGCCAACGCAAAGGTCACCCAAGGTTGTGGTTACTCCCACTGTGCTCTGCAAAGGGCTCTGTGCACTAGCACAGACCGGGATTACAACAGGGCCAGCACAGAGACAGGGAAGACATGGATCCACCCTGTAACCATGTGGTTTTCGCAAGTTTTCTGGCACTCACTGGCCTCTGTTCCGAATCCTGGAGGAGCTCTGGTGGAGACCTGCCATCCCCGTTGAAAAAAAAGGGCTAGGATTTTGCTCTCAATAGCGCCGTTGAACTATGTGGAAAGTAACCATCACCCACAACCCTAGTAAAGCACCTATGAAATCTACAGAGTGCTCTACAGGGCTCACTGTAACTCATGGCATAGGTAGGATATTCCTCTATTTTCTCTTTGTTCATATCATATGAGAAAACTTGTCCTTCTCCATCCCCAAGGACAGATTATAGTTTTTTTCCCTAAACTCCAGTGTTCATTGCAGGGGGTTGGACTAGATGACCTTTAAAGATCCCTTCCAACCCAAACTATTCTGATTCTATGATTTTAGCCTTCTGTCTCACTCGTTGCTGGAGGCTGATGATGCTAAATCACATCTCCCAAAAAGCCTTTATGCTTCGTGTAAATTAGCTGATAGCTTCCTTCTACTGATGCAAGTCAAAACAATGCTTTAGCTGGCAGAATTATGTGGAATTCTGCCTCATCTGTTTTTTGCCTCCCATCAACAAACTCGTATTTCCCTAACAAGTCCTCATATCTGGCAGTTTTCCAGGGTTTCCCTTTTTGGTAGGCAGCAATAAGGAAGGGAATCTCATCTTGCTGCCAGCTCACCCACTTACAGCATGCATTGGGAAGGGATCAGAAAGCCTTTCCTTTGACTGCCTCAGAGAGAAAGGGCACTGGGAGTTCAGCTGGAGGCTCTACCCATGAGATGTGGGTCATCAAGACAAATTAGAGAGCAAACACACCCCTCTGCTTTCCTCCCTGCCTTTTTTACCCTTCATTTAAGCAAATCTGAGTCCTGCTGACAGGTAATGCACAGATAGCCCTTGAAAGGGAGATGTTGTGTGTATCACCAGGCAGGTGCAGTCTGACTTCCCTCTCTGTGCTGTGGTGCAGGGTGGAGGTACAATGGCAAGAGAGGGAATATTCCAGTGACCATGATTGCTCGCCCTTGGCCGGCTCTGCCAGCCTGGGTGCCAGTTGTGGTGGTGGGTTCTGCATAGCTGTGGGTTTGATACCAGGCTGCCTTGCCAACTGGCAGCATGAGCTGGGTGACTTTCAACTCCACAAATGCCATGCCAGCATCTGTTTCTCATCCTACAGCATGTTAAATAATGCACATTTCCAGCTGTCTTCCCCTTCCTTCCCAATTCCAGAGCGCAGTTTGCTGCTTTCATGCATTGCTCTGGGATGCATTTCCAGGCTATGCCTTGCAGTTGGCAAGGCAAAGCTGGTCAGGGGGCTGCAGGATTTGATGTGAAAGGTCCATGCCCTCATCCTCCAGCACAGATCAGAAGAAATCCTCAGCTGTGAGGAGTCCTACAGCTTGTGAAATGCGTTAGTTAAACAAGAATCTCTGGAAGAGGTAGAGTGGTAGAGGTCCTCTGCAGATAACTTGGCAGCTCCCTAATACAGTATTCATGGCTTCAAGTCTCTCAGGGAAAAAAAACCCAGCTTTATAAAAGGTTTTTTAAAGCCCTGCTTTCCAGTAGGAATGTATTTGAAGAACGCAGTGAAGGCTGTGGAATCATGCTGCTTACAAGCAGAGGAAAGATTAAATTCCAGTGCTTTGTTTGGGGTAAATTGCTGACCTTTGTCTTCAGCGTTAAAGCCATCTGAAGAAAACCATTCCTAGCATGCAGCAGGACAAGTTGCTTTTGCTAGATTCTTTTCTGCATACAGTGTAATGTTTTAATATGAATATAGGAGGAAACAAGGAAAATTGAAAGCATAATTCATTTTGAATGGCATGATGTAAGAGGTGATTTCTTTTAAGGAGCTAGAAGGCAGAGGGATCAGCATTGAATATTTTAAATAGGCTCTTGGAACAATCCTGTTATGGACTTCCCCATCTCTCCCTCCTCTTAGGACTGTAAGTTCTATGTTTCTTGCTAGTTCTCTTTTTTTTATTTATAGACTTTAAGCCTTAATCAGAACAGTCTTACTTATCAGGTTGTAAAAATCCTTTATTTTCTGTCCCAGAAAGTCAATAAGTGTTTGCTTCTTCAGCTCAATAACAGTTCCCCATTCTGCTTTCTGGGCAGATTTACTCAATATCACTTCAATTTCTACCCACTGAGCCAATGTCTCTAGGCACAAACCCTTCCTTGCTGCGTTACGACTAAGCCTTTTCTACAGTAGCCTTACAATTCCCCAAATTTCTCCTCCCCCTTCCAAGGCTGGGCACGCAGATGGACCCATAAAGGATGACCTGGAGAGTGCATTCCAGAGGAGACAGCCCTTACACCAGGAGTGTTCGCAGAGCTCCAGCCCAGAGCACTGAGCTGACCCCGAGCTCTCCAAGCGACTGCAGTGACACAGCCCCGGGCACGGGGTCAGCACATGTCTGGTGTTTAGGTGTGGTGTTTTCCACTTGAGCTGGAGCTCAGCTCCCAGCTATTGACAGCCACAGGAAAGCCCTGTGCAGTGCACAGCTGAGAAGGGCACTCGGCAGGAATAACCCATTGCAAAGCATCCTGCTGCTCTCAGCCATCCGAAAGGGGAGACGGCGCGCGGGAACCTGGCACGGGCAGGAGGTCCACAGTCAAATGTCAAGCCCACAGTTTTTCTCATCAGCCATAAGGAGAAAAGCACTTGGCAAATCCAACCCAGCCCTGAACCTGAGTGACAGAACAGCCTCCTTCAATCTGGCTTCTCAAAAATGCTGACTTCTTCAGGGTGTTTAAGTAAATCCGTTTTATTCCTCACCTCAGGCTTACAAGCTCCAGTTATGTCTCTGAATGCTGTTGGATTGGCCTGTCACTCAGCTGCCCTAGAGTGTACCCAGTGCTATCCAGATGTGATGTCCTGTCAGAGCTCTGCATGTGGAATAAAGATAGGGATGGTGTGGATCTCCCCTGGTAGTTCTTAGGGTCAGGGAATCGGAGCTTGGCATTGCTCTGCAGCTTCTGTTGCTGAAGAAGGGGAAGGCCATGTGGTCAGTGTGCTGTAATAAATATAACTGACCTATCTGAGAGAGCTGCTGTGAGCAAATAGCTATCTGAGGCCTGGAGGAGGTTATCAGTCAGCACAAGGAATGTGGCCTCTGGGTCATATTCAGTCCTGGAATCAAGCAGATTGGGGTTAAAGAGTCTGAGAACGACAGAGCTATGGCCATGGTGAAAGATCTGCTCTAACTCAAGGCAAGGAAAAGTGAATGCAAATCTAATCTCCCAGGCAGCGTGAGATGAGTAGGAAAACATTAACACCACCATAAAAACCCATCATCAAAAGGCGAGATCAAATGGAGAAGATCAAAACCAGCACCACAACAGGCGTTCTGGTTTTGGACCGGTGGAAGTTCTCGTGATCTCTGGACTGAGTTAACAGAAGTTCTTTGCCCAGGGCCCTTGTCAAGCAGTCCATGATTTACTGGTGTGATTGCACATGGTTAGTGCAGTGGGCATGGGAGCAGCCTGAAAAGAGTGGCAGCACAGGCTTGTGAAGAAGTAGCAGGAGCAACAAATGTTTCTGAAAGGCTTCCCCCAACCTGAAGAGGAACATTCCAGGGTGTTTCGTGCTGTTGCCCATTGTAGCTGGCATAGCCTCGTAGCCATTTGTTGTTTCAAAGTGTGCCTGCACTGTCATTTCATGGTGTTGATCTATGCTGCTTTAAAATAGAACGCTTAGAAAATGGATCGTGCTTGGACCTCCTGGTCTCTGATTTGCCGCAAGTGAAATTTATGCCCCTATTAATTTTGGAGAAAGTTTTTATCAAGCATTGTCTCAAGCATTTGTTCTTATTATTAATAACCTATTGTAGCTCTTAGAAACCTCTGCTCTTACCCAGGACTCAATTGCCAGCTCTCATGGACAGTGGGAGTTGTGGGATCCAGAAACGAAGTCAATGCCGTGTGGCTGGACTGATGTAGAGCTGTGAGATGTGATCTGATCCCAGACACAAGTAAAAGGTGTTTCTGTCTCTGGGCAGTAACAGAGTTTGTTAATCAGTGATTTCTTACCTTCCCTATTTTTTTTTAAATAAACCCAGATATATTCCAACTGAAGTGTGAATACTTACATGGGAATTTTAAAGCTCTGGCCTTACTTACTGAGATATTAAAGTCATTGGGCTCCTCTGAGCACATGCTGAAAGACATAGTCTGTTCCAGGTGTTTTCTGTTATTTAATCAGAAAATTATATGAAGGCTGGAGTGAAGAATACAGAAAAATCTGATAAAAACTTAGGAAGATAACAAATTAAAATGTTGTCTCACAAGAATGCTGAATTGGGGAAAAAAAGAGAAGCAGACCATTTCAGTTATATGAATTATCTGATTTGGAGAGCTCCACAGTACAACGGTTCCCATTGAAATCAAGGGACTTTGTATAAATTCCTGGACTATCTTGCAACATTTTAAGACTTTTCACAATGATGGATGAAGAGGGGAATTATCTGAATAATGTACTACAGTACTTGCAGTGAGGCTGTGCCAAAGGCAGCACCAGGTGGCAGGATGGATGAAATCAGACTGGTCAACACAGACACCTAAGGCAAAGGGAGCGTTGTCTTGAGTCTCTTCAGTGGAAATACCATTTGTGAGAGACACAAGCAAACTATTCCACACTAGAGCCAGGTCTGGCCACTCTTACTGATCTAATCAGCCTCAACTGAGGAGAGTAACCAAAACCAGTTTTCTTAATTGTGCTGGAAATTTTACATCTTCCTTCTGTCGTATTTTTGCTGACTCCCTTCCAGTATTTGCACAAGCTGTTGTCGTTGAACAGTGTAGATTGATTCTGGCGAAAGTAAGGCAAGTCAGCCATGCTCTCCATGTTGACTGTGTGATTCCAAAGTGGTTTGGCCACTCCTAAAAAATGAAGAAAGAAAATTCTCCTGGTCCTTGGCAGAGGATGAGGTGAATACTTTCCAAACACCCTGATTTCCTTTCGCTTAAAGTCCGACATCCAAAAAATGGGGAGGCTGTCGTCACATTTATGAGTGAGTTCACTTGAGAGCATGATGATCACTCAGGGGAGGTTGGCCAACAGGACAGGGTGGAAGAGACACCTCTTGCGGATGGTTGTTTGGTTTTTTTTCCTCTGGGGGACTTACTTGGGACACTCCAAGACAAAAGACTCTTGCTGTCATCCGCAGCAAATGTTCTCCAAGTACTCCACCACATTTGGCAGTCGCAGCCAGGGTCGACTCAAGTCTTGATGTTGCCCAGGACTGTAAATTCTGGTCGGTGTAGTTTGTTGTGAGAGGGATTATCAGAGAAGATCTTTTACTTTAGCTTGTCTCTGCTCTGCTTGGGCACTGCAGCTTATATGGCATTTCTTATTTAGAGTAGGATGTTAAATGTAGTGTCCTGGCCACATTCCAGCCTGGGTGTTTATATTTGGCTCAATTAAATGCCATTGCTGGATCATTATGTGAAAGCAAACTGTGGTGCTTGTCCTTTGCTAGTAATGTATATACTCTGAAGACCTGATTTATGGAGAGGCACATCAGCCCTCCTCTGAGGATCACAAAGTCATGATTCACATCAATAATGATAATGTGCACTAGACCAGACCTTGTGGATTCTTTTTCTTGTTTTTTTTCTTCGTAATCTCAAGGTTTATTTTCTTGCTCTTGCAGTATCATTGCTTTTCCTACAGCATTACTGTCCCTGAGTTATCACATGATCTATCTCCAGCGTGCTGCTGTACCACAGGTCCACTGGGTGGGGGAAGGATAAAAAGCGAGATCTTTTAAATCAGGATAGTTTCTCAAATGCATGTTTCTTCAAGAGGCTTGTTTAGTCTCCTTCTGTTTTGCCAGGACGTGTGTTTTTAGGAGTCTCCTCCTTTCCCCGTTTAAGTCATGATTCTCTTTTGCTACATCAATAGTAGCAGTCGAACCTGAGAAGACTTGGAAGATGTCTCTGACGGGCGTCCAAAAGCAGTGAATATTTATTCATATTCTCTAAACTTTTCCACTCATCGGGGTAGGACTGCCCTGTTTTTCTGTGTTTATTCAGTGCCTAGCACCGTGCTCCACTCCATATGTTCCTGGTCCCATGCCATGATTAGCCATTAGCACAGTAAAATAATCTTTATTAGTAATAACGCTACAAATTATTAACAGGAAGAGTGAATGAGGAGACACAACTTTGCTTTCCCCTGCATTGCTTCTTTGGGACAAGGTATCTATTCCAGCATGGCAATGCTGCAGAGATGCAGAGGAGATCTACTCCTGTCTTCTCTTTAAGTTTTATATCAGAGGGACAGCCACAGGTTTCCCCTCTCTGCATGCCAAAACCCAGGTATTTATTTAATTTTTAAAAGTATTGATTGAATTATCTTATTTTCTAGGTGCGAAGAATGGTAGAAGTTGTTGAGCTGTAGAGCAGTGGTTTGGCTCAGCCTTGTCAGGTGTACTGACCTGTTGAAACATAGCAAGAATCCAGGTCTTGCCTAAAAAGGATTTGTGGCATGAGATGGAGAATCAGTTGCAGATCTCATTAAGGCCGAGTACATTTATTTTATTTTTACCTGAAGCGTAATTAATTCAAGAAGCGAGTTCCACAGGTTATGTTAGATATTCGTGGGCCGAGATGAAAATGAGGAAAGCTGGTCATTTCCTCATAGCTGCGTTGCAATGAACAGAACAAGAACAATGGTTAGTGAGGGGAGACTCCTGGCTCCAGCTTTCTTCCATAAAGCATCTAGAGGCTGGAATTCACACATGAACGATGTGCCTTTGTGTGTGTTCTGAGAGCAGCACGACAGAAATGTTGTGCTGTGACTTGCCTAACGTGTAGCTCCATTTTCCAGCGGTTTCATGCCCGCTGTTGCTAGCAGGATCCAAGACCACAGCTCTAATGGCAAATTCACATGGGAACTAAACGTGCCCAACCAACCTCAGGCTGCCTTCAGATCTCTTGACTGAGGAACACTGGAGCTGTATGTCTGGCTTTTCACACGGGGTTGGCCTCATTCTCAGGGTCAAAGCTGTGTTAAGGATGATGCTGGTCATGCACAGGCAGTAAAATGATCTTCCCCTGCAAGTACTACTTCCTAAGCTTTCTTCTTGACTTCATCTCCACAGATGAGATCAGTGGAAAGGAAGATGGGGAGGGAATAGCATGGAGATTGCAAAACATGCTGGGAGAAATGTACTTTTCCATGCATGTCTTGCTTGCTGGACTGCACATTCCTCTTTCCCTGATGACAGTATTATGTGCTGGGTTTTGCTGGTAGCTAGGCAGCTACCCAAAGCAACAAATCCAGGTGCCAATGAAACTTTCCATTGACTGAAGTGGGTTCAAGGGCAGCAGTAACAACTCACAATTCAGTCTCTTCTGACGCCACAACACAAGGTCCCATGCAATATTTTTAACTGCAAATTATTCCGAAATCTCTCTCAAAACATAATCTGTACTTCATGCTGCGCATCTGTACCAAGGATTTAGAAGAAAAATGGGTTATTAGTACCTAATTTACATTTTACATTTTATGCTTCCTGGCAAGTTGAAGCTGTGGTCAATGGTTCGGCCCCAAATGGCCTTTCATTACTCAGGCTGTCCAGACATTCATAACCTTATGAGTCCTTACCAAAGAGGCTCAGATTTGTCCCAAAAGTATTGGGAGAAGAGAGCGCTCATGTGGAATATGTATCATGTAAGAACTGAAAGGAATTCAAGGAAAGTAAGGTAATATTAATCCCTGATAAACTGATAGAGATGCTTAATTAATTATTACAAATTATACACAACATTGCATGAATCTTATGCAGTCACTCTTATTTTTCCTCATCTTCTGCTGTTTTATGTTTATCTATTTAGGCCAAAACTCTGGAAAAAGCAGCTGCTTGTGTTTTGGTTCCCATATGACCCTCAAAGATAGCATTCTCTGAGCGTTTTCCAGTCAGTATCCAGTGAGGCTCCCAAGTCAAGGTCCCCAAACACCAGCAGGCAGGACACATGGCCCTGTAACACATGATAAATAATAACAACACTTCTCCCAAAGCCAAACCTTCTGAGTCAAGGATGCTGTTACTGGTGGGCTGGGTAGCACCATCCGTTATTGAATTTGTCTAATATTGCACATTATAAGACTAAAGTCTTGCCAGAGTTATGTAGACTGAAATTTCCCATGCTGAGTGTTTTCTGTGCTACATTTTTTTTGGTTTTTTGTTTTTTTAATTCTTTTTAATTTTTTTTATTAAAACTAAGAATCTGAAGGCGGAAGCCAAGATTGCTCAGAAAGACAAAGATGTAGCTATTCCTTAAATACCCAGCCTAAGTATGAAATCTGTTGCAGTTTCAGAGGGTGTTAGTTTCATTGCACATTGCTGAGGGAGTTGACAAAGTTTAACAGTGTTTTGCAACTCATCTACCTGTTCATCCTCTCAGTCAAAAATGGAAGAGGCCATTTCAGGTACATTTCAGGGAAGGACCCCATCTTGAGGAACTCTCCATGCTTTCCTCTCCAGTGAAAGAAAGCAGCCACTTCAGACTAAGACTCAAAGTCTTGCAGGTATCTCCCAAAGGGTGTCCACTTGGAGAGCTGTTGCAGAGTTGCCAGTGTGCAGTAAATCCACATCCCACTTTTACTGCTGCACATTGTCAGTGTGGGACAAGGGCTGGGATCGGATGGGTGGAGGATTTGGGACCCACAGTCTAGAGAGGGATTGAGACTGACTGTGCAAGTGGAGGAAACTTGCTCATCTTAGAGGAAGTAGAATGGAGGAGCAGAACTGCCACAGAAGATGGCTGAAGTTAGGAAGGGAAGGTGAAAGGAAAAATAGGGGAACCATGGTCCACAGAGTCCGTAGGACCGAGGATGATCAGCTAACACAATTTACAGCTTCTTTCCCAGCTCCCAGCAGCACAAGCAGATACACTGACACCCCTGTGTCAGCTCTGCGAGTATCACTGTGAGTGTCAGCACGATGGAGTTTCTGTTTAAAAGAAAACGCAGGAAAGAGCTCAAGAAAAGCTGTGTTAAAAGAACGTTCTTCAAGTTGCCAAGTCGAAAGCTCCCAGCCTTTTGTGCAAGCTCTTCCAAATGAGCAAGACTTTCTCCGTTGGTCCACAGCATTTTTTTTTCTTCAGTTTTTCAGTTCCTTAAAAGCTTAGGAAATTAAGCATGCAAAAAAAAATGTGTTAAAACAAATGAGCACTTAAAATAAATTAAAAATTAAGGCTGCCTATGCAGCTTAAATTCATCTTTCAGTATAAAACAAATAATTAATTTTCTTCCTCAGGAGCCCTAATGCAGTCAGTTCATAAGCCTGAGTTAGTCTGGCAGTGGAACTGGGTTTTCTAATAAAGGAGCATAGAACAGCTGACTCACTTATTGCATGAGGTAAAAGGTGTGTGATAAGTTTAAATGGGGATTTGCAGCATCAAAGGAAATGGTCTCATAGCCAAAGTAATAGAATAGCACACTAAGGAAGTGGACAGGAATAGATCTTAAGTGATGACAGGCAAGTCACTTAAAATTAGTTTCTCACAGTTGGCCTCTAATTGTGCTTTTTCCATTTTCTGAGTAGTTACCTTGAGATTTTTGGGTTTCTCGGTTACCATCGTGTCCAACTGAAGGAAATGGAAGGTTGGCTTTGGACAGAGAGAACAGCATATAAAGTTAAATACACAGAAAATCAAGTAGCACTGATCAGTGGATACTTAATACCTTAATCTTTGTATGTTCTTTTGCAGTTCCCCTTCTGCAAAATTGAGCTCTCTGTCCCCCCAGAGGTGGGGTGCAAATAGATCCATGAATATGCGTGAGGTGTTCAAAGGCTGCATTGGAGAATGTCACGGGAAGGTCCATGGGGAAATGAATCACTGTATGTCCAGAGCAGGCCTGACTGGTGTGCAGTAAATACAGTCCAGGGCCACACACTGAACCAGAGGAGAGGACCAAACACTGAATAGCTGCTCATTACTAAGCACTGTCCGTCCTGTGCGCTGAATGAGGCGAAGGCCCTGTGGGAAAAGCAGTTTTCCCCTATGTAATTAAAGACTGTACCAGAATGCACACGCAGTGAGCAGTGGCATTCAGGCTGCACCAGCAACTTTAATTTAGGTTTTTCCTAGGTTTTGAGGCTTAGCTCTGCAACCTCAATCACGTTCCTTTAATAATTTGGGGTGCGTCGACGTAACACTGCAGCTGAATTCTTCCTTGTGGAATATTATGTCTTACCAAAAAAAAAAAAAAAAATTCTGTAATCAAAAGTGAATGTGTTGCATTACTTCCTGTTTGCTCCCCATGCTGCTATGGATAATTGCTTCTTTCCTGCGGGTGGAATGAAGACTGTTGAAGTCCAGTGGCCTCAACCATGGGCTGCTTATTCAATGTGGCATGTAAGCAGCAGGGATTTCCTTGTCCCTGGCTGGAGACCTGCATACTTTACCTCTTCCATGCAAGTAGGATGAAATTAATCAGTGTTGGTTTTCTCAGCAAGCAATGAAATTTCAACCACTGCAATGTCAGAGGAGGAAGACTCCTCAAAGGGGACCAGGAGAAAATGCATGAATGAGAAGTTCCTGCCAAGACATGAACACTACACTTGAGTGTGTCTGAAACGTTGGGTGCAGAGAGTAAATAAGCCCCATGACAGGTCTAGCCTAAATACCCAGCACTTCCATGGCAAGTAGCCCATACTTTCACCGACCTTGGCATCGAGACGAGGATAATATTTTTGCAAGGATGAACTGCACTCAAACAATGTCTCTAATGTTTCAGTGTCGATGCAAGCAAGTTTTCCTTTCAGATCAGCCATGTGGCTCTTCTTTTCCATCCCTTTCCCCCTTTTCCTTTCAGAGCAGTACATTTTATGTGTCTGCTGAAGAGGAAATCCCTGTCTTCTGTAGAGATCCTGGGCTGAGGACCCAGAAGACAGTGCACCTCAGTCCTGGGAGGGGAGCTGTTAACCCTTAGCTGATGCTTCTCTTCCAGCCTCCTGCACTGTGCTTAGTGTTCCCATATCTCACTCTCACGGGAGAACCTACTCATCTCTGAAGTGATAATTACACACAGCAATCCCGAATTCTGTATTTTGAGAGCTCCCAGCAACTGTTGCACTGACTGATGAGGTGACAGGAGCTGTCTATCCACGCACGTGTACACAGAGTATTGCTGATGAAGCCACAGCTTGCTCCAAAAACATCTGTTCAAAAAGCCATAAACAGCATCCACCCTACCCATTCTGGAGGTCAGCATGAAACTACAAGCACAAGAGGCTGCTCTGCTTGGCAGAACTGAAGGGGCAATCCAAATCTCAGTGGCTGCCTCATAAGTGNAACAGCATCCACCCTACCCATTCTTGGCAGAACTGAAGGGGCAACCCAAATCTCAGTGGCTGCCTCGTAAGTAATTCTTTTCCCCGTGTCTGAGCATCCCTTCATGTTTATGGACTCAGAGCTGCTGCTCACACAGAGGGAAGGTGGTGTCACCCAGCCGAGAAAAGGCAGCATGAGCTGTTGCACTGTTATTATTTCTGGCCTCACCCACCTCCCCTCCTCAACCAGAATAACTTGGGAATGGTTTTCTCAAGTAGTTGTGAGACTGCTTTACCACACCAGAGTTACTTCTTGACGTGTGTCACCCTGGTATAAAAGTTTATGAGATAACCAGATTAGATTTCAGTGTGTCCAGCTGATCTATTTGAGCAAAGCAATGTCTTAGTGGGTCAGCACCTGGCTGGAAGGATGCTGGAGAAGGGTTCAGGCAAGCATTAGGATCTCAGTTATTCATTTATTTCTTCAGATCCAACATGTTGAAGAATCCTCTTCCAAGTGAGAAGTAAAATGTCTAAATATGTTTTCAGCATCTAAATACCATATCACTGCTTATGAGCTAGGCAGCCCTACTTGAAGTTCTTGTTAATTTTGCCTTCTGTTCACTGAAATTCTGTCAGCAACTTTGGAAGTGACAGTCTGGGCTTCTTGTTTTGCACATCTGAACACCATTATATTGTGTTGCTGGATATTTGTGGCTGTATATTGAAATTTAGGAAACAAAATGGGGAAAAAACACTTCATAAGGGTAAGATGTTTTTCCTATGACAGTGTGAAAATAAATAAAGAAATGACCAGGAAAAAAAAAAAGATAAACTGAAAAAATTCTAATACTAGAATAACCTTTAAAACTGCAAAAGTTTTGACATATTTTCCTTATGACAACCCAGTTTTCATAAGAATGAAGTGTAAGTTCTCTCTAAAATTGCTTTTTTTTATCTTTTTTTCTTTTTTTTGTAGACCTAAGTAAGACTTTATGGGTTTTGTGTCTGGACAAAAGCTGCCACACCCTCTGCATCCATCTCAGTAATTTTGTATGAAGGGATCCTTGGTACTGCAGGCTTCTGTCAAAAAGGAGAAAAAAATACTTGGCACTGGCAATCCTCCTCTTGCACAAGTTACTTTCAGTGCATTTGGGGTTTCTAAATGACTTTAAAAATCTCTTTTTCACTCCTTGTATCAATTTTACTCAGCAGCTCAGCTCCTTCACACCCACTCAGAGGGGGCTGTCACTCAACAGGTGTTCAAATCAGCCTGTCAATATAAACCAAGGCAAAGTCAGTGTCTGTATTATTACAAATAAGCCACATGTAGTTGAGCAAAAGATCCAGTTAAGTGGCAATTTAGCAGTGTTGTCACAGGTCAGTGGTACCCCTTAAAATTGTTGAGAATTGATTATGTTTTGCAGTATATTATTGCCTCTGATTGCTTAGGTTGATGGTTGAGCTTATTGTGCAATTTTTGTTAAAGGCTGGGATGGACAAACATTTAAAAAATAAGTGGAATTTTGTTGTCCTTGAAGCTTGGGGTTCCAAAACAGCAGGAGAAAAAAATGGAAGAAAAGTACCAAAGAAAATTTAGCAACGAAGTACCAACTAATAGCATCTACTATTCTGCTAAAGGATTCTGTAATAAAAAGGCTGGGATGCTTGGGACTTGCAGTAACTATTGAACAGCATGCAGAGTAAGTAGTCCCTGTGAATAGTTCTATTATGTGCCTGTCAGTAACGTGTGCTGCTTAAATATGCGCTCACGGAGTGACTGTGCTGGTGGCTCTGTGCACTCTGCCGCTTACTGACCTGGTAAAAGTTTAGTCTTGAAACAGGAAAGCTGCTTTGCCTTCTACCTGGGCTGGTTTAGAAGTCAGAGAGTAGTTTTGCAGAAGTCTTTTCTTCTTAAGAAAGTGATTCACAAGATGTCTCCATTAGTTTCCTGGAATCGAGATGTTTATTTTGTGCTATGTACAACAGCAACAGTTCTGTAGATTTCGTAACATTAAACATTCAAATTGCAACTTCTACTGAAATTTTCTTTCAGCGTGTGTTGCCTAGAATGTCACCAGGCAGGAGTCTAAATAACAGCACTAGACAGAAAATAAGTTTGGTATTTCGGTTAAAAACTTTCAGACTGGACATAAAAGTCCCCCAAAAAAAACTAAAAAACCAACAACTCAGTAGCTACGGTCTTTGAGAACAAATCATCCAGTTCTGTCATTCCCATCCAAGGCAGAACAAAATGAGAACAACTAAGTGTTTGTTCCCCGAGTTTCCCAGGGCGTTTCTGAGGTGAGCTTTCATATTTCTTTGAGGGATTTTTTTTCCAGTCCTCTGGCCTTGCCGCAGAGACATTGTTGAAAATCATTTAAGGAGATAAAGGCAAACTCCTTTTCTAGCCAGGGTGGTGGTCAGGGTTATGGTGTGGGCAGCCCTTGCCCTGCACAAGTACTGCATCAAAGTGCTGGGAAATGGAGGTGGTGGTGGTGTGGGGCATCTTTTGTGATCAGTGTGAAGTCCTTTGGAAGCCCACCATGCCCTGAATACCTTTGTGACTGGCCACAGAGGCAACTGTTCAAACACTGTGCTTGGGAAGCCTCACCAAAGGCATTGATCCAGGGCCATGTGCTTTTCAAGTGTAATTTATGGGAATGGAAAGCAGCTTACTACTAGTAATGGTAATTTTTTGACTAGAAGTGTAACACACCTGCCCATCTGTCAGTCAGCCAGTCAGTCTGTCTCCCTGCTGTTTTTTGCTTTTTGTTCCCTTTCTATGCACTGTTATTTTAACTGGCAGCCAAATGTAAAAGAAAGGATGTGTTTAAGAACATGGTACCTAATAATTTAAGTTAAAAAAAAATACTTTAAAATATTCCCATTGCACATTTGCAATCCAGGTTTCCTGGCAATTAATCCTTGTGCATGCATTTCCACTGTCGTGCTGGTGCTGACTGTGGAACTGAGAGACAGAGTGAGTGGTTTATTCATGTAAATTGTGCTTGACAGAGGCGAGAAAACTGAGGTGGGCTTGATCAAAGGGCCACTGGAATTGATGGGGATCTTTGCTTCCATCTCAGTTGGTCAGAGCATGGTGCTGATAACACCAAGGTTGGGGGTTCAGTCCCACTATGGGCCATCTGCTTAAGAGCTGGACTCAGTGGCTGAATCCCTTCCAGCTCAGAAGATTCCGTGATTCTGTGATTTCAGCAGGCTTAACGAATGTCTTCATTATTGGCAGCGATTATTTGTTGTCTGTCCCTGCACCCCATACTTCACACAACAGTATTTTTTCTTCTCTGACTGAGAGGCTCAAGCATTGATAGCAAGCTCCATCTTCTCCAGCTGAACCTCGATCCTGCACTTTCTGCTTTAGAACACAGGACCTGGTCAGTGACCTGTTTGGAAGGGATGCAGTTGCCTGAGGAAGTAACTTTTAGAAGATACCAGAAGTGTTGGGGGAGAGCTGGAACAACTCAGCAGAGCAGCACAGATTTTGTAAGGATGAGAATTTGTCTTCCACTGGCAAACAGCCTGGCCTCAGGGCAGAGCATTTTCTCTTTGCCATCTGACTGTGCTCCTGGCACAAGGCTGGATGACCAAATGTCTCCCCTGCGAGAGCTGAGGGTCCTCCCCCCAGGCTCTGGACCCCACTCATGTTTTCCTGTGCAGTGATTATATTGACCTCACAGGATCCTGTTTGATCCTCCTCCTGCTGCTGCTACAAAAAGGGTGGGTGGGTTGTTATCCCTCCTGTCAAAATCTTTGTCCAAAATCAACAAAGCCGCAAACACATTCTGGTTCAAGTACTCGTGCAAACGTATTTATGCAACTGCTTGTAGGATTTGACTTTCAAATAGAATTCCATGAGCAAAGCTTCAATACAGCTGCTTTGAAAAAACAAATTAGAAGATCCATATGTATCACTGAAGTGTTTTTAGCTGCGAGTTTGTTCCAGTATTCTCCAAGCATATTTTCCATATCGGTCCAACTGGATTGTTTCCATCTCCAGTGTAATGCTGCTGTGATGTGTGGACTTTATCCCTGTAGCCTAATACCATGAAAAGAGTGGAAATAAGGGAAGTTGTACAAAGCAAACCCTGTCTGCATCTGAATAATTACATTAGATGTTCGATGATCAGGAGATTAAATTTTGTTTGTTTTAAAAAAGACAGCTGACAAGCAGAGAAAATTAACTTGGCAGGACTTAAAACCAGTTTGGGGTAATTCCATTGTCTCAAGTAAGCTTGATTGCATTCGGATTTT
Source organism: Vireo altiloquus (assembly GCA_013396875.1). Taxonomy (NCBI): domain Eukaryota; kingdom Metazoa; phylum Chordata; class Aves; order Passeriformes; family Vireonidae; genus Vireo; species Vireo altiloquus. Next base: position 237,673 of record VZRF01003315.1, on the reverse strand, counting down.
TAATTAATTAAGCTTAGATAGTCAGTGCCAAAACAACGCTTGCTGTAACAGCATAGATGAGGGTCTCCAAGTTTTTTGTAGAAAATCCTAAATTCAAATGGAAAAAAAATAAACCAAGGCCAAAAAATGTGTTCTCCCCCAGTACTTCATATGTTAGGTCTAGAGCTTTCCTCAGCAATGAAGGGCTGGTTTGAACTGCAGACTGGGACGAGCTGCTGTTTAGAATAAGGAATCTGTCAAGCCATTATCTTGTCGTAAGTCGTAACAATTTCCATACTTTATTAAAAAATATAGAGAGCAGACGAAATATTTATGGTTTAGAGAGAGTGTGCTTTTGCCACCAGCAAGAAAACTTCACCAGAGCCCTTGGCTTCAGAATTCCTGTCCAGCACCTGCACACTCCGGACCTGCCAAGATAAACACTCTCCAAGACAGAGGCTGCGTCGTCATTTTTAATCTCTGTGAAGTGCCAGCTGAAGTTCTGGAGCAGGATAGCGGTTAATGTATGAAAAGACTCCGCTGTGCTCTCCTGGACTAAATTTCCTCTCCGGGAGTTTGCGTTGCGAGCGAACAGCCAGGAGCCACACAGGGCCATCAGCAGCCCTCGGGGCTCCCACGCTTTAATGCACTTCTCCTGGCTATGCTGCTCGGGGGAGGCAGTGCCAGTAGCCCCATCTCATAAATACAGCATGCCACTGAGGTCTGCAGGGCATAGAATATTAGCTGTGCTGGTAACTGAATTCCCATGGGAGCCTGGATGCTTGTGTTAGGCTTTTATAGCATGACTTACTGCCACAGTTTATAGGAATTTTTGAATGAACCGAAATGTGACATTTTTATTCCTGTCTTGCGCTCTCTAACCATCTGGTTTGCCTCACTTTTTAAGTGCCTTGCTGGAGGCAGGGCGAGTGGAGAGTCTTCAGCATCTCAACCACAAGTTTCCATTGTAAAACAGCCCCCCTCACCTCCCAAACAACAAAAAAAGAAAACAACTCAAACCCAGCAAACCCCAACCCCCAGAAAATAACAGACAAGAAGGACAAGGAACTTCCCTCCTGTTGCTTCCTCCCATTTTGCAATAATCCTGAGTAGGCACTATGAAAAAGAGATCCCTCTCTACATTACTGTACAGGTTTTTGGTCAAGCTCTGCAGTTTAAACAGCAATATCCCTGTTTCTTCGTCCAAAATGGTCCCCTGTTTTCAGCTTCTCAAAGAGAGAAATCTGATACATTTTTCACTGCAAGTACCTGGGTTCCCAGCAAAGTTCATGAAGTCCTGACTGGCCATGACATCTCCAGGACTGAAGACCATTGAAAAATAAGAGTAAGAATTCAAAGGTAATAATTGGATCATCAGATGTGTTAACATGGCCCATCTTGGGGGTTTTACTTTTGAACATAAGGGTTATCTTTTGTATTGAAGCATTTTTATTAGAGATGGAAAACTGTCTTTTGTAGAATGCAAGAGCTAATGTTCCAGCTTTCCAGAGTATTCTGAAATACAAGAGAAACACAGACACTGTTAATAATGCAATCAAAGCAATTTAAATCCTTTTAAAGCATCCACAAAGGATCCTTTGATAAGAAGCAACTTTCATCAGCCTGAAAGACTAGGCAGTTTAGTGTGTGCTGTTTATTAAGTTTATATGTAGACAGTGGTAATTCCACTTTTGGCTGGGGAAGAGCAGCAGTAAATTATAAGACATCTTTATAAGCACCAGTGTTAGACTTGCTGGTTTTAAATGAAAAATGTATTTATATTAATATAGCTGTAAATGGGGTTATTCAGAGCTTAAAGATGCAATTTGTTTTCCATTAGTACTCTGAATGGACACAAAATAATTCTGTAAATCTTAAAGGCTTTGGTCCTTTTTTTGACAAAAAGGAGGAAATTGCTACAAGTGCACAGAGTACGATGGGTTGTGAAAGTCTGTTTAATTCAGTTGTGCTGCATATTTCTTAATCTTGCTCTTAGTTCCTGCCTTTGTCCTCGTTTTCATTGTGTTTCTCTGCAAGGAAACTTACATGAAGAAAGAAAAGGTGGGTGAAAAAAACAGAAGTGGTTTTAGATTTGGGCTGGACTGGGTAGGATCTCTTTTAGCAGCATCTCCCTGAGTTTGATTGAGGAGGGAGGTGTGCAATTTTGGGACACCTCTAAGCTGAAGTTTCCATCCATCTCAGGGGTATTGGGCATCACTTTAACAGGCTCCAGCCCCCTGGAAAAAGAAAGTTTTACTTTTGGTGTGCCAGCAGTCTTAGGAACTGACTGCTACTCTCTCGGGCTCCAGTCCTGCTCTTATTGCCGAGCTTGAGTGTAGGGCCTGAGGCATTCAAATACCTTCTTCCATTAATTTGGGGTGCTTTTTGTTGTTCTGGAACAAAGCAGATGAGAGGAAGAGGGCAGCAGACAAATAATAGACTTGGAACAACATCTGACTGCTTTTGGTTCACCTTAGAGAAAAAAAATAGAGAAGGGAAGATGAATTCTGATCTTGGATCATTGAGTATGAGCAGGAAATGAACAATTAAGTCTTCCTACATCCTCTTTGGGAGCTCCAGGTGTTTGTTGGTTGGTTGTTTTGTTTGTTTGTTTATGGGGTTCGGTTGTTATTGTTGTTTTATGGGGGCTTTTTTAGGCAGCATAATTACTTTGCATTTGGATCTTACTCAGTTTTCATCTGATTTAATGCCAAGGATAGCAGGGATCCAGAGGTCAAGTCCAAATGTTCCCATGCAGCAGCATGGTGCATGTCTTCTTGGCAATTCTCCATGCATTTCTTTGGAAAATCTGCTCTTGGGATTCCTGCATGTTGGAAAATAAAACATTACTTGATAGATAGTACATAAATACAATCCTCAGCCACACCAATAGATGACAGAAAAGCTGAAGAGATGTTCCTGGCTTTTTTGGACTTTAAAAGTGGGATTTAAATTGAGCTCACCCCTTCCCACAGATATCTAGAGGAGGAAGCCTCACCGGCTGATTGCAGGGTTGGATTTGCAGCTCTTCAGAGCAAGTTGCAAAAGTGCAGCTTTTATAGTGGTATCACTTAAACACCTGCAGTTTACACTGAATATCAGAAAAGACTGGTTTTCAGCCAGAAGTTGTCACCCAGTTTTTTAGTTCAGCACTAACCCCTTAAAGCCCACAGGTATACTGCATATGTGTAAGAGGAGGAGGGACCTGGTCTCTCTGCCGACCACTGTTGCTCTCCAAAATGGCTAAGAGAGCCATAATTTTGAGCCAGCCAAAAAAATGCAAGGTATTTAAATGAGAAATTAAGGCCAAAAAAGTCTTCACAAGGCACAGGGAGGTTTTTATCTAATTAAAACACTCGATTTTTCCCCTCCTTTTAATTGAAAGTTGGATCTTTTGATGTCAGCAACTCTATTACCTTGTGTTGAGTTTTTCACTTCATCAGTGGTACGTTTTGACGGGTATGAAATTTTGTTAATAGGACTATTTTTCTTCGGCATGGGCTCAGATATTTTTCAGAACATTACCAGAATATCTATTGGGGAGCAAATTTGGCCATAGGCTTTGAATGGTGACAGCATTACGTGTGCAGGTGCAACTATTTTGGTGTGTTCTTTGTGCTGGGTGCTCTTGAAATTAGTATTTCAATACATAAGCTATGAAGTAAAGGGAAAAATGAGTCAGTAGAATTATGAATAAACATCATTTATCTTTATTTATCTTACGAATGTTAATTATGGCATTTTATATAATACCTTTTCTATATTAATCTGTGTTGTTGCTCTGTTAGGAAGACAGAGAATTCACTTGCATGTGTGCGTTGTTTGCCAGTGATATTTTCTAAATAAAGAGTTTGGCGTCAGTGAGAAGTGTCTGCTTTCCCAGGACTTTGACCCACCCAGCTTTTCACCCCCATTTTGGGTGACTTTGCAGGTGTTAAACAGGATGGCGCTGAGGCAGGAGGGTCTGACTACCAAAGATATCACTCTCAGAGCTGTTTTAGTTACACTTCATCATCATAAGCATATGGTTTCACTTCCAAGTGTTTAACATTTCCATTTCCTCAGGAAATCATTCCTTCTATTTTTTAAACTTTTGAAACTGGATGGATATTTTTACTGGCAGGCGGAGCGAGAGCGGCACAAGGCTCAGCCCCAGCCCAGGAGAGCCCCTGGCTGCGGTACCCAGCCACCTCCCCATCCCTTCCCTCCTGCAGCAGCTCCTGAGCACGGCTCGGGGTGCTCCAGCCACGTCTCCAGGGTGCAGCACTGTTAAACACTTCTGCTTTCCTTGCTCTCATGAAACCATCCACTCCTTTTCCAGCTTTAGCTGAGAGACGTGTTTTTCTTTCTCTAGTCTGCTCCGGGCCCATGCATCCTAAGAATTAGTTGAGTGCAGATTCCTTTAGCTGACTTAGTGAGGCCAACGGCAAGATCGGGGCCTAAGAAAATAGTTTGTGTCACCTACAAGGAATGAAGGCATTTTCATCGTGTATTTATTGTCTGTGTTGGTACATCCAGCAGTTAAACACACATGACGGAGGGGATGGCTCCAGGGAGCTGCTCTGGCTGTTGTGTTTTCAGAGATTATTTCTGGTATTTCCTTTCTCCTCGTTATGAATGGGTCGCCCTTCTCACGTGTTGGCCAAGTTCTGTAGAGTAGGAGGAAGTCCGTGCTCATGTCTTGTTTATGTTGTGTTTATCCACATATGTCATGGTGTTTAGCTGCTTATTTCCTTTCCCTGCTGTGCTGTGAAGTACAGTTATGGATGTGCAGTTTGCACACTAATTTAGCTGGTATCACTGGCCCTTTTGGTAGATCATCCTCTGCTACCTTGGATGTCACCACATCATGACAACTTTGATAAACAGACTCCATTTTGTACAGCCAGTGTTGTCACCGTGCATCAAATAGTGCTGTGCAAGAGAAAATAGGGGGCAAACCAACTGATTATTGCGTTTGTTCCTTTCTGTTTTACTCTGTTCTGAATCCAGACAGTCTCATTCTTTGCAGTGCCGGTTTGGTGTGGGGAAGCTTGCTGTGGGTCTGGGCTCCTGGAGGGATTGAGTCCTGTCACCAGGCAGGCTGTGTGCTCCTGGTGTTGGGGGTGTATGTTTTATGCATACCTTCACAAAAGTTAGTTAGTCAAGGCAGCAGAAAACAGCATCAGACAGGTGTAGTGAAACTTTCACACCTCCCAGGAGAGCTCACCTGAGCTGCTGAGCCTCTGGCTTCGTGCTGGCCTCTGGGATGTTGTGAGTGGCTGCTTTGATCCACATTGCTGACTCCTTCCCCTCCCTTAGCACTGTAGCTGTCTGCACATCCCTTCAGCAATTACTCACTAAAAGTGCCACTTGGTGGTCCAGCAGCACAAGCTGGTACCCCCCACAAGGACACCCCAAGGCTGCTCCGTGTCCCTGTGATCCCTCTGGTTTTCCCACCACACAGATCAGTGCCACGATGTTCCGTGCTGAACGCTCCAGCTCAGGCAAACAAACCAGTGCTGGGGGGTGGCTGCTGATAATTAGATAGACTGGAGGTCAAGTTAGGGTTTACACAGTGACTTTGATCCAGTTTTACTTCTGAGAGAGTATCAAAACATTGCAGCCTTCTCGACAGATTGAATGATATCCTGATCCAAAATGGAATGGCGATGCCAGCAAAGAAATGCTGCTGGTATGTTGTTCCAAACTGCTTCAGAAGACCAGACCAGAGCAGGACCACACTGAATTAAAAGCACATTTCAGCTCTCCAATCTGTGTCTCCAGTAACCACCCTGGAAGTTCTTCAGTTCCTGAAGTACAGCCAATTCCTCATCCCTGAAAGTGTTCAAGGCCAGGTTGGATGAGGCTTGGAGCAATCTGGGATAGTGGAAGGTGTCTCTGCCTGTGGCAGGGGGCTTGTAACTAGGTGATCTTTAGGATCCCTTCCAGCCCAAACCATTCCACGATTCTGTGATGATTCTGTGAAGTCCTAGTTTTGCAGGACATGGTCCTTGGGGCACAAGCTGAGATGAGCAGGTCCTTCAGCTGGGTGCCTTCATGGCCAAGGTTATCTTGATCACAGACATGTGCTAGCATCCGTGGAGTGGGAAGAGCTGAAGCACATGGGAGGCCAAAGCAAAGGGGGACTCAAAGACATTGCAGGAGTGACTCCAGGCCCAAGAGAGAAGTAACCAAGGCACTGACAACTTGTGTGGGTTTCGTATGTCTGTTTGCAGTGCTGTGTTATGTGTTTAGAAGCTGGTTGTTTCCATAATAACAGCAAGTGCCATATGGCAGCGAGGAGGGTGGTGAGAAGAATGCCTAAGGAAACACAGTATGTTGTTTGACATGTGTGTGCTTGTAGAGGAATAGCGTGTCTCAGGCAAGTATTGCTGCTGATAAGCAGGCTGGGGGATTTTCTGCTCTCACCAGAAAAATATCCAAAGCCCTTGGCATTTGTGCAGTGCCATTTAATGACGCCTGCCCTTCATCCATATTCTCCTGCTGACAGTCCTTGTGATGGGCAAAGGACCTTTTGCTTCGCTGTGAGTGATGGTTCTGGATGCACCAGCGCAGGGGAATGGCATTTAAACATGGCTTTTAAGGGGAAATACAGTTCTGCAAGGAGTGCTGTGTGAAACTGAAATGAGCCAGATGCCATATGCTCCATCCATTCCTTAATGCTTAGCAATTAAATAGCAGAAATTTTGGAAATGCATAGTTTACTATAATTGTTTAATAGAAAGTGGGCTGAGCATTTCCAGAGATATGGGGCACTTTAGTGGATGTCTAGGAAGCATCCAGGAAGGTCTCCACAAATTCCAGCTTTTCCTACCTTTTAATGTATGACTCATATTTCAAGGACTTGTAATTTGCTCCCCACATTCCCACCAATACCTCTAGTCTGAGCTCCACCACAGAAAAATATGAAATTATTCTTTTATAATAGCTGAATGGCTTTTGCTTGACCTTTTCCAACATCAGCCCAACAAAACTCAGCCTCTCTTAATTGAGTCTTAAAGCCATTAATTATATTTGTATTTGGATACCTGAAATGTGGTGGCAGGGAGAAGGAGTTTGTTTTGTTCTGGGGTTGTGGTTCTGCACTCACTTGGAATGCTTTAAACTCATGAGCAGCCCAGAAGGCAGAGCTCTTCTCATTTTCATGCCTCTCTTCTTCTCTTTATTGCCTCTAGAGAGAGATTACTGCAGCATATGTGAAAAGCAGCCCATCGGAAGGCTCCTCTTTCGGCAGTTCTGTGAAACTCGGCCCGAGCTCGAGTGCTGCATTAGGTTCCTTGACTCGGTGGTAAGTCAATTCTTGTGGTGTTTTGGGGTGCTTTGCAATGTTCCCCTGACAGAGGAGACTCCTCTGACCCCAAGAAATCACCGTTTTGTGGGATTTTGTGTCCGAAGTGCTGGAGCAGGCAGCAGAGAGGGCTGGCCCCAGCAGCAGCCTGGCACCTCTGGCAGTACAGGGACATGTGGGGCTGGTGCCAGGCTTGGGAACATGAGCCACCAGAGAGGGGTAGGGCAGTCACACCCCGCAGTGCTGCTGTGGCCTCACTTCATGTCAACACCCAAGCAGCTGAGCTGCTGTGAGGAATGTCTTCTGATGCAGGTGAAGCCTGCGGTGCTGGGAGGAAAGGGAAGTTCAATATGGACTGAGAGATGTCAGAGAGGATGGGGAGTGTAATAATCCTTATATATATCTCTTACCAAGCCTTTTAATCCGTAGAGTTGGGGGTGATTTACAAAGAATACCCTGATAATCACCCTGCTTTTTCAAATAGGAGAACAGAGGCATAAGGTACAGAAATAAACTTGATTGAGGTTGCTGAGAAACAAATCTGCTCCATTTTCCACCCCAGTGAGCCATCAGTTAACCCGGCCACTGAGCATCACCCCCAAGCCCTGGGGACCTGATGCTCTTTCCCAGTCTGGCAGCACTTGGCCATGTGTACTGCCAGCTGTTCACAGTGGAAAAGTGTCTCAGTGACTTTTTTTTGCTGGGAACCTGTGAAAGGGGAGGGTGTTGATCAGCCAAAAGGTGAAATGGTACCAGAGAGGAAGATGAACTTGTCACTTGTGAGTGGCCATGGGGTCTCACTCCCTGACTAACACTGACATCCAGAAGCAAAACAATGCACACCAACAGGAATAGAATTGTTTTGTTTGCATCATGGTGAAGCTGTTCTGATGTATAGGGAAATGTGAGGGTTGCACTGAAGCTGTAAAAGTAACAGTCTGGAGAGGACATGTGGTCTTTTAAGGTTTATGTTACTCCTGCAGTAACTACAGCAAATTTACAGCATCACAAAAAGTGTTGGACAAAGTCCTATTCGAATCAGTTTTAGCTGGTCATGGCTTCTATCTGTTATTCCTAGCACTGCTTGTGATTTTCCCTGGTGAAAGGTGTAGCCATCAAGGCACACGAAACATGTGGCAAACACTCTGTGCAGCTGTGCTCAAGGCCAGCAGGCAGCAGGACACTTTGGGTACCCTGAATGTGTTAGTCCTGCACTGAACCAACATTGTCTAGTGAGGTATCTTTCACTGATGAAACACCACACACCCATCCAGCGGGGAGGCATCCCCACCGAAATGCCACATCACCTGTGGCACCTGCAGCCCCACGGAGATGGGCAATGGCACCTGCAGAAATCCCTTGGAAGACAGCCACAAAAGACTGCTTGGAAGTGGTTTTATTTTCAACCAGGAGTGGCAGAGCCATGCTCAGTTTGGAGAGGGTTAGCAGGGCTCTGTTCTATTCTTTCTCCTCCCCGCGGCCACAGGTGGCACATTTTAGTTCCAGCAGTGCCCGGGGGCTGTGGAGGAGAAGCCCCCGTTGTGTGAGCCCTGCATGCCCTCAGGACATGCCACTGAGAGCAGGAACAACATCTGGGCCCGAGGAAACATCTGTCCCCCCCAGGGCACTGTGTGACAGCCTCGGCTGCAGCGCTGCCGGAGCCTCTCCCATCACGCCGGCTCTGGGAATTGAGGGCACTGTGTCATTCCATCCTCCCAAGCCCTGCACAGCAGTGACAAGCACCAGGACTCCCTGTCCTCCCCTCATCCGTGCTGCACTGCTCCTGCAAAAGCTTGAGGTGGCACTGGCTTGGTTTTAAAGGTCTGTCTCCGAGCAATCCCAAACTGATATTCCCAAATCCTTTTTTGCACACCCATCCACCCCAAGCTGCTTTTGCAGACTGGACCTGCCCTGTGTACCTTTACTGGGCCAGTGGTCTGCTCCCAGTTGGGCTCAGACTGGCACTGTGAGGATTTGATAAACAAAATGCCTGTCTGGGTGGGGGTCTGAATCCTTATCTTTCTCTCTCTTCTTTTTAACACTAATTAACAGCAGTCTCCTTTGTTTATTGATTTCAAATTCTGTATCAGCTTGCTCCCAGCCATTGAAAATCCCCACATTAGGCAATATTAAGGTCGAGCAACACAGCCCATAGCCATTAAATTGGATGATTGCTACTGAAATTTGCCCAGCAGAGTCACACTGTGTTTGGTAAGTAGTGGGATTCAATCCAAGCCCTATGTTAGGCAAAAAAAAGGTCTATAATGAGACCAGGAGTCTGACTTTACAGCCCTAATCTGAGACCACCAGGAATGTGAAACATTTTTGAGACCACCTGCTGTAACAAGCAGGAAAAGCCAAGAGGCTTCATTTTCTTTTGCCTTAGTTATCTTTCTAACATGAGATGCAAAAATTAGCTTTTGTGTAATGTCGGATAAAGGGTATAATAGTTATAAAGGGGATAATAGTTACCTGTTCCTGAAAGAGTCACAGGGCTTTTTGCACATTCAGAGGGAGGACCACCTCTCTTTTCCAGAGCCCATCTAAGTGACTTTTCCAGGTCACACAATAAGTCACTGGCAGGAGCCAATACTTGATGCCTCCCAATTTTTGATACAGTTTTTTAACCCATGCACTCAACTACCTGCAAGGAAAGAAGCGACTGGGGCTTCTGGGAGAAAACCAGAAGCTGAGTGAGACATTCAACAACCTACCAACATCCTTATGAAAGATTAAGCTCTCTCACCCCTTTGCTTCCAAAGGTAGAATCATCCAGACCTTGCAGAGCAGAATATGTAATGAGACAAAAAATAATCCCCTCTTGACTGAACATTTATGTCAGCTGTTGTGTGAAATAACTAACCTGGTCTGATGTAGTCTCCTGCAAATCTAATTATGGCAGCATTTGGGGATTTTTGTCTGTTAAACAGTTGTTAAGCTGCTTTCTGAAGAGAAAGGATTTGTATCACTGAATTCTGCATGCACGTAGGTGTGTAGCTGTCAGTTTCCTCTGAAACCTGTGAATACCTTGGCCAATTTCAACCAGTAACTGAGATGAAAGTGCTCAGAGTCATAAAGTCTCTGCATGTTTTCTGAGAGCAGTGTTTGGGTAATTAGTCACAGTCACTTTTAGCCCAGCCTAACACGGCGTGTGGTTTGTAAGCAGTGGGCCCCAACATTAGATGATAGCAGTGATAAGGACAAAGAGATGCAGAGCTTTGCAGCACAGCACGGGTGGAGCTGTGGCTGCTTGGTTCCCACTGCTGCTGTGGGACCAGTGAGTGCCTGTCCGTGTGCCTGTCTGTCTATCTGTCTGAGAAATGGAGCAATGGCAACCCCTTCTCCCAGCTGGCACAAAGGGCTGTAAGGACAGACAGCCATCTCTTACTGTGCATATTGTGCAAACAAACTCATGGCAGAGGTCCTGATTGCCAAGGTAAAATATCCACCGAGCACCCTTGAGGCTCTCAAGGCATCACGGGGTTGTCTGGGTGCCTGGAACCACAGAGATCTCCCTTGAGCAGCTCACCAAACCCTGGTGTAGCCATTCAGATGGAGGAGCTGTGTGAACATAAGCTGTTGTCATTAGATGGAGATGGTTTATGATGAAATCAGCTCCTCTAGAAGCCCTTACCCAAGGAATCACGCACGACCCTGAAGCACACTTTGCTCTGCTTACAAATATTTCAGCAACATCGTTCAACTTTGGAGCTGTTGAAAGACAGCCATTAAAATAAAGTGTGAGGGGCTGTGTTTCCTGTGCTGAAAGGCAGATCAGTGAGCAGAGAAGGTGCTAGCAAGATGTGTTTCCTTCTCCACAGCCAGTGCCTCCAGCATGAGAAGGTGGCAGTTCAGTTCAGCAGGGACCTCTTGCTTCTGTCCCCTCCTCAGCACCACATTCCCAGGGTGTCAGCTCCTGACATTTCCTTCTCCTCTCCTGTGATTTTTATGTGCCATTAAAATGAAGACTTTAGATTCAGGACTCCCTTTCCTGCTTCATCTACTCACATCCATAATGTTTTTTTCCAGGGGAGGGCTTTTAACACTTTAATGTGGACCAGATTTAGGTTGACTGGAGGAGAATGTGGACAATTTTTGGTTATTATTTTCTCTCTAATGTGAACAATATTACTTTTTTTTGCACTGAAGTCCCAGAAAACTACATCCTCTGGAGGAAAATAGCCCTGCTGCCTCTTCAGGTTGTTTCTGCTTGTGATATCTGGGCTCAGAGGCTGGGGTGAGAGGCACAATCTCCTCGGGTGGACTTATCAGCTGAACGCCTCACTAGACATTGCACTTATCTGGGGTGAAAGGATGAGTGAGCATCCATTAAATGCCATTTGTAAAAACCCTGTCTTGCTGTTAGGGAGATTTCGTTTGGTTAAGTCCCTTTCGTGGTATATAAACCATCTGTGTATGTGTGTCTTAAAGCTGTTCAAGGCTTTTTCCATCAGAAATGCCAGTTTGTTGATATCAACAAACTCATTAACTCAAAACGTGTTTTTAAACAGTCAAAAGGGCTCTTTTTGCCCTGCCTTTAAATATGAAAAATGCGGTTTCAAGTTCACTTTTCATTTAGAAATGCGAATTATTATGAATCCCAGCTGTTTGGGGTTTGCCTTCCAATTTTCAGTCACAGATTTTAAATCTCCAGTGCAGGCAAGTGCAAGGACAGCCACTGAGGACAGAGCAATAACAGGGCAGAGCCTGGAGTCTGAGAAAGGAGTGAGCAGAGAGAGATTCTGGGGATAACAGAGGATGGGGCTGAGAAAGTGGAGGCGTAAAATTTGGATTGAAATGCCAATAACCTCCTGCAGATGCTCAAAAGGTGATTCCACTGTTCCTGACTTTTACCAAGAAGCCCAAACTGCTCTGGTGGAGGTGTCTGTTCCCATCTCCATCTCCTGGTGGGTACAAGGGATGATGATTCCTGTGGCCACGCCATGCTGCCACAGGCAACCCTCAGCTACCTGCTGTGGGAGAGCATCCTCCCAGACCTGCAGAGAGACCTCTTTGGATGTGTTTTTCCATTTGCACATATTTTTAAGCCATGCAGTTTCAAGAGCTCAAATAATATTAAGATGAAAATCAAATACCAGATAAATTGGTGTAGTCAGAATTAATGTGAGCCCCTTTTGGGGTCCCTGTGTCATTGCCCTGGCAGCTCTCCATCCATCACAGGCAGCCTCCAGCCCCCAAACCTGAGCTGCCCCTGAGCCCGTGGCCCTATTCCAGAGCCAGTCACAGGCTAGATGTTGCTCCCTTTCCTAGCTGAAGAGCATTTTTCCATCTGGTCTCTCTCAGCCCATCCTGAGGGCAGCTGCTCCAAAGGGAAGGATGCTTGGCACCCCCATTCCTCCATCCAGCCAGGGCTCCTTCTATGGGAGAAGGAGCCACCAAAGTAACTACTACTGCTCCAAAACAGCAGCCAGAAGAAAAGTTAGCAGCAAGCAGTGGCCAGCCCACATCCTCTCGCCATTTGGGCTGAAGGATCTGTGCCTGCCCACAGAAAGAACCTTCCCTGCAGCTTGTCCCGTGGAGTCAGGGTGATCGTAAATCCTCCCCTCAGTCATGGGCTGTGAATAGAGCCCTGTCTGACCTAACTAGGGCATGGAGAAGCTATTAGACTTCAGAGCAGGAGCCTTGAAACGCATGCCTGGATCCATCAAAGGAATAATGGAAAATATTTTGTTCCACATGGATTTTAAGTAATGATGTTATTTCTTGCAATTAGGGTTTTGCATTCCTAATGGAGCCGTGCTGCTTTTGAGTATTGGGAAGGAAGGGGAGGTGTCTTGTGATTTAAGCACAAGATCAGGAGTTGAGGACCTTGGTGGCTTCCCAGGCAGGTGGCAGTGGGAGGATAAGGACATCCCTGTCTATCTCCTGTAATAACAGGTCATGGCTGAAAATGTACCAGGATCTGTTGCTGAAGAGCTCAAAAATGGCACCGAAGGGAGAAATAATAATGAACTTCAGAACAAAATGGAGCAGGCTTCTAGTGCAGAACTACAGTGAAATCAACACTGTGCACAGTTGGAGCTTATGGTTCCTTCTCACATCCTCACTTGTCTGTCACTTCCCACCTTCGCCACCACCGTGTCACATTTCCTGGGAATGTCAAATGCAAGTATGATTAAACTTTCCTTTTATTCTTTGCTATCTATCTCGAGACAGAATGAGATAATCTGTATCTGCATAGGTGTGCATTTAGCATATGTTGGATCCCATCAGGAATCCAATTTCAAGACATCCAGTTCTTGCTGAGTTTCTGTCTTCTGGTCTGTCCTGTTGTACAGTTCCGATGGGATGTAAATGTTACAGGTTATATGTGGCAGAGGGGACATCACATTTTTTGACATCTCCCTGGTGCATTTCAAATAGCAGATGATGACTTATAATCAGGTTTTATTTGCTAGGGAGCCAATATATTATCAGAGTTCGAAAGCAAATGAGGGAGAGAGAAATCAGGGAGAAAGAGGCTGCTAAGATGCTGTAAGCATCTTTCAGTTTCTGTATTTAAGGGCTGAAAGGACCCGTACTCAGATACCATCTAAAAGGACAGGAAATTGGATAAGAGATTTTTTTAAACCCTTGTATTAAGTTTTATGAGAACATAATCAGTTTCATCCCCAAAATGGTCACTCAAAAGGAAGTACTGTACTTGCGGATTTTAGATTTTGGCGGTTTTTTCATCACTTTTATCTGTGGCCATTATCATTTCCCAAACCAAATCAGATCATAATTTCAGATTGTCCAAGCGACCTGCCATGCCTGTGTGTAAATAGGCAGCTCTAGACTTGAGCTGCAGTATCTAAATGAGCACTGGCCAGAGAGAAGGGGAATAGCATTATTACTACATTGTGGTTTCCATGTCATTCCTAGGTTTGCTTAGCTGGGGTATCCATTACAGCCAGCCTGCTGATTTATTGCATCCAGCCTGGAGCAGTACATACATCTTCCAGTGGGCAATAGTTCTGAAATTTGTTCTTCCAAGTGTTTGCCAGTTCAGTCTGATTTACCTTCTTTTCTTTTTTTTTTTTAGCTTCCTCCTCATTTATCATCACAGACAGCTTGTATTGGACCAGGTTATTTAATTGGTTTGGCAGGATTTTCTGGGATCCTTTTTCTAATACAGTCATGAAAGCTGTTGAGCTGTCTTTATTTTTTTTTTTTCTTCTGGAAAATATTTTGATCGGAAGGCTAAAGCTTCATATCCCAGGCAGTGCCAAGCAGGAATGTCTCTAAGAACTTGTCAATTAGCCACTGGGGTTGCCTGCAGCATGTGTTTCCCTCGAATGCCTGCCATGGATCCAAAATTTTAACTGAAGTGATTAATATCTTCATGGTACACATGTAATGCTTCTTTTCTTTCTAATGTAAACATTTTCCTGAGGCTCATCAAAAGTCAGTAATGCTTCAATACCTACAACAGTCAGAATTTTAAAATGTAGTTGGACTTTGCGTGTGAGGATGGGGTTCTCCCTTTTTTAATGCACTAAGGAAGCCAAAGTGGTGTCTATTCCTCTAAATAGTCTCTCTTGTTTCCTCTTGGTGCTAAGAAATCTGTCTGAGAAATCAGCCTTCTGGAGGGACTGAGCCAAGGATCACTAAAAGTGATGAGCAGCTCTCTTTGCTTTGCACAGGTGTGGCTGGACCAAGGGCAAGACGTGAATACATAAAAAATACACATTCAACCAAAAAGACAGTATGTTGAAGGAGCTCACCTGGCACTTGAAATACCATTGTGGCAAGAGTTAACAAACATTCACTTTCTCTACTACTCAGGGAAATAATTTTACCTTCTGTGTCCACCTTCCTTTTGAGCAAAACCAAATGATGTTGACGTCTATTGTCACTGAATGCTTTCTGAAAGCTGGCTTGGCAAGGTTATAAAATACAATTTAATTAAATTGTATTGGTGTTAATTAAGAGACAAAGCCCCAGAAGATGCATCACTAGGGTCTGGTCAAAATGTAGTGGAAGGTTTTTAATAAGATTGTGTGTACAGGTTTTACTTCCACCAGAAAATTATGTTTGTCCTTCGGATTTTTCATACAGAGCGTTCTGTTAAGGCCACATCCAAAATGAAGTTATAATGGTGAAATATGAGTGCAAATATTGACTTTTATTTTTTATATGTCTGTTCCAGGCAGAATATGAAATTGCTCCAGATGAAAAGCTGGGAGAGAAAGGAAAGGAAATCCTGATGAAATACCTCACCCCAGAGGTAAGGGGCAGCCAAAGTGGCATTACTGAAGGAATGCTCCAAGGCACACCTTTACTAAACAAGGTTGTTACAGGCTTTGTAAGCCAGACTCCTAAAATTTACAGTGGCAATCTCCAGTGAATAAACCTGCAAGTCTTACACAAACAGTCAGAGAGAAAAAAAATTATTATGCAATCCAGAAATGTACTTCTAAGGATGAACTTGACTTAGCAGGGGCTTAATTCATCTGTGGGTGAGCAGAGGGCTTTTTTGGTCTCTTCTCAGTGTGCGAAGCTCTGCATTGGGGGTGTAATGCAAGAGACCTCAGCTGTTACCAACAGATGCCTCAATTATTTCCTCTGCAGCTCAGAAGTTGGTGGTGGCATTTCATATTCTGCTGCGCAGAAAGCGCAGGCAAAAAAGGCCTTTCATAACAGGCACTGTGTTTTGGTACAGAAATTCCCACTCCACCCCCAGCACCATTTTCCACCCAGGGTGGGCAGGGACAGGCAGGACTGGCAGGAGACAGTGGGGTTTGGAGCTCAGAGGTGCTGTCACCCATCCCTGTGCCCACCACGGTGGGTCCTGAGCTTTGCCTCTTGGGGCTGTGGGAAGGAGAGGAGCTCATGGGAGCAGCCACGTCCACGGGGTGGCACTCCAAACGGAGACATGGATGTGCCGCTGGAATTTGGGACAGGCTGCTCTGGGACTAACCCTTTTTTGGGGGGGTTACAGTCATTTCCTGACCACATTTCACCTCTGCTACAAAAGTCACTGCCAGTAAGCAGTAAACATCCAACTTCAAACACAAGAGCAATCCTAGGATTTTTCCTAAGCTGCTTTCGTAAGAGTAATCAAAGACGTACAATTGCTGCTTCAACTATTTTACAAGAGAAATACGTTTGACCTTCAGGAGAATTAATCACATTTTTGGCAGATGTCTTTCTAGAGGGTTTAAGTGGTACAATATGTTTTTGGAGGTGCAGGGGCAGAGCAGACCACTCTTTTTCCACTCAGTCATTTTCCTACAATAAACTTTGATGCATACTTTCAGTTATCTCAGGCTGCATTTTGGGATCTGGTTTCATTTACTGAGCCTGGCTAATTTCATGTGCAGCCATTGAGCACTGCCAGTATGAGTTCCTGCTGCCCATTCATTAGGGACATGAAGTTCCACTGCTTTTTAAATCCACCAAAATGACCTTTTGTCTTAAAATTCCTGTCAACAGAGGAACAAGCGACCAACACTGAGGGAAAATATTCCCCACTGCTCCAGTTCCCATCTGGAAAGGGAGAAAGGCATTTTGCTGATAGCAGAGCTAGTAAAGTGAGGGAAGGATAGCATTGCTTCACTTGGGCCAGTCTTGCTGCAGGTTTCCAAAAGCCCTTCACTGCTGTCCATTGGCCCTCCTGCCACCCATGGTGCAGCCAGAAGCACATGGAATAATTTAGTGAATGTTCAGTGAACACCAAGCTGAAAACCACTGCTTCTTCATCAACAAAGAACAGTGGTGTTAAATGAAGGAAAAATACTGGGACTGCAGAGCTGGAGTTTCCATTCTCTGCTGTGCCCTGTACTTCTTACTTGACCTGTGTACCTGGTTTCTCAGTATGCAAAATTGGCACAGCATATTTACAGTCTGTCCTGAGACTTTTCTGGTATTTGCAAGTTACCTTAACAACTCTGAGCAGAAGGAAACTGGATGATCTCTGATGCCTTAAATGGCTACCTAGAAATAGAGACCAGACAGGAAAAAAGGAATAAAGGAGGGATTTATTTGAAAGGCCTTCAGAGGTACACTCTGGGCTCCAGAGGCTCCTGCCTCAGTGCATCCCAAAATGGACAATGACAGCTCCCGAGTTCTTCCCACTTTGATATCAGCATCAATTGCCCAAGCAGAAGCCAGGCAAGGATGGAATTTGCCCAAGCTTGCCCCCCTCTCCCCAAGATGAAGGTTTGCAGTTGTTGGGCCCAGGAGGGTCTGGGTGTCCTTGGAGAGCGAGCTGGAGAGGCTTTGTTATGTCAGTGTGAGCATGAGAGAACAGCACTGAACGAGCTCCAGGGAACTGCAGAGTTACACTGGGCACTGCAGAATTAGAAAAATATAAAAGTTAAAACCTAAGGCACCACCTCCAGTGGTCCCTTCCAACATCACCCATTTTGTGATCCTGTGAAACTCAGAGATACTCTCCTTCACTTGTAATCTAAACCTGCCTCCCTGGTGGTGGTGCTTTAATGTCTGCATTGGTCGTGCTGCACTTTTTTTCCCTTAATGAGAAACTTTTGCTTTTTCCCAGAGGGATGTGGAAGCCCTGTGTAGCAGAAAATTCTTCCTAGAGATGAGGCTGACTGTTCTGTAACAATAAGTTGAATACTGGATTTTCTAATAGATGTCCCACGCAACAAATACTTAAAAAAACTGGAGCAAGGCCTGGATTGACATAATTTCATTTTAGATACCTAACTAAGCTAGTTAGGTTAGGAGTGCAGATTGGCCTACTGTCCTTTCTTGTCAAGAAAGAGAAATAAGGATCTCCAAAGGACACATTAGAAGCCATCAGAAGTCAATGATTCAAAGCCATGTTAGATGTCTGTAGTCCAAAGGGATGAATCTGGACCCAAATGTCCTAATGGAGCATCATCCCTGCCAGAAAAGAAAACTTCTTTTCATTGGAATCTGCATTTCTCCATTTAATTATCAGTCCCTTGAAAGGTACAAATTGCTGCTGATTCCGGAGTCTTCTGCTTTCAGCTGAAAGCTTCTTTTAAGTAGGTGTGTGTCTGTGCTTCAAAGAACTTGATTGTCTTGATACAAAAATAGTGTGACATACAGCTTGACTGATAGAATAAAATTATAGGTTTAGTTCTTGGACAGATAATTCAGTCTTACAACGTGAGGAGTATTTTTCCCAGAGTGCAGGATCAGAAGCGCAGTGAAAACAAAAAGTAGACTTCGTGCTCTTTAATATTTATAAATGATTTTTAGTTCTTGCCTAGGTTTTTAAAGGTCATACATATTTAACATACAACGTGTCAGTATATCACCATTCCAAAGTGCGTTCATTTGCATAGGGAACATGCACTTTATTCAATAAAACATACACTTCTTGCACAACAGAAAGGGAGAGAAGGCACTTTCCCAGATGAGCAGACATCACAGCAGGACTCCCAGCCCCGTGGGACTCACGCAGTCCCTGCTGGTGCCGGGCTGGAGTGTGTGGGAGCAGCATTCCTGCCGGGAGAGCTCCGTGTGAGAACACTCAGCATCTGCCCCGAGGCCACCAAACAAACCCAGCACTCGCCAGGATGGTGGAGCAGGGAGGTGCTTCTGCAAGTGATCACAGTTCAGGCTCTCCACAGCTTTGCCGTCCTGAACAGCTCCTCCCTGCTTGCTGGGGAATTGAAATCTTTGTCCTGGCTGACCAGCAGGTCAGGCTTCCACCACGTCCCTGACCTACAGGCAGCAGCAGTGACAAATACTGACAAACGCTGGCACCTGGAAGGGAATGTGGGTGGTTAAAGCCTCTCAAAGAAGAGGAGAGGAGGGGAACAACGTCCCTAAGGATGTGGTGGAGTCCTCATCGCTGGAGGTTTTCACAGTGCTGTTGGGCACTAGATGATCTCGTCTAGACTCCCTTTCCCACAAAAGGCTGGACCAGATGATCTTCAAGAGTCCCTTCCATGCTGAGCTGTTCCAGGATTCTGTGCACTCAGGTCCTAGGAAGACACTAGAATTCCCTCTCTCATGCCTAAAGTTCACTGAAACAGCCACATCCAGCAGCCCATTCTGAACCGTGTGGTGGAAGGGAAATCTAAGGAGCACATGTGATCTTCACACTAAGAATGCCAAAATACGAGTGTTTTCATGGCTTCTGTAGCAGCTTCACTTGAGGGGTGAACAGGAGGGCGAAAACCCACAGGAAAGGTGTCCTGTAGCTGAGGGAAACATTCTCTGAAGAATTATTCCTTCTCCGTGCACAGGAGCAGCACAATGGTTGTCACACCAGCCAGGTCAAGGTTTCTTGACTAGAATCTTGCTTCTGTAAAAAAGGCTTTAACAATTCCCATGAAAAAGGCACTTAGAGCTGCCTTCTTGACTTCATAAGCCCCTAGGGCAAAAGTCCAACCCACAGGAAGTCTAAAATTTCTGAGGTTGTGAAATATGATGGTAAAACTGCTAAAATGAATTGGTCACAAATATTTCTTCCCTGTTTTTTTCCTAATCTCAGCAGTTGAGTGGAAAAGGTTCAGTTTTAGGTCCAGTTCCATCTGTAAATGACTCCATTGAGCTGTTGAGTTAAACTGAACCCAACCTGGCTTCATTACCTGACTGGTTCTTGTACTGGAAGAGCTAAGAGATATATTTATCTTCGTACTGCTTTTAAATTAGAGTTTTACGTCTCCATGCAGCATTTTTGCCTTCCTGCCTGACAGCAGCCATGCCTTACTCTACTAAATCACTATCCCACTATTTGCTTTTTCACTGTAAATCACCTTGAGAGACTTGGAGAGACGCTATATAAAACTAAATTGATTTGAAATGGCTCTTAAGACAGTCTCCATATGCCATTATAGTTTATATTTGGACTCAGCTGGGTACTAAAAATGTTACTGAACAGGATGTCTAATGTGTATTGTTATACCCATTAAAATACTTCACAGAATATGAAGAACAGCAACAGTATTAATTTTCTTATCTGAATTCCTGTCCAGTCTCCTTTCCTCCAGGAAATGCAGAGAATAAAGGCCATGTTTGCACTTTCTTTGCTGCAAGAGGTTAGCTGGGCACAGCAATAACCCTCTTATTCCAGCCTAAAGCTAGCAGTGGGGATTTCGGTAAACAAAACGATGTCTTTGTTTTTATGAACAATTATAGGATAAGGAAGGGAGGGAAAAGTCCCTTGAAAGGGACTCTGGCTGATCAGCAGTGCCTTCCACTTGTCTACTGGCTAAAATGTTCCCTTCTCTCAAATCAGTTGTTTATGGAAGAGAAAACATCTCTGTAAGATGGGTTAGGTGAAATTAAAATGCGTCGTGAGCCCTTCTGCTGGGCCAGGCCATGCAGCTGAGTCAGGCTGCTGCTCATGGACACCTCTCCCAGCTCTGTGCACCATCAGAGCAGTTTCCTTTTGGCCATTGCTTTGATCTTGAAAACAAGGATCTTTGCCTCTCTCCTTGAGATTTCTTCCCCTTCTTCCTATTTTCGCCACCAAAATAAATGCAAACTTCAGCACTTGTGCTTCTGGGTGAGTCATCTTTGCTGATCAGTGAAGCCCTTTCATCTCCCAGGAGGGAAGTTTCATCTATCACTTCTTAATGATTCTGGCTGAATCCTGCAGGTCATACCATACCAAGAACCGGATTCAAGTCCTGAGACCTCTTCCTCTAAGTGTTCAGTTTTACTACATGCCTCCCAGGGGGGAACATGTCATAATTAGTTTTTGGGATGGCCAAAACAAAAGCTGAATGCCTCTGTAAGGGAAGCAGTGGAAGATGGAAGCATTAAGCTTCTGTAAAGCAATCTGCAGGGTTTAATGCAAGACAGAGGCTCTGTGTTTTGAAAGGTGAGCCTTCAGGGACTGTTTTCTACATTGTTATCATTCTCCTGCAAATTCAGCTTATATCACTTATATCCAGCAAGTCATCACTGTCCCCCTGTAAGCTTATTATCTTGCTGATATAAAGACAACACAGTATCTCCTTTCACTGGCTGCAGTGGATGGCCCCTTAAGGCTTGGTCCAAGAGTTATCTCTACAGCTAGTTTTCAAATTTTTCTAAACCCTATGCATTTTATTAATGACCCAATTGAAGTGAGCAATGAATGGAGTGCCTGTCTGTCCACAGGGTGTTACATGGGCTTGGGATGGGCTAGAATTATTTACTTGGCTCAAAGCGTTATTCACTGCATCCTTCAGGTTCCTATTAGGAGACTTTTCAGGATGCTAATGCTTAACTAGAAATCCTGGCATCGCTTGAGCCAGGAGAATTTTGCTGTTTAATTAATTACCCTGGGACTTTGCCCTTTGCCTCAATGGATTTCTCATCTCCCCTTTCTATTGACTTCACTACTCTACGAGTACCATTTTAGCCAGACATGATAGCATTACTTAGGGCTCTGCTTTGCAGCTCGCTTAATCGATACATAATCCAGTCTCCAGAGAAATCAATGTATAATTCCTGTTGTTGTTGCAGAGACAGCACGATCAATATCTCTGCTGATCACTGTGTCTGAGTCCAGGAAAGTACCTTCTCAGTGGGCTTTCTGAAAAAGCTCATCTTTCCAAAGTTCAGTTCTGGGAAAATATCTGAGAGGCAGGACGGCAACCGTGTTACTCAAATTAATGCTTTCTAGTCAGAATTTATTTAAATAAACATTTGTCTGTCACTGAGGCTGGGCTGTAATGTAGTGTGGTAGGGAATCTGGAAAATCAGAGTGTTGCCTTGATTAGGAGTCCCTTTGCTGTGGTCTCAGGCAAAAAGACTTTTTTCTCACGGTTTACTTGATTCCTCTTTCCTCATCCTTTACCCACTGTTTACAATACAAATGTTAGTTAACTAAACACTTACTGAGGGCTTCTGTCTCTTGCCGTGGTGCCAAACTGCAGGAGAGTCTGTGGAAACAACATGGAGCCTGCCCTGTCCTGATGATGCTGTCCCAGATGAGGTCCTCGGGTGGTCCTGTGTCCTGTCCTTTAGGCTTAGGGAGGGCTTCATTTGCAATGTGTTTGCTGAGAGAGGTAAAAGGTCTGGGCTGGAGTCGTTAACTCCACTGGTTTTGTGCTAATCAGCTCTGTTGAAGCTCTGCTTGTCCTTCCCTCTTCTGGAGAGGTTACTCTCCCCAGCACACATGCCTCTGAACTGTTTGTCATTTGTGGTCAGGAAAAGCATTGGGATGCCGTGGTCATTGGGCAAAAGCCTTCTGGCTTCCCTGCGTTTGCTGGAATTACTCTGACTTGACCCTTTAGAGAATGGAAACTCGTTTCCACTAATGGATGTCAGCCACACATGTAAACCTGGCTTACATCTGTGTGTGAGGCAGGACAGTCCCACAAGCCTGCTCCAGCTCCTCCCGGAGAGCAGCCAGGCCATCCGAGAGGGCTCTGCAAACAAAGAGCAGATCTGCTCGGGGTTATCTGGCAACAGGAAGGCTGTACTTGCCTGCCTTTGGCTAATGAATATGCTAATTATAGTTTCCTCCTCTCTGTTTCAGGGGTCATCTTTTCCCCATCCGCTCTGCATGCCCCTCATGACTTGTATTCGGTTTGTATGGATTATCCAGTGGCCAGGGAAGTTAATTCTAAAAGGCTTTCAGGTCCGTTCAGCTTTCCCAGAAACAGCCTCTTCTGCCTGAAAATTTTGCCCACATGGGAAAAAAGGAATCAGCCTTTTCCAGCTGTCTGGAACACTGACTTGCAAAACTTCCAGAAATCTGCAGGAGATGGCTTTTGTGTGTTTGCACAGAATGACATTAAAATAGACCTCTGGTGAGTCCAGCCTCTTGCATTCCCAGCACTCAGCCTTGGAGGCATCTGGATTGCAGAGATGAGATGAGATGAGATGACTCTTTCTGCCCACTGGCTACGGGGAGCCCAGGGAGACTCTGAGTGTCTCAGCTTCCAGATGTTTAAAGTGTGATGAGGTGAATTCCTTGCTGGGTGTAATGCAGAATACATTAAATTACCTTGCATGGCAAATCTACACAGGTTTCTGTGCTCAATTTCTCAATAGTTCAGGAGTCCTTTCAAGACCTGACCTCCACAGCCCTTTCATCCCCCCCACTTGCTGCAACTTTGCTGATGGCTTCAGTTTCAGCTTTCTGAAGCTGAAAGCATAATGAGTCAACTAATGTCTCCCTGAGCTCAGGATTCCTTGTGCTAAACTCAGAAGCACTAACAGGCATCCCTATGCTTAATCCCAACAAAGATGAGAATGAAGAGGCACATGGTGATAATGGAAATTACCTGTACCTTGTTTCTCACCTGATTCCCTCGTAGTAGGAAATTAGGATTCTGGAAAAGCACCTGGAGACTTCAGGGGCTGAGTAGCCTCACAAGAATGGGCCAGGGCAAATTCAGATAAGGAGCCTGAGGCTGACACCTTTGGCTGGGATGATGCAACTGGAAGAATCAGTAAGATGAGAAAGTTAGAGTGTGCTATTTTAACTTGGAACCAGGAATCACAGGATTACCATGAGAAGTGTTTTAAATTTCACAGAAAAAGAATTATATATTTCATTTCCCTAAAATATCGCTAGATAAGTGTAAAAAGTGAGATTTTTTAAAAGTATTTTTAGTAATTGATTTAGAAATAATCAGCATATTTAAATTGTGGATGTGTGACACTTCAAGCTATTCGTGCTTAATATTTTTTTCCCAGTAATGCAACAACACTTTAAAAAGTCACTTAACCTGCTTGCCAAGCCTCAGCTTGTATGCTAATTTATTATTTTTTAACCCAATCAGACTCTGACCTGAGTCAAAAATCAAGCATACAGCAAGTTTATTATCCTGGCAGTGATGTTGTTTGTCCAGCTAGCAAAAGTGAGGAAGAGTGGAATATGCCACTGCAATCAGCGTGTCATTCCCTACAATAAATGTCTTCCCTTTCAGTTCTTTGCGGATGGCTGCTGCCATATGACTCCTAATGGGTCGTGTGATCCAGGTGATGTGGGAATGCCCTGTTTCCAGCAGTGCTAGCAGGGATTTTTGTTTGCCTTCCTGGATGTTTCCAGTCTTTTTGTGAGTGGGCTGCTGGTTCCTGCCTGATGTTTGTTTAATTTGTTTCCTAATTGTTTTCAAGACCTTCCCGGACTCTCTTTTGGATTTTCATTTCTTCATTCAAGTGTTTCCTCAGGATTTTGTCCTGCTAATGGAAAAAGAGGAAGGCAAATTCTGTAGAATCCCCACCTGCAAGTGGTGTCAAAACAGCCATTGAGTGGAGCTCAGTGTGGATCAGGCTTCAGCTTGCAAGGGAAGGGTTACTCCTGTTTACAGCCTTGTGTCTCAGGAGTGAATTCAAGCAGGGATCTGTTTGTTTTCCTGCAAGAAAGACATTCAGTAACGTTGAGGTTGTAAATGAGTGTTTATCTGTTTTAAGATTTTTTTAATTTTTTTTTTTTTTTTAATGGAACAAATGACATTTGGTTTACCAGAGGAAGCCAAGCTATGACTATTGCAACATAAGGTTGCTTGCTAATGTTTAGGCCATCCATCAGTGCAGAGGGATGTTAAAAGGTAGGAAGGTCCTGATAAGAGGCTGGACACTGAATGTTATCCAAACCTATTAAGCACATGTGACAAGAGGAAAAAACTTGCTTGAGAAGAGAAGCTTTCAGAATTATCCTGTCATGTTTGCTGCTAGTAATACTGGGAATACACCATTGTTCTCCCAAAAAGCTGTATCAAACATCTGGCCGCTTGTAGCAAAGCTCTGTAGCCGTGGCTCTGTTGAGTTGCTAACAAAAGTGGTTCTGTGACACTAAAAAGGATTTTGAGCAGCCTCACTGTGGGGTGGATAGAATATCCTGCTTGATATTCACCCTCTCTTCTACTCCTTAAGCTCTCCTCCTCATCCTGCTGACAGCTAAGGGTTATCTCATCTCTTCTCATCCTTTAATCCGGGTGCAAAATGCTTTTAAGGCAGAAAAAAGGCAACAAGAAGTAAAACAAAACTTTCCTTTCCCCTGCTTTAAAGCAAGTTTATTTAAAACTATTTCAGCTGGCTGGTTTATGAGCACTCTTCCACCAACAAACCTGTTGTCTACAGAAAGGAGGAAAAATGTGTTTCTTTTGTGAAGAAACCTCTATGAGCATGTTTCTAAAGACTCATTTTAAAAAGTATGGGTAGGGAAGGACTAAGGTTTGAAGATCCAGAAAAATATCCTGCCAGGCACTTCTTGTGAGGCCAAATTTCTCACTAATTGAAGTCAAAAGCATATCTTCTGTGCTGACCAGTTTGGATTCCTAAAATAAGCTGTACCAAAACCCCCATAGCTTGTTGGGATTGCGGTGAGTGTTTCTGTTTAATTGAAGAGTATAAAGTCTGCAGCTGATTCACTGGACTTGCAAAAGAAGATGATGAAGCAACTAAATTTTGTCTCATGGGACAATTTGTTATTTCAAAATTACTTTCTATGGGGCTTTGGCTGTTTAAGCTCTGGTCACCTATAGGAGCCAGGAAGAATTTTCTCCTTTGAGCCTAGGCAGTCTTTTCCTTTGTTGCTCCAAAACTCATGTTGTGGTATGGCCCCAGATTTCTCTGAATCAAATAAGTCAACATTCCAGGAAAACCACACTTTGGACTGAAGAGCTTTATGTAGGAAACATGTTGACTCACACCATTCGCATGGCAGTTGCTTGTTTGCTGCTATCGGGAGCAGAAATGTGGTTTCTAGAAAAGAGTAGCTACCAAAATGTCTGCTGAGAAGAGGAAAAAACAAGGTATAGCCTGATAGCAGGCTCTGTTACTGACTAACAGGAGAGCCAAAAAATAATTCGTATACTTCCTGTTCACTTGTCAGAAAGGAAACCTCAGAGGTTGGTGTTTTTCCAAGGAATGGCATAGTTCTAGACTACAGCTTGCATCCGAGCACGAAAAGTGCTGGAAACCCAGGGAGGAAACTTGTCCTTTTTCTGCTGCTGGGCTTGCTGAGGCACAAGATGCTCCCCAAGGAGTCCAGGACAAGTGAGGGAGCCTGAAGCTACATCAGATCTACTGCAAGAACTGAGGTGGTAGCGTGGCCCTTTGTGTAGTGTTAGTACAACCCCTCCAGGCAGGAGCATGCTCAGCTGCTTGCTGAGGGCTCTGTTGTCTCCAGTCATTGTATTTTTCTCTGTGTCAACATGTGTTTTGATAGTTCAGTAGCATATGAGGGAAAACAGATTTGTCATGACTCCAGATCAGCTTGCAGCTACAAAACAAACCCCACAGCTGACAGGCACTGCTGATTTGCTTCACTCAGATACCAGCAAGTGAGCCTGCCCTCGGTACTGAAAATGCCATTTGGTCAGGGAAGAGGATCAGGCTTAATATTTTCTCTGTCATTGACCCTCTCTGTAATCCTGGATGAGTTATTTCATATCTTTGGCCCCTACTCCCACTCCCAGGGCTGGTGAGAATGGATTGCTTTGGAAATGCTGGCTTCATGACATGTCTGTCACTATGGGCCCCCATCCTTAGGTGTCGTGTCTACACACTGTTGTAATAGATAAATTGCTACTAATAACATGGGCCTTCCATGCTCCCCATCCACCTCACTGCCACTTCCTACATCTGTCATCTCAAAGCAAATATCCTGGAATTATGAAGCCTTTTGCTTTACTGGTTCACCTCATACGGACCCAAATGACTGTGGCAGGGCAAAAAAAACAGTAAAAAAAGAAAAACGCAGAAGTTGATGAGTTAAAGTGTAGCAGCTGCTCCAGATGTAGAATTGGCTGTTTACTACACATACAGCTAAAACTGAACAGATAAGATCAGACAGGGAAAGGCTAAAGAATGTTCCAACATTTTTGTGCATAACACCAAAAGGCATCAGGAGACTGAGTGTGCTGTGACGCTGCTGGGATCCTTTCCCTCACCAAGGGAATGCCCAGTCTTGGTTTCCTAAAATCAAAATGCAGCCAAGACATTCCATGTCCTTGTCCGCTGCTCTCCTCTGGATTTCATGATGGGACTTGGGTGTCTTAAAGGTCTTTCCCAACCAAAAGGATTTTGGATTCTCCCTGTCAGCCCCTTCACACTTTCCCTCAGTCAGTCCCTGGCTGCATGGTCGGAACTTTCCCAGGCTGTAGCTTGGACTGCTGGATAAAGCCAGAATTTGCAGGTTTTTGTGTATGAACTCTTCTCGTCCCATCATGAATCATTTCACACAAAAAGTTCATTTTAGACTGTTTCTGTCATAGTTTTGAGGTCTCTACTAGTAGCAAATCTGTGTGGAGATTGTCAAACAGATTGTATGTGGAACATTGCTGTCAACATCTGAAAATACACATATCATGAAGACAAATGCTTGGAAGCGGAGACAGCTCAAGAAAAGTTACAGCTTGAACTTTTGTCCATTGACTGAAACGTTTTTAATTGTTTTAAGCTAGTTTGTTGTGGAATGTTTGCATAACCTGAAACGTAACATATGCTGCACATTATTTATTTTATGCAAGTGACTTTTAAAATAACTCACCATGTTTCAGTATCAGCTGCAGGCCTGAAACTTGCCAGGAAAGCAGTTGTGTTTGTGACAGAAGTTTGCATGAGGTCTATTCAGTCTAAAGAGTGTGGCATCTTTCTGGTTCATATAGTTTCTGTAGTGATGAACAGTTGTGCTTTAAGACACCCTGATGACTCACATCCACTGGCAGGAGCTGGTATGAAATGAAAGCTTGTACTTCTAGGTTTCTATTCTTTATTCACTAATTGCCAGCTACAATTGGACTGATTTGAAGAATCTGAGCATCTCTAGCTTTTGTTTATCTCAGTGAGACTTCTCTGATTTCAGTCACAGGTGATGATCAAATCTTCTGCAAAACACATCTCTTAACCTCCAGTTCACTGTTCTGTAAAATATTGTGAGGTTGCCACCTAGCTCATGAAGATTTAATCCTGCAATGAAGCTTTAATATTTTGAGGTTCTTAGATGAAAGTTACTGTGTAAGGATGAAGAATTACCTCTGAACTATGGACCTGCCCTGCTTGTTGCAAAGTCAGTCTGGCCAAACTCAATGCTCTCCCTTTTTCTGGTCTGAAGTCCAGGGTTCTGCAATCCATGTCATTTAATTTTTTAGGAGACGATTGATGATTGAGACGAGTCTTTGAAGCGGCACTGTTGCTTTGCAAAGAGGATTCTTATTCCTTTACTCAGAGGTACAGGTTTCCTTTGGTGAGCACTGAGCATACTACCTCACTTCCTAGTCTGTTCTCAGGGCCATGCCATGTGCCTGTGTTTTAGGAAGCCCAGTGTTTTGTGGAATCGTTGGTACAAAGGGCTGGGAAAGGGCTCAAGAGCCTCTTGCATTGAACAGAGATCAAATACACTTAGATGATCAACAGATGTCTGAGTGCCCTTGGAGGTCTTTCAGACCTCAGAGAACAGATTCCACGATACTCATAGGCCTGTTCTTCTTTCCAGTGTGAGAAATGAGAATAAAAAGCCTTCATACCCAATTAAGTGGATTTCTTCACATCATTCCCCCAGTGCAGAGCAGAATATGCAGAATAATTGATCCCTGCCCTCTTTATTAAAAAACATTTCTATTCTAAAAGACCTTTATCAAGTTTCACCCTTGCTTTTCCAGACTAAACAGATCTAGTTCCTCAATGCTTTCCTCTGGGCCGTTTTTCCTAAGCATGTTTCTCAACTCTCCAGGCACTTGGTGCTCTATAGGTTTCTCAAATGGTGGTGACCCCAGCTGGATATGTCTTTAGCTGGAGTCTCAACACATCTCTCTCAGTCCACTCTGTCATTTGGGTGCTTTTCCTGGGGAAACAGCAGCGTTACACACAGTGAACCACCTCTGCCCATGCAGGTTTGTGTTGTGTGTGCTTCTGCTCCGGGCTCTGGGAGTAAATGAGGAGCTAACTTGCCAGTTCGTGGGAATAACTGGGGACACCTGCTTCTCACCTCACCCCAGTTGCAGAAGTGGGAACTCCAGCTTCTGGGCTGCCAGGAAAATGCTTCTGCTCCTTGAAAGTGCCAATCTCTGCTTGCTGGCTGCCTGCTTTCACCTCCACAGGCTTGGAGCAACACCTGTAGCATACCACATCTTGACCGAAGCCATGCACAGTAAACATCTGGAAGATTTCTTGTAAGAAAAGGTAGAACAAATAACAGATTTTCACAAAAAAGTAAAAGAGAAGGTCTTCTGAATGCCTCCTTTGGTACTTCCAGCACTTCAGCTTGTTTGATAAAGGATTTGATTTGCTGATAGATCAACAAAAGGTTGGATGTCACCCACATGGTCATGGGGTGAGAGATGCTGTGAGTCCCATGGCAAAAACACAGAGATGACTTTAGGAGAAGGTTTATTTGCTGGCTGTCCTGTTCAGTAAACTCAGCAAAGACTGGGTCTTGGAGGTCTGAGTGAAATAGCCTGTAGCAAAACTTAGAGGGCTGTCAGAAAAGGAGAGGGCACATTGTAAGATGTAGCGATGCAACATGACGTTCAAAATAACTGATAATGGAGACTCACACAGCCTGGAAGCTTTCATCTGATCTGAATCAGATTTTGCTACTTTTCAGTACTTCAGTGGGGTGCCAGGACATGGGCAGCACCAGACACTGCTGCTGGACAGGACTCTGCCAGCATCCAGACTTTTTGTGGACATGAACACAACTAACCCTGAGTAGGTTTGAGACATTTCAGCTGTTCTCATGCCATTTACAGAAAGGGAAGAGCAGCTGAGAGGAACTCTTTTGTCTTATAAATACAGAAAAAATAAAATTTAGAAGTGGAGACTTTTCTCAGAGTGGGCTAATGGCACTCAGAAGTAACTGAATATCCATTCCTTGTTTCTCAAATAACCACTCACACAATTCCTAGTGGCATTCTTTTCTTAAAAATTAAATGGGAGAGTATCATAAAATGGAGATACTGCTTTGCCAGCAAAATATTTGTACAAAGGTTTTCAATTTCTGGCCATAAAGGAGGAGATACAGGAGGCAGGAGATTTTGGTAAAACCTGGTAAAAATAGTGTGGACTTTTGGACTCTTATTCAAATGTCTGGTCAAAAAGGATAATGTGACAAGAAAAAATTTTGTTGTAGGATCAATTTAAGCACATCTTGTGCTGCCATGGATCTGGTTCCATCAGCTTTACCCTAGTGTTAATCAGTTGATTTGACTGGCATAACTTCTGATTTACATTATTGTACGTGAGATCAACAATTACTTTCTTTGCCTTCAGGAAACAGAGTAGCCATTAGGGGAAATAATGGGACTATACTTGTTATAACTCCCCAGAGTTCTGTTCTGAATGCAAGAAAGTGTAACTGGTGTTTGCAGGTGTTTCTGAAGAGTTAGCAGAATATTCTTTGTCACAAGCTCAGATGTAATGGTCTTAATCACAGTGTATGGCTCTCCTAGCAGCCACAGGACATTTAATATGTTGGAAAAGGTGTCTCTGTTCCCTTGTAAAAGCCAAATTTGCTTTTACAACCATTGCCCATAATGCAGCAGGAGAATGTGTTAATAACCATTTCATTGTGGCTGCAGAAATCTTCTGCACCCCTCCAGGGAAGAAGCAACTTTTTTGTCTGTAAATGGCCAAAGTGTTACCTTTGGAAGCTTTCACTCTTGGGATCCAAATGCTTCCTTGCAGCAAAACCTGTGCTACCTAATTGTTCTCCAGGGGAGCAAAAGTAGGTTGGTGGGTTGGGCTTTGGTTTGTAATTGTTTCTGGGTTTGTTTGAACTTCTGAAGGCTGTGGGTATGCACAGTATTCCAACAGAGAAAATGGCAGTCATGGCTGTTTAATGGGAGCAGTGGGAACTGTGAAGTCTCAAGGAAAATCTCAGGAAGGATCATACAAAGGCTCTCCAGAACTGTGGGCAGACTTGGAAAGGCTTGGGTATGTTTCTCCCAGGCATGCAGTGCCCTGGACTCTAAGAAGGGCTATATAATAACACAAAATGTTTTGCTGGGCCTACAGGAGTTTTGGAAATGATCATCCTGTGGGAAAAAAAAAACCAACAAACTCTTTTCTTGTTACAGAAAATGAAGTGATCTGGGGAAGTGTTTGCTCTGCACTGTAAGGCTTTAATTCCTGCACAGGATTTCGGTGTGTTCATGTATTTGCCTACCTTGATATTGTTACCTTGCTCCCAGTTTGTTCAGAGGTCAGCAATGAGTGGTTTTGAAAAACCAAGTGGTGACTGTAATCTCCCACAAACTCAGAAAGAGGAATCACAGTCTGTGTCATTTTTAAATACTTCCCACATTGTCTTACCACTTCTTTTGCTCATTCTTCCCCCATTTCACTAGAAGAATTTAATTTTTCTTTATGAATAAGAGTTAGCATGTGCTTATAATTATTTTTTTTAATGTTCTTTGATGTCAGACAAAGTTTAATGGAGTTACTACTCCAGTAATGTGTCATAGGCATGATCCTCAACACTAACCTCAAGGCAGCTTACCTTCCACTGGGAAATTAATGCCCAGTGGGAAATGGAGCTGCCTGGCATGAGTAAGAATCAGGTCACTTGGTCTAAATGACTAATTATGCAGTTTAGTACTTAGCTTTTGGGTTCCAGTTTTGACCTCTAAATGTAGAACAAGTTCCAGATGTAATCAGTGGTAACTTCAGTTAGAGGCTCCAGTATGGATTTTACAGAATTGCTGCTCCATTCGCATCAGAAAACACTCCTGGTCCACAGCAGTACCAAGACTGTGGAGTTCTCGGGTGTTCCTGTACCCTGTAAATCAGAGAAATTGTCATCTTGGACCAGGGCTCAGACCAGTGGGTTCAGACAGCCACATAGCAGCTCTGGGCTACCAGTGAGAATTTGTGTGCAAATGTGTATCCACTGAGTACATAAATTGTAAAGGTATTCATTCATCTGGTTTCTGGCCAAAATCAACTGAAATACTGCTAATCATTAGGCTTTTGTTCATATCTGAACATTGCTTTAAAAGCCTTTGTTTTAATCTGTTTCCCTGTCTTTCCCCCCAGTTTCAGTGCTGTAGGACTGGAAAACAGGACTTTTAAGGTTTTTTCCTAGTTCTTCCATTGCTTCCCTCTTGCCTCTACTTACTTTCTTGAACTAAAACTGGGACTTAGATTTCATTGTGGGCATACATATATTTACCTCAGTGTTCAATCAAGCTGAGAAAATCTGGCTTTTCCTCAGTCTCGCTATCTTTTAGAGGATAACATGAGGGGCTTATCTACCTCTCAGGAAACCATGAGACTTCTTAATTATTAGTAATCTGCTCTGTCTGTGATTAAAAGTAGGTGTCCCCTAGATATCTTTTGCTGAGGGAATGGAGGAATATGTTGAGGAAATGAGGAAACATTTCAGCGAGGTCAGAGGTATCCTCAGCACGTTCTGCAGATTGCCTGTCAAGGCTGAGCGGTGAGAGTGTGTTGCACAGCATGCACAGACAGTTCTGTAAACCATGTTCCAATATAAAAACATTCAAGTGGCACAAACTTAACTTTTTCGTGTCACAACCAGGATCATATTCACGTTTCAGCAGTGGGAAGGAAAAGATAAAAGACTTAATTCAGCTTTCAACATGCTGGAGATTTTCTCTGGCTCCACCTCTGCCCCTTCCTCTGTCCTCATTCCCAGTGTTTTTGAACTCGGCCTGCAATGCATTTCAGTGCTTGCCAAGATATCTCTAACTAGGGGTGAGTTAATGAGAACATCTGGCCGGGAATGAGGGATGATGCTCTGTGACCCACCCACTCAGCACATCTGGTGGTTGTGGGCGTGGATGGGGGACCTTACTGAGCATTAAGGCTTCTGCAAGGAAAGAGGATTTTATCATCTATGGCTGGGTTTATTGGAAATACCCAAATCCAATTGGTTATATAAAGGGAATTTCATGTACGTGGGAGAAATGCGTATAAATAGGTGCACATGCACATACACACAAGTAAACACTTTGTAATTTAATTACATTATACAGTCAATGTGTAAAAAATGTGGACTGCCTAAAAAACTGTCTTTTTAGATAATGAGTCCCAAAAGTCCTAAACTGGTTAACCTTCAAGGCATATTGCAAGAGACCTCTCTTTGGTAAGGGCTTTTTGAAGGGCTGAATATACATTCTCTCCAAAGGGAGGAGAGGATGAAAAGAGTTTATATGCTTGGTTGGCAAAGTTCCTTTTTGAAACTATTATTTTGAAGCTGCTGAATTATTTTTGTCATTCTAAGGATGAATTAAGGTGTCCACATACTTTTGTGGGCACATACTATCTTCTTATATATAGATAGATGCAGATCTATGTCAGTAAGTACCAATGCTCTGCTCTTGTATTGTTTTGCTGGTTAACAAATTAAAAAAAAAAAAAAAAAAAAAAAGGATTTTTCAGACTGCGCAATGAATCACCCATGAAGTGAAAACACTGGGCAAATTCTCTTTTGTTTAATAGAATGGCCTGTACACAGTTCAGGCCAGCACATTTTTCATGGGATGCAAGGGAGCAGTTCAAAGAATTGGCAAGGAGTGGGTCCTGCATATTCATGAGACTGGGCAAGGAGGTGAAGGTACAGGAGAAGGCAGAAAAGCAATGTGAGGATAGAGTGGAATGTGGAGCGAGTTGCCACGGTATCCTATTTTACTGCTCTTTGACGTAAAGCTCCTTTGCTTTTACACAACCGCTGGAATTGAATGGAAGCAGCTCGGGGCATAAATAATGAATGTGCCTCTCACACGTTAAGAGAGGAGAATCTGCACCTCGTCAGAGAGTTAATGTGCCCCTCTCTTCTCTCCCCAGTCTCCAGCCTATGTGCCCGAAGTCAGACAAGAACTTATCCAACAGACAGAGGAGAAACTCGAAAACAGCCCCTGCAAAGAGCTGTTCTCTCCCTGTACAAAGTAAGTATAACACGACACCCGAAGATCACAGGGCTGCAGCCAGCAGATTGCAAGGAATGTGTCAGGTAGAGAGAGACACTTCAGTCTGAACCTGAAGCAGGTATCTTCAGCTCCTGCTCACCATCCTAGAGGCAGAGCTGACAAGAGGTGAAGTCATTTCATCTGAACAAAGTATAATAAATATTTCCATGCCATTATATACACTGCACACAGGCACTTACTGTTTCAGGTATTTGACAGAGTGTTCTAGCCAAGTAAACCAGCCGTGGATTTCATGCTGTGTGAAAAGAGCTACAAAGATAATGTATCCAAAGAAAACATCTCTGTTTCAAAGTGAATAAAAATTAAGTGGCTATACAGTCCATTTAGACAGAGGAATGTGCAAACTTGCTCCGCATGGCTTTTCCAGAAAATCTTCACCAGGAGAACGGGGCTTTTAAAATGCTTTCTGTCTGTCTGTGGCGTTCAAACGAACGTGCATTATTTCACCCTTTGTCTGGGAAAAGGCTTATCAGTTTCTGCAGCGATTTGTGCCATTATGTGCTAAAGCTCCAGGTATGCAATCTGCATTTGCAAACCCTGCCCCACGCCAGTAGATCATAAACCAATAAAAATATGAAAAGGAGGGATCATCGCACGCGGGCCCATGTGGTTTCTGGCTGAGCGCTGTTTGTTTTCCCTGGGTGATGTAATGGGGATTTGTAAAATTTGCTCCGCTGTCATTCATTGTTTTGACTCATTTCATTGACCTTTTCTGGTTTCAGTTATTCTCTGCGTTGGTAGGAGCTGTGGGTTATTTCTGGCCTTCCCTTATAGCATAGGCAGCTTCCTTGCATTGGCCTGGTGTCCTGTAGAGATGCTCTGCAGCTCCCACCCCTTGTGGGTGCCAGTCCCAGCGACAAAGGCAGAGCTGTGCTCAACACAAACTCCCTTGGTGCCCGTTTCCAGTTCTCAAATCGGTTTGAAAGCTGACAGTTCCCTCTAAAATGCACTTTGTTGTTGCCAAAGAGGGGAACTAAAAAGCAAACAACTGCTGAAAGGCAGCTGTTGTTCTTTTAAAATACGTGCAGCTTTTAATTAACTGAATGGAAAGGGCCTGCATTGGACACCACTTAATTCAGGCTCCTTCCTTCATCCCAGCTGAAACACAGGAATGAGCCAGGTTTGGGACCTTGTTAATAAATATGCTGATCATTTCACACGGACTAAAATGAGGTCAAAAGGAAGTTTTAAAAACTTGTTGTTGGTATTTACTGGTACTGAATGATGTTAATTTTGGAAGGGTTCACAGTCAGACCAGAAAAGCGAGGCATACATACAAATATGAAGCCTCCTGTCCTGTAGGAGCAGGGATGGGATGAGCTTCAATCACATCTTATTGGTCTGCAAGAAAAATGCATGTATAACTAACTTCTGCTTTTACCTTTAATATTCTGACTGTCTGCTCCTGCCCTCCTCTAACTTCACCTAGAATTCTGATGTTGAATTTGGACATTTGTTAAGGCAGACTAAGACTTACTTTTTATTTTATTTTGTAATCTTTAATCCATTAGGGGAAACTGTGATGATCTATGTCCAGTCAAAGCTAATGAAGACAGGAACAATTTGACTTGTGCATACTGAACATGTGCAATAACCTGCCTTCTCCAAATTGATGGTGCAAGAATAAAAAAAAAAAATACTGTAACAGCTGAGAAATTTTAAAAATACTAGCTCATGAACAGGGAAGAACTAAACTGAGGAGACACATTACTCATGGTGATTTGTTTGCTCAGAGAACTGCCCCAGGGTAAGACATAGACTATCCATTCCCAAACAAGGGTAGTCGTTCAGAGAGGATTTCCTCCTTCCAGCAAGATCTGGAAATGTGTCTGTATGCCCTTAGACACAGACACAAATGTGTCTGTATACACCCAGACAGAAATGCTCATTTCTTTGGGCATTTTTCACCCAAACCCAGCTTCTGTCCTGCCAGTGCTGCCAGCAGAGGTGGATGCAGGAGCCTCAGTAGGCAAAGCAAGAACCAACACCAGCAGTTGTTAAACAACATGACCACCTTCATTTTAGGCAACTCCCAGCTCAGCCCATGTTTTCTTAGTTCCAAACCCCTGGCCTTTCTGATGGGATGCCTGATGCTCTCTGGCTCTTTGCTGCCAGTCACAAGCAAGAGACTTTCTTCTCACATTTGCAGACTAACCTTTTTCTTCCTTTATTCCTTCCATAATGCAAAACACTGCATCCACTGCGTGAGCCCCAAAATTCTCGATCCAGAAGCAAATCCACATTCCTGTTCAGGCTTTTCTTTCCTCTGTTTTTTTTCTATGAAGCACATAGCTGTTAGGAAATCCCCTTTGACTTTAGTCACATGTACTAATGCTTCTATACAGCAGGAATTGAAACTGATCTTTTTACTCAAAATGATGCCTCTGATCGTCCCTTTTTTTGACAGAAGGGGGCTTCAGAAATTTTCTATCCACATGTAAACATCCATCAAAGTTTAGGAGCTCAGTTCCTGAGGGTGTTGTTTCGGTTTACTAGGAGAAGCAAAGACATTTGCTGCCTGGTGGCTAACAACCTCTGTAAAAGTCCATTAAAGCCAGTGGGAGTTGCCCTATTAATTTTCAGCAAGCATCACCAGTATGCAGCTTGTATGAGGCCTCCTGTTATGAAATACATGAAGCACATCACTTTGTTTCTAGATTGAAACAGTGAGCAAAATAAAGTACAAAATAAAGTAAAAGTAACATAATCCTACCATACAAGAAGTCTGGATTTTTCTCCTCTTGTTTTGTTTCTCTTTTGCTCCAAGTTCAGGATTATAAAATGCTTATATATCCTTTTCATCTGAGATAGATCTGTCCTTGACCACCTCAGTGGGGAGCCATTCCAAGAGTACCTAAACAGCATGTACTTCGACAGGTTTCTCCAGTGGAAGTGGTTGGAAAGGTGAGTGTCACAAGATTTTTTTTAACAAATAAAAACAAATAAAAAGGTTTCTTTTTACTTTCCATGCAAAGTCTACAGAATATGCTCAGAATCTGAGAGTTGAGATAATGTTTGCTTCTACAGCTCAAGTGTTCGACCATTTAATGGTCTTAGGTACATTAAACATATGAGGTATGATTAATGTACATTCAGAAATTTCGTCTGTCTTTCTGTTTAGCTGCCCTCTGAATGTGGTGACTTTTTGTCTGGACCAGTTGTCACTGTTATTAAATCACTCTAAACAGAGAAAAATGGGGTGTGTAGGTCCTCTCACTGTATTTATTGGCTGGGCATTCCTGAGCACATTCAATAACCAGGGAGCTTTAGTGGGTATTAATTTGCAAGGAGAGGGGCTTGTGCCTTTCCCTTGTCAGGGAGTGCTGTAGCAGACGGTCACTGCTGGGTGACAGTGACCTTGAGCTGAGAGAAGCCCCATTTTCCACAAATGGAATTAATTACGGCGGATGAGTTAGGGCCGGATCCATGAGCGGTGAGTGTCAGCAGGACGCCTCCAGATCAAAGGAGCTGCCAGTTCCTCTCCCTGGAAAGCTACAGAGCTGCTGCTCAAGAGGGGTGGGCAGAGGGAAGAGCCATTTATGCCAAGACATGCTCCACATGCCATCTTTACTGAGCCCAGCATTTACTCTTCCATTTCAATTAAAAAAACATTGGGTGATTCATCCCTAGCCAGGCTGTTACCTATCTCTTTTCACATTTGGGATAAGGAATTTTCTGAAATGCTTTGAGGATTTTTTTGTTTTCCGTTCCCCCAACATGTGTGACAAGCTATTGGATATGCCTGACTTAAGAAGCTGGGAGAATTGTTTTTAGGATTAGCAAAGAGATGTTAGTAGCACGGAGTGATCCACAGCTCCTTCTGACAGCCTCCTGGCTCCAAAGGAGCAGTCACACAGTCCATTTATTCCAGGGACATTGCTGAACATGTAGTTATCACTACTAATTGTTGCTTTTAACCCCAAAAGCATTTCCAGCAGCCTAATGGAAAACTGAAAATAACATCTTTCCCTCCTCTAGTCTTGACTTTCTGCGTACTATTCCTCCCCCACTTAGGAAAACAATAGTGGATTCACTTTAGCATTTATTCCTCATTGTCATCAACCTCATCATCCCTGTGGTGGGAACAGCCACGTTACTGTGCTCCCTCTGCCGGCTGGCTGCCTGCCAGAGGGGAACAGGGATGACAGGAATATTCATACCCACTGCTAGGATCCTTGTAAAACCTTGCTGATGGAGTGATGGATACAAAATGGGATCTCGCTGAACCTAGAATTCTTCTTCCGTCAAGTTATAAAACTTTCACAGTAGCAAAGTAAAAGTTGGATGTAGAGTTGGAGCCATTCTGGAAGAGCAGATTTTGTGGGAAGCCTGAGAGATTCTATAGGGATCATGTCAAGTGATTTTTA
Organism: Vireo altiloquus; assembly: GCA_013396875.1. Classification (NCBI taxonomy): domain Eukaryota; kingdom Metazoa; phylum Chordata; class Aves; order Passeriformes; family Vireonidae; genus Vireo; species Vireo altiloquus. Next base: position 199,247 of record VZRF01003315.1, on the reverse strand, counting down.
GGGATTTTTTTACGGATTTTATTTAACCTTAATTTGGCTCTTGCTCCCTTCTTGCCCGTGGTGCTCCCCCAGGAAACAATAAGCCCAGAGGGAATGGACTGGCTTGGATCTTGTCTTCCCACTCTCCCAGCCTGCAAATAAATCCACCTCTCCTGCTCCCAGCATTGTTTCTGCCTTTGATTCATATCAGTTTCACGTTTTGTTTGAGACACCAGATGTATTTTGGTGGATTCTGGTGGATCTCTTTTTCTGGTCTTGCAGGCCGAGCAAAGCAATGTGTTAGCCCATCTATATATGTCATGGGAGTTAATATCTTACTGGAAGATCTCAGGCTTCCTCTTTGCCTAACAAAGGCCAAAGCTGTATAATGGAGATTCAGAACCCTCCTTGGTCCTAAGATGCTAGCAGAAATTATACTGATGACTCACTAATGTGTTGTATTTTATTACAGCTTAATATGTTGGAATTGAAAAGTTCAAGCCATACATAGTATTGAAGTAATGTAATTACATAATTATATATTATATTACATAATACAATTACCTTGAAATAATGGGATTATATAATATTTATCTATTTTGCTTTTCAAAAGTATGCTCTGAAATAAATAAATCACGGAGAGTGCATTAAATGTAGCGTGGTGGGGGTTTTATTTATTTATTTTATTTTCTTCCAGGCAACCAGTAACGAAAAACACGTTTAGGCAGTACAGGGTACTGGGGAAAGGCGGCTTTGGGGAGGTGAGTAATTCTGAAACTTCCTGTTAAGAGTGTTTCTTACTTTTTAGGCACTGCAGGTGCAGGAGCCTGTGATGTTTTGTTAATTGCCGCCAGTTCTACTTAACCCCTGCCGACACTGTAATCTCAAAAGGACACTTCTGAGAGTTATTTTGCGTTCAGCTGTTGCATTCACAACAGAATCAGAGTCACACCCTTATTTGTGTTTTCCTGGTGTCTGGAGGTGGCAGCAGAGGAGGTGCAGACTGAGAGATTACAATCTGCACAGGCAAAGGGAGGTTGGGAGAGGAAGCAGGCGGAGGAAAAGTGAAATAATCAAACCAATATTCCACAGCAGGTTTGGAAACAGTAGTCAGTCCCCCAGCTGCCCCCGCCTAGGCCTGGCTCACTAAAGCCTCCATCTCTGGCCTTAAAAGGACAGAATCCGAGGAGATGGCGAGGAGTGAAGTGCAGCCCAGACGCGGCGTTTGCTTCGAATTACCCAGCAATTGTTCTGCTCCCTTCGCAGGTCTGCGCCTGCCAAGTGCGAGCCACGGGGAAGATGTACGCCTGCAAGAGATTAGAGAAGAAGAGGATAAAGAAGAGGAAAGGCGAATCCATGGCGCTCAATGAGAAGCAGATTTTAGAGAAAGTCAATAGTCAGTTTGTAGTGAGTATTGAGCTCCGTGGCGCTCAGCTCCCCCCGCTCACCTGCTGAGCACTGTTCTGGTTGAACCCAGCGCCTCCTCCATCTCCTGCTCCTGGAAAGGAGCTGGAGGCTGAATCCCTTGGCTTTGCACCTTAGCCCTGCTCCATGTACCTTTGCTGAGTCTCCTTTTAGTCTCTGGTCCATGAGAAATGTGGCAGTCGAGGGGCCTGTGCCTGCCATTGGAATGTGATGTGTTTTGCAGCCTTGGCTTGCATCACAGCTGCACCAGGCTGAGCTATTCTCATCCAGCATGATTACCTGAATTCCCAGGGCCTGGGAGAGGGGTGCTTGAAGGAGACTGAAGGAGATTCAACCCAAGTAGATCTTGAGTTTGGCTTTAGAAGCATCTAAGCAGTGAAGTGGAGCTGGTCTGCCTGATACAGCACTCTCCTGAGTCACACCAGCTCTTGTCCCTCCTTTAAAACTGCCTTAAATAGAAAAAAAAAATAAAAAGAGAGAGGTGTTATCTCAGCATGTGTCATATTCTTTATACTTACTTCAGGAAACACTCTGTACGCAACAGATGCAAGATGTTTATTTACCTCTGCAGAAGCCAAGAGGATGGCACATTTTTAAACGTGATAGGTGTATTTGGGCTGGTCTGATTTTTCCTTGGGCACCCACCAGAGCCTCTCAGGGATGATGCTGACCTACATGCCTCTGTGATGGTCTGTTTAATCACCCCAGGACCAGGATATCTGGGCCTTCCAGGGAACTCACTGAGATGCAAAATGGTGCAGCGGGAGGTGTAGATTCCCTTGTTTTCTAAGATTTCTCATACATGAGAAAATATGCCTGGAATTAGTATGTTTGTCCAGCCTCTGAAGCCATCTGAGCCTTGAGGGTTTCTGGTGATAAATAGGCTGGATTCCACAAATCAATCCTAGCATCTGATTTTTCTGTAGTTTTAAAATATGTGTTTGCCATTGTAAGAAAGCCCCTTGACCAAATTCAGTCAAAGTATTTTTTTTTCATTTTCTGTAGAAAATCTTTAATGAAAAGCTAGCAGTTCCTTCTTAGCAGCCATCTGAACTGTCACAACTGTGCTACACATGTTTTTCTAGGTCAATTTAGCCTATGCCTATGAAACAAAGGACGCACTGTGTTTAGTTCTGACCATAATGAACGGAGGTGACCTGAAGTTTCATATCTACAACATGGGAAACCCAGGCTTCGAGGAGGAAAGAGCTTTGTTTTATGCAGCAGAGATTCTTTGTGGCTTGGAAGACCTACACAGAGAAAATACTGTGTACAGGTAAGCACTCTCTAGAGTCTTAGGATGTCTTTTCTGAGTAGGAAAGAATTGTCTGCATCCTGCCTTCTCACTGTGGGGCTGTACAGCTGAGATGCCTGAGTGCTTTGGCTGAAATTTCACAGAGCCCTGTATAAATACAACATGATACAGTAATCATGGAAGGAAGCAGTTGCTTCCCTAAATACATCCTGTCTAAATTATACAGTACAAGCACGAAGCTCCCCAAATCCTACCTCAGCGTGCTCTGCGCGACATAAGAAAATGATGGAAGTTCCTTTAAAGGGATTTCATAAAGAAATCTAGTTCCTAGTTGGGATGAAATGGAGATCATTCCATCCAAGCCTCTATTTTAATTAGCTGGGTTATATTGCATGAGGGGCTGCAGCACGTCAGATGTGGCAAAACTTGTGTTGCAGAGGGAGTGCAATCCCAAGAGGATGTCTGAGACACAGGGCATGGATTTACACTGGTGTGATTAGCTAGATGGGATCATGGTGATCCTGGCGTGCTGGCCATGGAAGGGGGCCCATTCCCAGGCACACAAGAGAGGCATCCTGCTGGCAGCATCCCACCATCCATGGGTGCAGCCAGCGGGCACAGCACTGCCCAGCGCCGCCGCTTCCACGAGGGCAGATCCCAAGTTCTCAGCTTCCAGCTTGGCTTACAGCTCTACACAAGCACTTTTCCAGGGCAGGCTGGATAAGCAGGCAGATTGCTGACAGAGTTCTTGTGACTCCACGAGGATTTATTTTTTTTAATCAACAGCCACTGTAGTTGTAAACAACAGTTAATGTTTGTCTTCATCATCCCAGCTTGTGAAATCATCGTTGCTGGCATTCACAGCAGAAGAGGGGCTGTAAATTGATGAAAGTACTTCCAAGGACAGTGATTAATAGACAATAAGATGCTATTTTTAAAAGCCAAGCCATGCTTTAAATCATCTGATATGCCTGTGTGTAATATGTATGATGCATATGGTTGTATGCTTAGAAATTGCAATATTGTTGTTCCTTGGAGGAGATCTCTAACAAACTGCCACTTGGTTGCCTTAGATCTTGCTAGCTGGCACGCAGAGGGCAGACAGATAACATGCTGATTTAGTTGGTGCTCACCCAAGAAGGAGATTTTTTTTCTTTCCCCAAGGAACAAAATGGTACTAAGTGTTTAATGTCAATTGAAAAATCAAATCATGAGTGAAGTGTCTGGCTTCCTTTTCCCTTAGAAAACCTCCTACCACCTTTTTAAACATTTTAGGAGGTAGTATAGTGTTTCGTAATCATATTTTATTGAAAAAAATGACTGGTACATTCATAACATGGCTGGTAAAATACCATGCTAATGCCATTTTCTAATAGAACAAATCAGATCTGGCCACCTAAAATAGTGCGTGGCTCTGAGAGAAATGACACCTGCTTCCTTAAGCAGTAGTTTTCATGCTACTCTTAAAAGAGCTGCTTCTTTACACCTCAGATGGCACATTTTATTTTGGTGGTGAATGGTACTAGATCCTTGTAGGTGACATTTTCTAGCAGTATTTCAGGAGCATCTGCAGAGACCCCTAATTTGTAATAGTGCAGCATGTTGTGGGACCCGTGAGAAGTGCTATATAGGTCAATAAAATATAGCAGCTAAATGCTGCTGCTTTCTCAAGGCAAATAATTCATCACAAAACACTTATTCCTCAGGCTTAATTTCATTTTCTATAAACAAAATGCTCCTGAGTAAATCACAGCGTTGGAAAATGCATCCCCCATCTCCTGGGCTGCTGCTGACGCACGCTGCAGACGTGACCCGGGAGAACAACCAGGCTCAGAGTCAGATTTATCTCATTCAGAATTCCCTTGTCAAACATGGCACTCCTGTTACATTTCTCAACTGCTTTATGTTAGTAAAGGTCAACGGGTTGGTTGTTCATGGAAAGCAAATGTAAAAAGCTGCTGGTTCTCCTCAAATTATTTTTTTATATATATATGTTGATATTATATTATTTATATTATGTATTTATATGTTTGTTTTATATTATATATATATGAAATACATATATATATGTATTTCATTTTTTTTTGTTTATATTTGGTTATTTGTATATTTTTTATATATGTAATGTTTGAAAATTTATTCTATAACCATGCCTGGAAGCTCCAGTCAGCATCAAGTTCACATTGTCCCAGGCATTGCACAAATACATGGTAGAGCCTTGTCCACAGTGATTAATTGAGTTGTTTAAGCTGTCCTGCACAGCCAAACAATTGCCTTTGGAGCTTGGGCATAGTGCCAGCAGTTTATGTTTCAGTATATTTGGGCAAGGCTGCTTTACAAATGGGAAGCTGGGCCTTTGGGAAGTAGTCTTATGTGTCAGTGTGTCCACCAGGGAGTTTTATTTCTCCTGGACATTTCAGTCATGAACCCTTGGAAGTGCTGGCCGAGCAAAGGAAGCCAGCCTTGATCCTGAGGAACCAGGAATCTGAAAAGGAGAATGACACCTTATGTCTGGGAGGGGAGGAAAGCTTTGTCTAATTGCCCTGAATTGCAGAGGACTGTAAGGACTGTACTGGTGTTCTCAGAGTCCTTGTGGAGTCGCTCATTTTCTCATTCATAGACAACATTTCCCAAATTGCACACGAGATTCTTATCATTGACCCCCAGTTACAGTTTTAAGTGGGACTAATAACTGGCATGCCGATGATGAAGTAACTGATGAAGGCTGAGTTCTTCAAGGAAATAGTTCTTACAGGATTTGGAGCACATTTTTAAAAATAAATAGGAGAGATGCCCTTGACGGTGCTGCTCCAGCATTGGAAACCTTCGGCAGATAGGCAGGGAAAGCCCTCAGTGGTATGTTAAACAAAATCACAGCTTCTCCTCAGCATTCAGCTGCCCTTCACATATTTCAGCATTGTTTACTTGAAAAGTAGGCTTGGTACCACTGGGCACTGGGTGAGGTTTATCTTGGAGGTCAGGAAGGTCTGAAGCAAGCAAGAACAGGAGATTACTCACAGCGCTCTTGTGTTCTTGCTTGAAATAATAAATAAAACCAAGACAAGTTTCAAAATTCCAATCTTGACATTGTCAAAACTATAAAATACCCCTCTCCATTCATGGGAAAATTCATGATGCTGGAGTGGCACGGCTTGAGAGGTGGGGTGGGCTCCTGCCCAGGCTCTGTGCTCTGCCCTGTTCCCTGGTGCAAGGGTTTCTCTTGCCCACGCCCTCTCTTTGCACTTTGCACAGAAATGCCTCTTGCTGGGAAGTTAACAGCCCCAAGCTGGTTCACAGATGCAAGGAGGCCTTACAAAAAGAAGAGGCCAAGCACTGCTTGGATTTGCACCAGGCTAAACACTGTCTTCAGATAAAAGCCAGGGCATGATGTGGTGAATTGAAGCAATCCTGTTTTTCCTGCCTCACCCAGCCACTGGTGCCTCATTCAGGCTCCTGAGCCAGCACAGCCCAGTCCTGGGGCATGGCCCTTCTGGGACATTTCCTGCCCAGCATGTCCCTGTTCCCCCTCGGACACCTCTGGTCCCATCTCCCAGGCTGGCTTCATTCCCACTCTGCACCAGCAGGACAGGAAGGAGCCTGCCTGGCTCCCACCTCAACAGCAGCCCAAGGATGGCAGCAGCTGCAAAGTTGTGCTGGGCTTTGGAAAGGTTTGGAAAACAGCTTTGGTCAAGGAAGGGACAGCGTGGCTGGCCTGGGAAGCATCTCAAAGCAGCAGCTGGTGGAGCAGGTTTTGTGCAGACAAACCTTTCAGAAGAATGCTCTGCCAAGGCTCTGCTAAATATATGAAAACTGAGATTATTTACTTCAGTTTATAACTTGCCGAGGTTTGGGATTTTTTTTTCTTTTTTTTTTGCAGGAACAGTAAAAGGCACATCCTTGACATCAGATTGACCACCTTGCCAATTTTCATGGCATTGCTCCAAACCACACAGGCACTAGAGTTTCACAAATGTTTGTAAGAAGAATCTTAATCTGGGCACAGCATTCCCCCCTCTGCCCCGCATTTTCCAAACTCGACAAAATTATTGCACATGTGTGCAAGTGCATGGACACACATTCACATATTTGGCCTGAGTCAGATGCCAGACAGAAAACTTGAGCACAACAGACTGCTGTTTCCATTTTCACATGTAAATAAAGTATTTTAAAACCTAAAATCTTTTTTTTTCTTAAGATTTTACAACAGAAAATGTTACAGAGATTTGGCAACACGCAGGACTATAGGGGTTCGTTTACAGGGCTTACAGATGGATGAGTCCATTATAGTGTAGATTAGGAACTAAAAGCTTGGCTTAGTGAAAAATCGTAACTCCAGTTTAGAAAAAGACATATGGTTTCAGTCTATCTGTGAAGAGAGTTGTAAAAGGTTGTATTGGTTTCAGGAGTTCCTTGCTGTTTGAGTTGACACTCAATTGGTTTATTATGAGTAATAATGCACTCACACAGTTGTATGGTTATGTTATCAAAACCAGCTTCATACCCGTAACTGCTATCTTTCACTTGCAGAGATCTGAAGCCAGAAAATATCCTGCTGGATGATTATGGTAAGTCTCGGAGGTTTACAGAGATGCTTTCACAGTAAAGTAGATTAAGTTCGTTTTAGGATATATATTGCACAAAGACAAATAATGCTCTGAAGTGATTAAGAGGCTCAGCATACACTAATATTCCTGTCTTGGGGCGGGAGAGCTGCTGGAGCTCGGTGCACAGATGGAAGGAAGCAGCCGTGCCCTCAGCAGGGGCTGTTCTCGAGAGCGCGGCGTTGCTGGGGCTCTCTGCCTTTCCTCGATGCTTTTCCATCCTTCTCCTTGCAAGGCTGATGCAGCACAAAGGGAATTCTAATTTCTAAATCTGTGCTTCCCTCTCCATTTTTGAAAGTACTTTCATCCTCTGCTGAGCCACGTCTGGTTTTATGCAAACCCAGGTACCTGTTGGTTGCTGAAGGCAGTGATAATCAAATCTCGTGCTGGCTTGCAGACCAGATGTAGCCTCTTCAGCCATCACAGAGTTACAGAATTGTGTCAGCCCATCCATCCTCTCTGATCAGTTCAAGATACTTCCCCCCAGTAGGCTTCTCTCTGTATTTTTTCATTGGTTTTAAAATACCTAATGCAATCTACTCCAGTCCACAACCTCACTGTTAACATTTATTTCACTGCATTGTAGTGCCCTTAATAATTCCTCTTTTCCATATCAATGAAACTGCTCCAATTCAGTGATTCAGAACACTCTTTTCTTAAAATGTCCAAGCAGTAAATTGCAGGAGTATTTTAGCAATGACCACAGTTGTGGGTTTTGGACTAATTTGGGTCAGGTTTTATATTTTCTTTGTGTTGTTTTGTTTCTTTTTTCCTTCCAGGCCATATCAGAATATCTGATTTGGGTCTAGCTGTTAAAATCCCCGAGGGTGAATCAATCCGTGGAAGAGTAGGAACAGTAGGGTATATGGGTAAGTCTTCCACAGCTCATCTTTTTAAAAATTTGCTGAGATTACTTGAGTTTTAGAGATACTTCTGCCAAGTAAGCTTAAGAAAAAGAATAAAAAATATTCACATTCAGCTGGGTCCAGTTCCGTGCAGCAACTCCCACAGAAATCCTGATAGTGGAAATCAGAAGAGGGTGAAAGGATGGACCTCTACAGCTCTCAGTGAGGCTGGTCTATAACCTTAAATCAGCAGAGAAAATTGAAAGGGGAGACAACAACTGGGATTTTAGTGATTTTAGCTTAGATTTATCTTAGGAGGGTTATGTGCCAGGATAAGTTTCTTTCTAGTTGCTGCTTTGTGTAAGAGTTAGAATGTATTTGTATGGTTATGATCAAATGGGTAAATCCACACCTGTGGTCATCTTGACCAGGGTCATCTTGTGTTTTCCTCTGTGTGCAGGGAAGGCTGCACAAAAGACGAGTAGAGATTTGTACATTGTTAAAAATACCCAAAACTTCACTCCCTTATTTAGCTAGATCTGTTTTCTAAATTCAATGTAATTATTTTCATGCATTTCTCTGGGTGGGCATATTTCTTGGAGTAAAAATTGCTTATGCTTATTTGACTGAATAGAAACTAGCTGATGTGAGCCACTGTTACACCATATGGAGACTTTAATGAAAGCAAGCAAATCAGTTGTCATGTCTAAATTTTGTTATCTCAGTGTAAGTCTGCGTGCACACTAAGGCTCTGTGCTTGTGAGCACGTGGGGACTTGTGTTTGTACTCATGCATGGAGGTGAGGGTGCCTGCAAGACACTGACTACCTGCCCAAAAGCATTGTGTGGGGTTGCAGCACAAAATTAATGGACTGGGGGTTTCTTGAAAGGGGAAAAAGAAAAATATATAAATTGACCAAAGAGAGAGAATTTGCTTTTGAAGAAATGTCACGGCTGTTTACCGTATGTGTGGTTTTGCACTTCATTTCTTCCCTAAATGGAGAAACCTGGAGGAACTCTTAAGATTAGGTCTCTGCTTAATATTTAGATCAAACTTCTTTCTGTGCCTTTTTTTTTTTTGTTTTAATTTGACTGAGTTGGTAGAAAGGTCAGAAGACAGCATGCACAAGGCATGTGGCATGTAGAGAGAACACCAAGGCATGCAGCATGCTGCATTTCCTGTAATGCCACCAACCGAAATCAGAAGGTATTCTTGTATTTCACCCATCGTTCTCTGTGCATGTGTATTCAGTCACCAAAATGAAACTGCTAGGCATTTGAGAGTTTTGCCTATGTAAATACCAAGCATTTCCACGAGGCATCTCACTCTCCTCCACAGCTCCAGAGGTGTTGAACAACCAGAGATACACACTCAGCCCTGACTACTGGGGGCTAGGCTGTCTCATTTATGAAATGATTGCTGGGCAATCACCATTCCGTGGAAGGAAAGAGAAGGTGAAGAGGGAAGAAGTGGACAGAAGAGTGCTGGAGACAGAAGAGGTGTACTCCCATAAGTTCTCTGAGGAGGCCAAGTCCATCTGTAAAATGGTAAGGGGCTGGGAGGCCCAGTGGGGCAGCTTCATTAACGAGCTGTGTCTGACACGGTCTGAGCAGTAACAGGGTGCCATAAAGGGGCTGCAGAAACAAGGACTAACCAAGCTCATCTGTGGATGGGATGGCTTCATTCTCTGTTCGTTCAAACTGTGTTTATTTGGGCTTGCTTCTCCATGAGATTCATCACGGTCATCCTGAGCCCTCTCCAAAGTTTTATGGCCAAGGGAGCAGTATCTGTTCTCATGAGACTTTGAGTGTTAGTTTGCAGTCAAGAATGCATTTCTGTCTTTTATAACCTTGTAGAAAAAAATAAAAAGGACTTGATGATGCAAGAATCTGATTGTCTCCTGCAAGGAACTGCAAACCCCACGCTTCCATTGTCTTTGGTGAGAGCTGGGGGTAAGCAGGACAAAGATTATGCAATGAAATTATTGTGACACTCAAATGTTGTCCCAGCCCATCTCACTAACTTTGTTAGCAGCTTTTCCCCTGGGGTGCCAGGGTATCCAGCTTTTCTTAATACTGTTGAGCTGTTCTTTACAATGTTTTCTCACTCTTTCAGCTGGGAGTCATTTTCGTAGCACAATAGCCATGTCTGACAATGGAAATCCTCAATCCCTCTGAGAGATCCCAAAGCTGTGTCTGAATTCATCAATGTCTTGTTGACATCCATCTTTAGAAGGCTGAATTGTAGTTTGGAAAATTATGTGGCTTTTTTTCTGGATGTTGCTTGCTAATGGGTGAAGTCTCCTTTGGAGACAATGACATATCTGTGTTTGCTGGTAGAGGGAGAATGAAGGGGAGGAAAGGTCAACAAATAGGTAGGGAGAGTTTCACCAATGTCTTGTGCAACAGAAGCAAAGAGCAGATCCACAGCACTCTGCTTGGCTGGCTGCATGAAGAGACACTGAAGTCTCCTTGCAAAATAACAATGGTAGCACTGCCAAGTATCATGCCTGGAAGTCATTAACTCACAGTGCACCAAGTCATTCCCGAATCCTCGGGGTGGTAATTAACTGACATCACTCTTGATAGATGCTCCATTCACTGCCCTTAATTGGCGATGCAGAGCCCCCAGTGAAGCCAACATAGGAGGATCTGGGGCAGCCCAGACCATCCCATGCACCCCAGCAGGCTGCCTTCTCTCCTCAGGTAGCATCTCAGCTCCCACCAGGTGAGGAGCAGCATCTGCTGGAGTGGCAGAGAGTTTGTGTGTGTCCTGCTGTTAATCTGAAACAGAGATGTGAGGCAAAAATTTTATCTTGCTGCTTAAGGCACAGAATCAGAATAGTTTGGGTTGAAGAAGGGCCTTTAAAGATCACCTAGTCCAACCCCCCTTTTCTGGCTGACATACCTGTAGAAGCCCTTCTCGTTACTCTTGATGTCCCCTGCGTAACAGAATGAACATGTGCTTTGAAAATAACCATGAGAACCTAAAGCTGAGAAGAATTAAATGCAGCATTGATGGGATAGTGCTGTAGATGACCTACCACACTCCCAGGGGAGCAGACAGTCATCACACTGTAGTGGTCATTTTCATCTCCCAGCCATGGAGACTATGGTTTCAGGGAGTCGGGACCTCAGGGGGTCATCTAGTTCATTCTCTTGCCTCAGGGAAACATGGACTAAATATAAATTATTCCTGAAAACTTGATCACTACTGCTTCCCTGTCCAACCACGTGGCATGTTTATTGAGGTGGTTTGTGCAAACTATTAATGGATCCAAAGATAACCTTTCCTTTTCTGAGTATTAATATCTTAAGGCAGGAAGAGTCTTAGTCCTGATAGCAAGGGTGATAGCATTTGTGGTTTCCCATCCAAAAGTAATTTATTTTATCAAATGATGTTTTTTTAAAAAAAATCCATTATTCAAACATATTTTCTCAAATTCTATTTACTTTTTATATTGAAAGCCAGAACTTTGTTGCTTTGCATCAGCATCTTAACAAGGAAACAAAAGAGTAATAAAGTACCCATCATATCTACAAAATGAAGCAAAAGGTTGCAATACATAAATTAAACCTGAGCCTTTACAAAGATGCAACACAAAAGGCTTTCCCCCATGGCTGACTCTTCAGGGCACGAGTGAGGGAAATGTTTCCCACCGTGTTGCCCAACCTTCTCCTCAGAGCTTTTACTCCATGAGCTGATGGCATCACCACCAGGAAATGCATTGTCTTTATTCATTTACTCATGTGCAAACCCTCTGGTGTCACCCCCATCAACCTTCCCCTCCTGGATGTTTGTGCCCTTCTGCATTTTTGCAGGCACATATCATAGCTCCCATTAATCATCATCCATCCCATATTTCCATGTTTCATTTTGTAAGTAATTTCTCATAAATCAGACCTCATTTTGGACTGAAACGGAGATGAATAACAAATAATTAGGAACAGGGGTAGCTGGCTTTCTGGGAAGCTCCCCGTCCCATAGTTCCCATATAACATAACTGTTCCTGGTGTGTTTTTTCTGTGAAAAAAATCCAGTCTTTCCAGGAAATGCTTCATGTTTGTTGTCGCTGTGCTTTGTACTTCACTGATGTACATGCGTGTTCTCCCTGACAAGTGCAGTCATGCATACAAAGATGTGACTTGAAGTGCATTCAAGCCAGCAGTGTTGGGTGAGCCCACATCGCTGTGCTCCTCTGTCACTCTGTCAGTGCCCTGCTTGTCTGCATTTCCCACAGACTTGTCTTCCCTGATGCCTTTCATCCCTGCAGCTCCCGTTTTACTCCACACAAGGGATCTCTGATGGGAGGCTGTAAAGAAGACAGAGCCAAACTCTTGGTTTGGTGTCCCACAACAGGACGGGAAGCAAGGGAAACAAACTGAGACACGGGAGCAGTTCAGTTCCCTCTGAACATTGGGAAACATTTTTTCCATGGTGAGGGTATCCAAATACTAGAACAGGTTACCTAGAGAGATTGTGTAGTCTCCACACTTGGAGATACCCAAAGCCCAACTGGACAAGGTCTAGAACAACTTGCTCTAGGAGACTCTGCTTTGAGCAGAGGGATTGGACTAGACAATGTCCAGATGTGGCTTCCAGCTTCATCTGTTCCATGTTTCTGGTCTCCATTCCCTTCTCAAAGTTCCCCCCCTCCAGCCAACTGAAAGATAATGGGTTCTGTTTTCCTTAAAAGCAATTTTTTCCTGTTCCTCACTCACCACCAGGAACTCTGTCATCATACAGCTACTCCTGCCTGCTGCCATCCCTCCTTTCTACTTTCATCCCATGGAAATCAACATTATGACACCTTAAAGTTTATCGCTTTATCAGTGCCCAATAATCAGTGCTCCTTCATCTCTCTTCTCTCATCTAGTAATTGACCATGGTATTGCTTTTCTGTTGTCTAAAAATTGAGTAAAATAATATGTTTACTTCAGTGTCAGGGCTGAACTTTATCTAGGTGATTCCTTAAACTGCTTGGTCTGCTGGGTCAATGGAAATGGTTTTAGCATTCCCCTCCTCTCCTTTCATGAGCAGCAATTTTTTGTTTCCCTTACTCCTATAATTTTAGGACTTGGAATTATTTATTACATGGTATGATCTGGATGTGAACTGACGGATCACATGAAGATAAAGCGGCGCTTTGGGGACTTTGGGCTTTTTTTAGCAGTCCTCACAACAGTTGTTTCTTTTTGTAAAGGAAGAAAAACAAAGTCACGGAAAAAACTCTCAGACATTGCCGAGTTTGAATTCCCTGTGGGGATCAAATGAGTGACATGAAAGTATCAGAGAGCTCTTGATATCAAGTTCTTGATGTAACTTCACTGCTGTTACTAGTCATGCTGGTCATGCTCTGCCCGTGAACTCCATAGACTAAACCCTGAATGTCCAGTGTCATCTGGAACCTTCATTACCAGGACACAAAGTTCTGCTGTTGTTTGGCATCAACTTCATGCACAGTTGGGTGGCCCAGACCATCTCCAGATTTGAAACTCTGAATTATCTGCAGGCTCTACTGTAAAGTTACATTTAAATTGTGTTCACTGGGGTCCTTTGCACTGCTGTCCCAGGAGGGCTTGTCATCAGCCTGATGGAGTTGCTTTTGTTCTGCTCTCTATTCATATTAAATAAACCCTTTGAAGCTGAATTAACCAAAAGTGTAGAGATGATTCAAAACATACCATTCTTATCTCCATTTTCTTTTCCATGTCACATTCCCAAATGGGATGCATATTTCAGGCTCTTGCTTGGGTTTAGTGTTGCAGAAAGCTTCTGGGGCTGCAGGAAATGGTAATAGACTCATTATTCCTTGGAGAAGGGAAGCATTTTCCCTTCTGGGAAATATTCTAGTCCATGCTATGTCTTGATATCCACAACAGAAGCCAGGAATAATGTCTGGTTTCACCTGTTGCCATCTCTAGAGCTGGCTGCATCTACAGCTTTTCAAATTCCATTTATTCATTACATTTTTCTCCATTGTGACTCTCCTGGGACTCCCAAGAGACTGGCAGCTGCTCCCCTGCAGCAGGGTTTTGCAGGAGAATCCTCTCCTTTTTGTGGTCTTTCAGTCCCAGCCTATTCCCAGTGGCTGGTTCCATTCTGTGTCTTTCAGCCAGCAGTGGCCAGCCACCCACAACCAACTGCATTCATGCTTCAGAAACTTCCTTCTTGCATCTGAAATTACTGAATACTCCCTTGTTTGTCATGGAGGAGCCCAGGAATCCCCAGGCAGCCTTTTTCTATCCTCAGCTCCGTTTTTGTCTGACCACTCCAAACATCTGACAGCCTGACAAGGGTGAATTCACAGATCAGCTTGGTCTCCCCACTTAGTCCAGAATCCACACTGCAAAGATAGGAAGTAACCCCGCTTTTCATCCCTTCAAAGCAGAGACTGCAGAGGTTTCCTGTATCATCTCCAGGCAAGTCCAACTCCATCCCTTCCTTCCACTACTTGCTCCTCAGCTGTTCCTGAAAGGTCCAAGGTATCATTTCCAAAAGCATATCAGAGCCATGGATGCTCTAAAATGGCCTTTCTGCCTTGAGATTCTTCTTTCCAGCAGTCAGGAAAGTCCTATTGACATGAGAATAAAAGATTAAAAGAACTTTTGATATATTTTGCCCAACCAGAATACAGCAAGCCCGATTCTGACTGGAAATTCCAAAGCGACCTTCTTCATATAGGCCAGGGCATATAGCTGTTGGGATTAATAAAACCCAAAAAAACCCTCACAACAAAAATCCTAGTCTCAGGCCCATGAGAATTCAAAGTCTAATGCAATGATTTGAAAGCAAAGCATCCCTCTTTTCTTCTAGCCAGGGAAAGCAAAGTCCAGAGAAGTGCTCTGAGAAAGATGTTTTGCAGTGAACCAGATAGATGAGGTGTGGTATCATGGGGATCTGTGTGCTCAGAGAATGGCAAGGCATGGAGATGTTTCCTCAAGTCTTTTTACATCTATGGATCAGCCACTTGTGGTGATCTGTCAGCTCAGATGTCACCACCTAGACAGCATCAGAGGCAGAGGAAAGTGTGGGGAAGAAAGGGATGTTGCTGTTTGGAAGCTGAAAGTTGCTGTTGTGGCCAGCACCGGTGGCTTTAAACGCATTCATCTGACCATTCAGTCTCCTGCTATTGCAGCTGCTGCTGAAGGACCTGAGCAGAAAACTCCTGTGCTCACAAACTCCTTCACCACCATTTCTGGCTTGGCTGCAGCTTGCTCAGGGCCAGCTGGAGGGTGGCCTCTGCACACATGGGGCACACATATTGCCAAAGCCATTTGCCATCTCAGGCTGGAAATGAGGCCCCTGGCAACACAGAAGCAGAACTGAGGTGGCTGTAGGAAGTCAGATAAGAAAACCACCGATGCCCAGATGGTACCAATGCCCCGTGGTAGCAGAGAAGCCTAAAGACCTGTGACACTGTAAACCCTTGATAAGGACAAGAACCCCCAGTTCTAGCCAGGCACCAGAGGAAAGACCACAACATGACATGAGCAACAAACAATTATTTCCAACTCGGTGAGACGATGAGGCTGAGGCAGCAGCCCAGGCAGAAGATGCTGGGGGCACACAAGCCCTGAGCTGAGCCCAGAAGCAGCATCTCCAGGCAGCCTTATCCCGGCGGGGAGCCTGCCTAGCTCCCGATCCTGCTCCTGCAGGGCTACACCCGGGAACACGGGACTCCTGCCCGGCCTTCCCAAAGGTGTTTGCAGCTGGGACGGTCCCGGGGATGCTCCCGCGGGCTCGGTGCCTGCCCTAGCTCAGAGAACGCACCCCAGCCCCTGGTGCCGAGCCCCCCGGGGGCTGCACTGATGCTCTCGGTGCCATGACCGTGCACAGCCCGCCCGGGGCAGCGAAGCCGGGGACATGGGCGGAGGAGCGACGGGAGCCCTGTCAGCCCCTGTGCCCCGGGAAAAGCCCCCGGCTCCGCTCCCGGCCCCGCTCCCGGTCCCTTCCCGGAGCCGCGGTCGCCGCCCGGCCCCGCCGCGCTGCCCTCTCCTCTGCTGCCTCCCGGCGGCACCTCCCGAGCGGCTCCGGAGCGCTGACGGCATCGCTGACACCTCTGTGTTGAAGGGATCTTAAACGGATCCTTCCACTGCACCAGGTTGCTCCAAGCCCTGTCCAAGCCTGGAGCTGGGCACCTCCGGGCATGGAGCATCCACTGGGACTTCTCTGGGCAGCCTGTGCCAGGACCTCATCGCCCTGGGAGGGAAGAAGTCCTTCCTAATACCCAATCTAAACCTGCCCTCCAGTTTAGAGACGCTCCCCCCTTGTCCACGTTGTGACATGCCCTTCTCCAAGGTCCGTCTCCAGCTCTCTTGCACTGGAAGGTGCTGTAGAGTCTCCCCTATAAATATCATGGTGTTTCTGTTCATGGGCTTGCTTATCTGATCAACCAAAGATGCTGAGTTCAGTAGGTGTCCAGTAGTACCCAGGAAACAGGCAGGACTTGCTGTAGCAGGTAGAGGTGCTGCAATGCCCTTCTCTGAAAGCAAACAAGGCAGAGCTGAGGATAATTACTGAGCACAGGCTCCATGGATGGAACTCCCCTTGAGTTCAGCAGAGATAAGCCCATGAGTATAAAGGGTTGGTTCATTGTGTCGTGTGATGCCCTGGAAGGTAGTGCAGTGGGTGAGGGAAATACAGTTTGGTATTCATTTTTTCCTAAGCACCTGTTCTTCTGAGGGAAAATTATTCTTGCAAGAGTAACGAAAAAGGGAAAAAAAAAACTGAGACAAAGCACATGGAACTTACGAGTATGCATCTGTATGTTTTTAGGCTATGTCAGACCTCCTCTTGAAAGTGTTCACTGAAAGCAGGCAAAAGAAATGGTCCCTGTTTTGACTGTAAATACTTTACAGCAGGTGATTTTCAGAGGATTTCATCAGCATGTAGAACAGCGCAGTCCTAATCCATTTAACTTCAGCTTTTAAGTAACAGCAGTTGCAACTCTCCTCTGTACTTCCCTCTGGGCATTCAAAAACAAGTGGAGATAAAAATATCTTTGTGGAGCTCTTGCTTTTCTGATGCCCTCACCATTCCTCTCGGCACGTTTCAGCTCCTCACCAAAGACGTGAAGCAGCGGCTGGGATGTCAAGGGGAAGGCGCAGCAGAAGTGAAGAGACACCCCTTCTTCAAGAGCATGAATTTCAAGCGGTTAGAAGCAGGAATGCTGGATCCTCCCTTTGTGCCTGATGTAAGTACGATAGCAGGAACTCTCAGTGGCCTCTTTCAAGAGGTTTGTTTCTAAAATAGCTCCTCTGTCTCAGGGCTGTCATCGCTCTCTGCATGGGTAGCTACCCTAGGAAGGTGTGATAAGTGGCAGAGCTGGAGTGGGGAGGGTGGGAGGAAGAGGAGTCAGGGCTCTGTGGGATGCAGGGTGGTGGATCTCCATGCAGGCTGGTATTCTGGGGCTTTATTCCTTCCCACTCCTTTTACACTCCTTGTACGACACAGGAGGCACTGGGAATCTTTGTATTCCCTTATCCACAGTACTACTGTGAAAATAAGTGTGCTCAGGACCAGGTGGTGCTTGGGACAGTCAGCAGTGAAAGCCACATGTGTACATACAGGTTTACAGAGGTGAAACCCGAATTACAAAGTCCAGAGCTCTGTGGAACTGGATCAACATGAAGAACAGCCATTTGGTACAGGGAGTCTGAGCCAGGCTCAGCTATCAAGTGTCCCCTCAAGCAGAGAAGGTGACTTGGATTTGAGAGAGCATTTGGAGCATTTTTGTGTTCATGGGGCATGGAACCTAACACTGAGTCCTAACTCAGGTTTACACACCAGGCTCACACATACTGAAAGTCTTTGTTGCATTGGCAACAACAAAACTTTTTCCATCCTTTTGTGGTATCGGTTTCTAGCCCAGTGCGCAGAGTTATCTGATTATTTCCCTCCTGCAGGGCTCTCTTTCTGGCTGGAGCTTCTATCCTTAAAGTCCCCATATGGTTCTAAGCAAACACTGCCATTTTAGCATATTAAGGAAAGTAACATCTTGGCAGCTCCCATTCCCATTGCTGCAAGCTCCACCAAACCAAAGTGGTTTGAAGGCTACAAAAGTTTACTTTAGTTGCTCTGGTTTTGCTTTACATTTTACTATGCGGCCTACTTGTTCCTGCCAATTAGCCCGTGGTGTTACGACCTGCTTTAGTGGGAAGAAATAAGAGACAAGCTACTATTTCTTTCTGATGTAGAAAATTATAAAATTCTGGGCTCAAATTTGGGATCTGCCAGAGTGTGTAAAAACTGTGGCACGTAGGGCCTAGAAGGCACCTCTCAGAGATGTATTTTCAAAAGCAAAGGCACATAAATTTTTATGGCCATTTGTTGGGAACTCAAGAGCTCCCCTAATTTAATTTATTTGGCACTTCATCCATAGATTTCCCAGTCTTTACTGAAGTCAGCTGAATCACCCAAAGCTATATAGCCAATGGCAGAGGTTGTTACCCAAACCATGTCTCTCCATCCTCTTCTACGTTACCGCATCTCCACAAAAAATGTTGTGGGTTGCAGCTGTCGGGAATGCAGAGGGATACAGCCTTCAGCAAACAGGGCTTCTGTCAGGAGTCAGCTCAATTTGTTTGGTCACAGTGCTCAGAGCTAGACAAAGCACTGCACAGTTTGACCTTGGGCTGTGCCATCCTGGTACCATGTACAGACAGTAGTGTTCAACACGTGCTGGGGGTCAGCAGGACTGGCTGGTCCCCCAAAGGCACCCCTCAGTTATCCCTGCACATCAAAGGGTGTCTGTACCATTGGTGGGAGGGTTCTGAGCACACACACTGCCCCTGACAGGTAGCTAGTGATGTCTCTTCCTGCTTCCCTGGGGATGGGTGCTGGAATACGAGCGGAAAGTTGCGTTGCTGCAGAGAGTCCTGTCTCTGTCATCTCAGGAGATCAAGTGGTTCAAAAAGGCAAAGCCATTTGACAGTTTCTTTGAAGAAATGCGGCCAAGTTAAAAGAGTTAATAGAGGTAATTCTGGGCAGCTTCCAGCAGCTGAGCTATTAATAAAAACAATGGGAAAAATGCCAAGCCTCCTCTGTTTTCTTTAGCAATTAGGATACATTCCTTTAAACTTTTAAGCTGCAAACTCCACAGCTATCTGGGCAGGGGGGCACTTCTATCTGAGGCTTCTTTTCAGAGCTCTCTTCAGTGTGCCACTCATGGGCATTCTGGTTTTCTGTTGATCCCTCTCTAAATGAAAAGACTACTGAAGGGTTCCATTTTTCTTTTCTGGCTCTTTCTGTCCTTTTCCTCTCACCTCTTAACCAGATGGTACATGGATGACTAAAACCCACTTTGACTGATGCTTTAAGGACTTTGGAATAGGAAGCTTAATGTGCTTAAAGTGAAGTCAGCCTTTGATGATAAACATGCGGGCAGAGCGAGTCTGGAGAAGGAGGATGCAGACACACACTTGTTAGACATTCTCACTTGACTGAGTCTGTGAATGAGAGCACATGGTCCGACTCAGAAATATTTTTCCTCTTGTCATTTCTCCTTTTTTTTCTGCTGACATAGCCCAGAGCAGTGTACTGCAAGGATGTGTTAGACATCGAGCAGTTCTCCACAGTGAAAGGAGTTAACCTGGACCAAACAGATGACGATTTCTATTCCAAGTTTTCCACAGGATCAGTGTCTATTCCATGGCAAAATGAGGTAAGGATGTATCATAGCAAAATTACTGCAATAAACCCCATAACACAGATGGTTTAAGAGGAGCTCTATGTTTCCAGTAATATATAGCTACTGGATAACTTGCCAGACTCTAATGCTTTCATGAGTTACAAATGGCCTCTTTCAAGGTCTGTAATGTACCACAGATGTCAGGTTCAGGTGAATGTATCTGTTGGCTCTGTGTATTTGTGTGAGTTGGCAAGGATCCTGCTGTACTTCCTCCTCCTGGATTTCTACAGGGGTGTTTCGACAGCTCCCAGGACCTGCTGTGGTGCAGCTGGAAATCCCAGCAGAAGGATCCTGGTCTCACCCATTGTCTGCAGTAGTCCCAGCTGCAGCAGTTATCTCTGGACCCTGAACTCCTCTAGCATTTCCATATCTGGGTCTTTGTTTCTGTTTGATATCAAAACACAGCCAGCAGTGGATTTCAGAATCCAACTCTGCATCAAACAGCAGATCCACTTGGGCAGAGGGGTGCTAATAAGTGGGATTTTGTAAGTGTGCCTGTCTTTGCCTGATACTCTCCACAATGCTAAAGAAGAGCACATAAAGTTTTGTAGGGCAGCTTCTGACAAGTCTGATGTGCAAACACGCAGAGCAGACTCAGCCTCTGTTTTTCATGCACTCTGTTTGCCCTCTATAGACACCAGCAGGAATCCAACTGTTAGCTCTCCTCACACACTGCTGACTTTGAACAGCCTGGCACTACTGGAATTTATTTAGTGCAGATGAATAATTCCTTTTTTCTCTCTCTCACTGTGTTCCACTAGATGATAGAAACAGAGTGCTTCAAGGAGCTGAATGTATTTGGACCAAATGGTACTATTTCACCAGACCTAAACAAAAGCTACCCCCCAGAGCCACCCAAGAAAGGATTGCTACAGAGAATATTTAAGCGACAGGTGAGATCTTTTATGACTAAGACCAGGAAACACCTGCAGATGCCCAGTTTCACAGCCCTATTCTGGTATTTTTGCTAGGAGAAGGGCAGTGCACCTTAGAGAGGGCTGGCTCTCACAGTTACCTTCATATCCCAGGTTTTTCATCTACCTTGTGTGATTTTTTTTTTCCTTTTTGCCACCAGAAGTCCCAGTGTTGCCTCATGAGTTTTGTTTCCAGCAGCTGAAAACTTCTTACCCGACCTGTTTTTCAGAGATATGCTGAAATGCCTTTTGAAACTGTTCTATGGTTTTAAGAAGTTCCTTGTAGAAATCCTTGATTTATGTGGGTTTTTTTTTAAAAAGAAATGTACATTTTGAGGGAGGCAATCATGGCAGGAAATGAAGCCATTAGAGAAGAGAGCAGCCCAGATAAAATGTGATGTGCAGCTTTCACGAGGCACTGTGGCACCACTTGCAAATGTCAATAACATTCCTAGACTGGTCTATTTCTGTAAGGTTAAAACCATGTCTGAGGATTGGCAGGTATCCTCTGTATTAGTCAGATTTAGCAGATACTGACATTTTGCAGTGAATTGATTTGGCTCCTGGAGCTCGAGTGAGTCTTCTTTGCTTCGTTCCTCAAGAACTGCCATGGTTCTGCTGACCTAGAGAGACTGCAGGTAAGAAAATGAAGAATATTTTTCGTCCGAAGATCTTCAAAAAAAATCTTGCAGTCCAGTCAGTACCATAAAATGAACAGTGTTGGATTAAAAAAATAAACATGGCATATTTTGGAAATCTAATTGTCATTGTCTTCCTCTTCCTACAGCATCAGAACAATTCAAAGAGTTCTCCAAATTCAAAGGCCAGTTTAAATCACCACATAAATTCAAATCACGTAAGTTCAAACTCCACTGGAAGCAGCTAGTTCCAACTCAGTCCTATGAAACAGCGTGTTGCATCCTTCCACTATAATCTCTGGAGTTCTATGGATGAGAGAGCCTCCACCGTTGAGTGAAAAAAGGTGATGTGGATCTCCCAAATTGGAGATTTTCTATCCATTCCTTCCAGTGGAGCCTCACGTTTTAAGAAGAAATTTCCACTCAGGTCTGTTTTTGGAGGTGGCACTCAAGACTGTGTGAATCAAATTTGTCTCTTTAGAACATTGCAATAGAAATTCAATGAACATGACTACTTGCACGTATTTAAATAGCATCATACTAGAACTGAATTTTGTCTTTATTATTTTTAAAGAAAAGTTTTGTAAATTTCTCTATTGTCTCAGTTTACATTTTGTACATTTGTATTTAAATGAAAGTCAGACTTTGGAGGTGTATATTTTCCAAGCAGCAGCTGTAAAGCCATGTGTTTTAAGACATTTTTTTAAAAGAAACAAAATGTGACTCAAGACTTCCAGAGCCTCAAATGAGAAATCATTCTTTTTAGCAATTCTAGAAAATTCTTCATAAATCACTTTATCAGACGGGGGTTTATTGACATTCATTTTTATGGAACAGTTTATTCTTAATTATTTTACATCTGTATATTTGGTTTACAGCAACACTGCATACATTTCTCCTCTTCATTAGTTTGTAATGTCTCGCATTAAATGCTAAAAGACAAGATTTTGATGCATTCAAGAATGCTGCTTGCAATGCTGAAGGTTTGTGATGTCTTGGGACCAGCACAGCTGAGATTTGCACTTACTTACATTGTTATTCCATCAAAGGCTTTTTAGTTAGAAAGGGAACCCTGTTTTAAGCTCTTTTCCTTCACTAGTTTTCATGCTGTTTCTAACGACAGATAGAACAAAACTGAGGGAGAGGTGACCAGGAAGGCAAATGTCCATTTATTTTTCTTGGACTTCAAACCTACACCTGCTGAAATGAGAGCAAAACTCAAAGTTTTCACCGTGCTGCAGTCAAAAGCCCAAGGTCTTTCCACAGCTGCCCATATCCAAGAGGTAGCAGGAGAGAAGCTCAGCAGTCTGGTTTGTGCCAGCCATGAGATTTGTGACAGCTTTGTAAAGCTGAGCTGTGGAGGTTCAGAGTGGGATCTGAGCT
Source organism: Vireo altiloquus (assembly GCA_013396875.1). Lineage (NCBI taxonomy): Eukaryota > Metazoa > Chordata > Aves > Passeriformes > Vireonidae > Vireo > Vireo altiloquus. The sequence continues at coordinate 176,515 of VZRF01003315.1, read as the reverse complement.
GCTTTTGGGCAGTAGCAGAACCTACAGGCTGTGGCTGCGCTTAAAATACTTCCATGTGTCACACAAACCCCCCCTGATGCATCTCCTCAGTCAGATCCTCAAATGAATAAAGTACCAGTATGAAATAGTAACTCGCAGCTCCATCATTCTTTGTCCTGGATCCTTTAGCCATTGACAAAAACTCTGTCCCCACTAGGACAAACAGGATCAGTAGTAGTACCTCAGGCATCAGAATCATGCTCTTCTCAAGTATTTCACTATTATTGTTAAGAACACCAGATACAAAATATGGTTACTTCCCTTCCACAGGAGTTGGGAAGCCTGTCCCCAACTGCAGGCAGGATCCCTACAGCCCAAAGTGTTCTGTAAAGTGTGTTGGATCCCTGTGCTCTCCACAATGTTGGCCAGACTGCACTGATGATTTTACACCTCTGGGACATCAGGAACATCTGAAGGCCACCCTGGTGTGTCTAAAATCCTGTTAGACAGTAGTGTAGCTATCCCAGGGTCCAAGGAAGCGATGTTCCAGTGGGAGTCTTAATAGCCAAAATTCATTAGACTGCCACCTGTGTGTTCTGTGTGGTCAATGCTGAGGGGGAAAAAGATGGAGGTTAGGAGTGGCAAATCCCTGAGTGAGAAACACACAGGAATGACATAGTAAAGCAGCTTGAAGTCATGAGAGAGAGACAGAACAGGGACTTGCATAGAGCAGCTGACAGAGAAGAATCAAGGAAAGGAGATGAGGCTACAGCCAGTCTCCCACGTCAGATGGTGGCATCACAGATCCTACAGATGATGTAATATTTCAGTGGTGTCACTAATTTGGCACGTGGAGACAAAAATTTTCATTCTTCGCCATCTCCCAGTATTGAGAAGTAACAGCAAACCCCTTACTGAAAGTTGGTGGACAAATAACAAATACAGATTGCAGCTGGCCGTGTACCTTTTGGATGCTGCCAGCCTTAACTAGTGGTGGGTGAGGCTTTAGTGACAGCACTGAACGATGGCGTTTGGGCCTTGTCCTGCTCTCCTTTCAGCCAGGACAGTCCTTGCTCAGCAGCTCTGGGACTCTGGCAGTGGGCACTTAGGGACAGTGGAAAGCCCTGGGAGGAGGAGAGCATTTCATTCACTCTGGATACCTGGAGGACATTTTGCTGAATCCTCGAGATGGCCTGGATAGAGGGATGCTTATGTGCACCTGAAAGCATCAAAGCCTGGGATGGATCCCTCTGGATTCCACCTCCTTGGAGCAGTGAGAGAGGAAGGGGAGAGAGAGGAAAATACACCAGCTGAGGGAGGTTTCATGCCACATCCCTTGAGTGTCTCCTGTCTGACAAACTACAAACAGTGTTACCATGCTGGGGCAGCAGAACTTTTCAGCACCCTGCCCTGGAAGACTTAAAATCCATCAGAAGTGCTAATGAACAGTCCTAGGGATCTTCTTGTCAGGATTTTCCTACAACAACAAAACCTACAGGATTTCTTTTTTTATTGCTTCTTATTTTTGTTGGGATTTTTTTTTTAATTTTTTCAGCTTACCTTGCACTCAAAGCTGGAGTAGGAGCACTCTTCCATTGTGTGACCAGGTGCAATTTGAGCCCAGAAGTCAGGGCTGAAGCCCTGTCAAGGCAGTGCCCTGCACAGCCAGGCTTCCACAGGCATTTGGCCATTGGCTCTGTGGAGTCAAATTTAAAAACCACTGGGAACTCTGAAAAAAGCTTACAGCTTCATCATACAACCTTGGAGAGCATTTGGAATGAGGTTTTTAGTATTTTGATTCCAGTTGAGTTTTGAGATGGGTTTTCACATAACAAAGGAATAGAAAGGAGTAGTTCTGTAAAAGCTTTCCAGACTGATTCATTTTCTCTATCTCCTCTTCAGTTACCATCCGGATTCTTTCCAAAAAAATGTACATGCTCAGATCTGGTTGCTTGTTTGCAATAGACAGATGAGCAAACTTAGCTCTTTTTAAAAATCAGAAATCTTTTGCAATCTGATCCTGAATTATGCAAGCGTGTCTTTTATTTTTAAATCTTTGTTGAGTAGTCTGATGAAGACTAATTAGTTGACAGACTTTCATGAGTCAGGTGTTTGCTATTCATTTTCTACAGTGTTTCAAAATTCACTTTACTCTTGTAGCATTTTTTCCCACTGTTGGATGAGAGGCTTTTTTTAAACAAAAGTATAATGAAGGAAAAAAAAATAACAAACTCTTAGACGTGCACTCTTGACCTTGATTTTCTAAAAAGAGATTTTTCACAAGAATGGCCATGACTCAGATGTTGTTTCTTTACAAAAACCTGCTTGTGAAGCTCGGAAGGGTGTGAAGATAATCAAACCAAGCAGGTGCTGGAGATCAAACTGCGTGTTAGGGAGCTGCAGAATTCAATATCGCAGTGTTCACCTGGCCCTGCTGATTAGGGACTCCTGGTAACAACTCTCCATAAAAACAGCTTGATACCACCTCCATTTGCAGTCACCCCAGAAACTATGGCTGAGAGTGCCATCAGCAGTGGGAATCAAACTTGGCAGACCCAGTAAAGCATCAGATTTGAAGACACTGATTCTTAAGGTCACTCACCCAGACCTCAGGATCCAGCTTGAGTTCTTAGATCACATTTCAAATCCAGTGGACCATTTCTAGTGGCGATGCCTCAAACTCAAAAAACCAACAGGAAACCGACCTGCAATAGTGGTAAAACCACAGGATGAGGAAGATACACAGGCTGTGAGCTCTGGAGGATGATGTGTGAAGTCCCATGGCGTGTGACAGGGTGCAGTGGCAGCTGGTGCCACACTGCTGCATGCTCTTCCTTGGGCCATCGTGTGTTGGGCAGAGTGTCTTCAGTGACCTGGGAGCTGCACACACAGAGGGTCTGGCCCCTGGCTCAGAGACAACTTTGTCCCTCTGAGGGTCAGAGGGAGCAGCTGGATGGAGCAATCAGGAATCCCCCCAGCCTGCATGGGCAGCATCACCCAGGTTGTGCATCCCAGCCTCAGTCAGGAGCTCCCTGCCAAGGCTTTTCTGAAAGAGCAATAAATGCCCATCCCTACAGCACAGCTGCTGCTTCTCACCAACATCCACAGAACAGGAACTGGCTCCATTGTGGACAAGATGTGGGTGCTTTCACCTCTGTCCACAACTAGTTTTGGTCATTATTTTGTTCAGTTCATGTCTGTAATACTCACTTAAGTCATGCAGTGCAGAGGAGATCATTTGTCAGGCATTTCCCATACAATCTTTGGAAAGATTGGATTTTTTCTTTGGAAGAACATCCTTTCTGTCTCTTGGCATGTGGACCATCTTCCATCACGTGGAAGCCTGCAGGAGCTCTAGAAGTCCATACTTAAAGGCTCTCCTGCCCAAGGATGGTCCCAGTCTGTCTCAGGCTGCAGGGAGGTGCCTTTGGCAGTGAATTTTGGAAGAAGCAGTCTGTTCAGTGGCTCCACAGAAAACAGGAGATTCCAGAGTTGTCTATCTCAAGGCTTTCACAAATATGACCTTTAACTTAAAATACTACTAATTATTTAGAGTAAGGAGAAATTACTGACACCCTCATGCTAAAGTTAAAAGAAAGTCTGCATCAGTTTAAAACAACTCTTTTCTGTGCTGGGCAGGACACACTTTCTTTTATACTAAATAATATTGGAGTGCTGGCTGGTAATAATGGTCTTTCCTTAAATGCCAAAACCAAAAAGATAAATAAATTGGTTCTGGGATTTTTTTTAATTATTTCCTTTAGGGAAAATAAAAAAATTTCATCAAGGAAGGTGAAAGCCAACAATATGCTACAGTATTATACGCTGACCTCCCCCAAATGTCTCTGTGATAATACAAATACAATCTGCTGCAGTTGGATCAGCTAAGCTGGTATGCTGACAAATGGGCTTTATGAAAGAAACAATTATAAACAGATTGCTGCCTATTCATTAACATGAATATTACTGCTGGCACATAGTATTCTCCTTGGTTTGTGTACTGGAGCCAGGAGTGGTTTGTATTCCTATTCTGACTGTGTTTTTCTTCACTGCCCTGGGCAAACCTCTGTGCAATTTTGTTTTCCCATTCTCAAACATGGAGGGATGCTCTCTATCAATGGAAAGCACTTTGGAGTCTGTGCATAAACCAGATCAATATCAACTCTTTGTATTATTATTTAAATGAAATAGGCTTAGTATAGCTGCTCTTATTTACATGGCTAGTGAGACAATTCTCCTAAATTAGGACTCTTTTTATTATTGCTTTGTCTTAGTTCCTTGGAGATACTGAAACACAACTGCACTGCACTTCTGTAAGGCATCTCCAGCCGACAAAGAGGTGACAGTGCAAATGTTTAAGTATTCATTTCTTGCTGAAGAGCTGGCCAGTAATCGTGGCATTCACATGAAAACACTTCCTCTGATTTTAGATTGGAGATAAATAGTTATGAGGAAGGGAACAAAACAACATTGATTTGTTGTTCAACTTTTTTTGGCCAAGCCTGCAAAGGATTCCCTAGGTACCAATTGAGTGAGGTGCTGTGCAAAGTCCCAGAATTGGATCTGTGGCAGACTGGAAACAAAAGAGGCAACGTGCCTGGGGTCAGTGGGCTCTGAAGGGGAGCTCCAGGTTTTCTGGAGTGGTCCTGTAGGGAAGGTTCACTCCCAGAGAAGAAATGTCTCAGGTAGTGGCTGGATGGCAAAGGTGTTTTCCTTTCTCGTCACCCCACATGCAGCTGTTAGATATGTTAATTAGCAAGCTCAAACGAGTTGTTTCATGTGTATTGAATGCGGTCTCCCTTAATTGCATTTCTTTTAAACACTGGACACTCTTCTAAAAGACTGAACATTTTAGCCTTTTGAAGCTGAAAGCTGTAAAAACTTTATTTTGTGTTTCTGAGCAATGTAGATAGACCTAAAGATTTCATGAACTATCATGTGGTTGCCCATATCTGACTAATAATTAAATTGTAAAATTGCAGTTTCATATTAGGGTTAGTCTTTTCACCTGCTTTAAAAATTAAAAATCATATTTGGTATATAAACACACACAGAATATCCTTCTGATTGAATTTCAAGAGCATATCCAGGAGTAAATGTTTTTAAGCACTTCTAATACTGTAGTCTATAAGAGGAGCAGACACTTCTAAAGCAATGTTAAAAGTTGTCTTTCATAACTGAGTCAACAGATCATTTTTGTAATAAATTAAAGCAAGTGTTCTCAATTAGAAGAGCTAGTGGCTGTTGGTATTGTACAGAAAAAAAAAAAATCATTCTAATATCCAAAGGGTTAGGGGTGGGGAGGGTCTGTTTGGTTTTGTTTCTCTTTCCAGGGAGATCTTTAACATTGTTTGATGAAGCTAGTTTCATTTTGAGATTGTTACTGAAGATAAAGGCTTCTGTGTTCTATGGCTGCTTGGGTTCTTCGTACATAATGTCCTAGTAATGTCACAGTGCTGCTGTATTTAGATCAAACCACTGTTTTGATTGGGTTTTTTGGCTTTTTTTTTTTTTTAATAAATTCCTTAATTTAAATAAATGAAAACTATATGTTTTGCTTTAATGGGGCACGAAGTCAGAGATTCCTCAGGTCCTTGGGATCCTGAAGATGGTTACCATGGGAGTGGGGTGCAGCTCATCTCTTCCTGGATGCCTCTGTGGCTTCACGTCCCACCACATCTTCACAGAGGTCGAGGGAACCAGAAACCAGCCTGAGGTCATACCTCACTTTGTGCAGGTTCAGGTTCTCGTCTGAAAGCAGTTTGTGTTTCCCCTGAGACCTCCCTCCCCTGCCTCCCACCCTCACCTCCCCAGCCTCCCTCTGCACCACTCGCCAACACGATTTCTGCAGCCACAGAGGTCAGGGAGAGGGAGACGAAATCCCAGCAGGGACAAGGGGTTTGGAAGGCTTGGACTGTGCTTTTAAGTGAAGTGAGCACTGCCTGATTTATGAGGCCCTGCAGAGGACTTTGCCTAAGCTCCAGTCAGACAGGGAGAATATATTTGCAGAAGGAAAACAACAACCGACCAAGGGTGCTGTTCAGTGTTCCACACAGGAAGATCTAAAACAGAGATAAAGAGTGGCTGCAAAATCACCAGCAGGAGAGTGATGATGCACTGCTTTTCCTTTAAGAGGAGAAAGAAGAATTTTTCAAAGAGGCATAAAGAATATTTTTATGAGACTGCTAATGGCAAGCAGCGTCTGCATCAAGTTTCATGAAAGAACACTGAGAAAACAGATTATCTGCATGAAAGAAGCAGCTACATCCAAGAGCTAAACTCAGTAAAACCTGAAGTAATAGACTGTATAAATTCAGGTCATGCATATTATCACTTTCCAAACAAACCCAAGCCATTTTTTTCACAAGGGTTTAACAATCTGAGAGGCTGTGAGATGAAATTTTATTTCTTCTCTTAACAGCCCTTGGTGTTTTGGGGTTTTTTCTGTCTGTAAATTCAAGTGTTTTCTGTACAGCAACAACTAGATATGTTCCCTCTTGGGAGATCTAATCTTCCTAGACTTTTCCACTATCTCTGACATGGGATGTGCAGCTTCTCAAAGGAAAGTCGTGACACTGTTCTGAAGAAAATCCAATTTAAAAAGCATGTCAACTTTTTTAATTCCTCAGGCTGCTTTAAAGATGAAAAATGCCATAAATGGGCTTGACTGTGCAATTTCAGGTCTATGGGGTTCTTCTGGGGGAGGAAACACTAGAAGTTTCTGCCAAGTCAGAGTCTATTTTTTGGGGTTTTGAAATTGTTTCACATTTGGTATTCAGTAAAAGTAAAAAATAAAATTAAAATATGGCCTGTTAAAAACTGGTTTTCTGAATTGTCTTGGGTGGAGAAGAGGAACTGCCCAGAGGCTGAACAGCTTGAATAGCCCATTTACAGATGGCTTGGGTAAATCACAGAACCATATAAGCATTAGGGCTGGAAAAGACTTCCAAGATCATCAGATCCAACCTTTGACCAAACACCACCTTGTCCACCAAACCATAGCCACAGGAGTCATTTCTCGAACACTTCCAGGGGTGATGACTCCACTCCTCCCTGGGCAACCCATTCCAATGCCTGACCACTCTTTCAGTGAAGAAAATACCTGGTTTTCTGGGTTTATCTTTAATTATACTTTATTGCTGCTAATTTTCTTCTTAAGGAAACTTTCTTTTCCTTTGCTGCCAGCAAATGTCAGTCACACCCTAACAGTCTCCACATACCTCTGTTAACTTAAATGGCAGAGGTCTGCAGAGAGGCTCAGGATGCTCCAGGCCTGCTAATCTGGGGTTATTGCACTGTGACAGTCATTAAAATATCAGGAGCAAAGAGGCAGGCTGTTTGCCTTTTTTGAGGAGCTTGTTGATCAGAAATGACTTGCAAAACCAAACTTCAAAAGGACACATTCAAGTGTGCAAAGCCACATGTTTAAGAAATGAAAGAATTAAGGTTGCCTGTGTCCCATTAATACCGTTCCTTTCCCCTCATGCACTGTTATTATTATGCCCTCACATAATACCATGTTATTATTATGCATTCACTCCTAGAGGAGAAACTAACCTCTGGCAAACTCACAATGAAAACCAGATGCATCCCTTCAATGGCATCTGCTAACGCATTATGGGTTTCAGGCTTTCATTTAAATCTGAAAATAAAAAATAAAAATAAAAATATTTTCCTGCAGGGAAAATCTCACCTAATTGGCTGCTCCCTCCATTTGCATCAGGAGGACGAGTGGGAATACTGAAAAATTCATTTGGCCTAAGTATTTAGTGCTTTCTCCCATACACAAAGGACTGAGAGCTCTCAGAATCCCATTTCGGTTCCCTTAGATTATCTTGATCCCAGGATGGGGAAAAGGATGTGGAATGAGTCTTATATGTTTCCCTTCTCTTTTTTGGGGGGGGAGAAACTTGGTTGTTTCCTGAGGGAACTGGCAGAGGGATGTGAGAAGTTCCCTAAACTGCCCTCCCATTTCCACATTATCTGAAAGACACAAATATGAGGCCCAAGAGGGGAGGAGGCAAAGTAGAAGAAATATTTGTGCAAATGGGTGTTGGAAAGAAGAAAAATATGACCTGCAGAAGGGACAAGACACACCTTGAGGCAAGTTTCACCAGTGCTGAAGAAATGGGAGGAACAAGGAGGGAAAAGTGATGGAAAGGGTTCCAGTCAGCACTGGAAGGGATTAGGTGTAGCCGGGGGCATGGCTTGCTTGTTAACTCACATTAAAATAAGTCTGAAAGCAAAGAGAGAAGCATCAATTCAAACCACAGCTGTAATGACGAATTTATTGCTGATGATACCACAGGCAGTAATAGATCTTTCTGGAAGCTTAAAACCATTGCCTCATTTTGGGTCTGATATTCACTGTGGAATTAAACATTGACATTTCCCATAGTAAAAAGATCCAGCTGCAGCTGACATTTTATACTTACATGACCACGATAAACATTAAAATACAATAAACAATTTGAAGTTCAGATTACATTAGGAATTCACTATGTGGTTCTTGTATTTACAGTAGGAAAGAGGGGAAGGAGCCTTCTTTCATACTTAATTCCATCATTCTAACTTTAATCTAGCATTTTTTCCTCTTTGCTTTTGCAGTGGTTTTTGAGTCAAAGGTTTTTGAGTCTGCAAATGAAACCATAATAGCTGATCCTATTTAAAAGTAGATCTTGTGTCTGCGTTTGCTTCTTCATGCATCAAAGCCTTGCAGTGATCCACCTGGTGATTACATGTGGCAATGAGTGAAAATCAGTAATTTCTCATCAACTATTTGCATCTGTGTCAGAAATAAGTCACAGTAAGAACATAAATTAGTCGGGCCACAGTGACATGATAAAAGCAAGAGGCTTAAAACAAGCAAAATAACGAGGCAGAATACAACATTCTTTCTTCAGATTAACGCAAACAGCACAGCAGGAAACAAGCTGCTCCTCTGACACTAATCACCTTTTTTTGAAGGCAACTTAAGCATTCTAGCAATACATGCATGTATTTAGAACACTGCTATAAGCTGCACCTATGGCTCAGTCAGGCTGATTCTTTGCAGAAAAAAACTGAAAACAAATATATGCAATGTTAATCAAGAGCAATCCCAAAACAAGCACCTTTCTGCATCAGAGGGGACTGATGTATATGAGCTAGAACCAGAATGGCGCTGAACAGGAACAACTCTTCCTGGCTTCTAGGACTGCACAAAAACCCATGACCAGCTCCAGCATCACTTCTTCTGCACAAACGCTTCTAGAGGAGCAGTGATGTGCATTGTCAAGAGATCCAAGAAGTCTCCTGTGTTGAGCTTTAGGACATTCCGGGTTTCCTTTCGGTCCTGGCCCTCAGTCACTCCCTTGCCATGCTGGTTTGCTGAGGGGCAGGGCTGCTCACCCTCCTTGCCATGGCCCAGCACCAGCAGGGCACCGCAGCTGCTCCTGCGTCGAAATCGGGCTGGGAACAGAGGCTGGCTCTTGTCTGCCTTCCCTTTCCTGCTGCTCCTCTTGCCTCCATAGCTCCCCAGCTCCACCAGCCTCTCGTTGAAATACTCCTGCAGAGGTTTGTCCTGGAAGCCAGCGCTGGTGGTCTGGTGGCCCTTCAAGCAGCCTCCTGAGGAGCTCCCCAGGCACTGGACTAACGAGGCTCTCCTTGGGGAATTGTTGAGTGGTGGTGAGGGGCTCTTCCCTCTTTCCAGGTCCTGGAAAAGCTGGTTGAAGGCTGGATTTCCCAAATAATTTTTTGAGAACTGTTTTAAATAGAGGGGGAGGGAGAGGCAGGATTGGGGGCAGAAGGAAGAAGGAAATCTGAATTAAAATATGCTGGATTAAATAGAAAAATGATCTCAGGTATAAGTTTCCATACAGTAAACAGCTGTTAGACAGTGTTTGAGATTCTTAATCCAAATTCCCTGAAGACCAAACAGTTTGGTACCAATCCCTCTCTGCAACAAAAGTCCACAGGGTTGAGGTTAATGCTGTGCATTTTCACCTCCAGCTGACTGTGATGTACTGCCACAATTTTGTGCTGCCTCTGTGAAAATCTAACTTTTTGAAATGATTTCTCACTTGTCTGTATTAACAGAACTTTAGGTTTATCCCTTTCAAATCCCATTAGTTTGTAGCTGCTGTTTCCCAAGGCAAAACTTGGTCCCACTTCTAAGAGATACTTTTTCCCCCCTCCTTTCTTTAATCCCAGGTAACTCTGTGCTGAACTGCAGTGTTTTTCACAAGAGTTGCAATTTTCACATACAATATATTGCTACATCTTAAAACTATGACGTTTATTATTATTAGCATAGATATTCATAATTTTTTATCCTCCTTTCCCATTACAGGATGCCTCTCTCCTTTCTAGCCAGCCAAATTAATACTCAAGTTATTTAAATAGTAAAGGAAGACCTGGTCCAGCCCCCATTGACACACTTGGGTGCCTTTAGGTTGATTTCGGGGGTATATCCACGCTGTGAGTCCTTTTATTGACCAGGAGATAAAATTTTGGTAGAAACTCACCGTGTAAAAGGTTGCCTTTCCACAGTTTGATGTCCCCTGGGTTTTCAAAGTCCCTGCTCTGCCATTTCCACCTTTCTCACAGGTACTCCCAGACACCATGGCCTGTCTGGGCTACCAGGAGCAACAGCTGGTTTCTGTACAGCAACTTAGGCCACACCATGGCTTTTTTCTCTGCAAACCTTAGAAGTTTGGCTTGAGACGAGAACTGTTTTATATTATATTACTGTTTCTAATCAATAAAAAGAAAGAGTATACTGTATGTAGATGACAGCCGCAGCGGGGTCGTGGAACATTTTGCAATCATTTATGACAATGCCTTTGGTATAAAAAAAAGCCATCACTCATGCAGTTTTTGACAATCTCTAATTAAAGTCTAGATACTCGCTCAGGGTCCAGCCACAAATCTGGTTGGAGAGCCCAGCAATGTCTCAGCAGGGTGCTCCATCATCAGCCCCTGGCATGCTGCCTGCTCGTAATGAATGAAAAACATTGAGCTCAAATGAGGAGTAGTGGGTTGGAAATGCCATGTAAACTGAAAAGCCATCAAGTTTTTGATCTCCCACTATTCCATCATACTTCATTCTGGAAGGGACCCAGCAAATCTGATGTCCCTGCCTAGAGTGGTTGTACTTTTGGAATAAGTTAGGTAATTGAAGAACACTAAAACCTGACCAAAGCAGTCTTCCTAAGTCAAACTTTTTAAAATGGTTTAAAAACCAAAATCAACCCAAAAACAATAATCAGCTTTAAAAATGTAGCAGAATAAAAGTCTTTCAAGTTAAGTTTTTCTATACCCAACCGCAGCTCAGACTTTATTATCATATCAAACATCAGCTTTCCAGAACATAAGGGAATTATTCATCCTGCAGAAGAATAAGCAGCAGTCACCATATATTGTAAAGAGAGTTTTGGCACACAAACCTTAACATCCTGGAAGCCTGGGTATTCTGGGATGATGGGCAAGGCACACTTGCTACCACTGTTTGACCACTCTTGTTTCACCCTCCTGTGAGAGCAACTGCAGCTCCTGGAGAGAGGGGCTGGCCCCAGCTCGGGTGGGTTTTCAGCAACACGGAGTGGTGTGCAGTGTTTTATGTAGCAAGTTCTCAGGCACAGCATCGAGGCAGGAGCTTCCATTTCAGCAGGATCCAGAGGAGTTCGGAAGCAGTGTGTATTCCAGAACAACCCTCTCTCCCGGTTTTCCTCTAATGCATAACCTGGTACCAGGGAGTCCCTCGACAACCTGCAGTGCCCAATACCAGCAGACGCAGCACGAAGAGCTCCCAGCAGTATCACAGGAAGGGGATGCCTTTGCAGAGGTCTGAAACCCTCAAACCATTAATGCTGCTTTTATTCTCTGAGAGCTCTTCACAGAAGGCCAGCAAATCCTAACCAAGAACGCAAAGGGTTCAGGTGAGGGGGGAATTTGCAGGGATTACAGAGTCTCCCACCGTCATCCCAGACAGCCTGATGTGGCTGCTGACGCGGCAGCAATTAGAGAAGATCAACAACCACGCGCAGGAGTTGTCACTCAGCCTCTTGGGAGCAGGCAGATCACTGCCCTTGTGACTGACCAGGGATCACTGACACCAAAACACTCAGGGTTTTAGCTCAGCAGGGTGAAAGGTGAGTTAAGTCAACACAGTGAACCCAGAGTTCAGGAAAGACAGTGTAGGAAGCTGCAATAAAAAAATCCCTCCCAAGAAATCCTGCGCCACTTGGCTTCCTCCGTGTGAGATGGGCTGCAGCCCTGGAGATCCGAGCAGATCCAAACTGCCTCGCTGTTTGTGTCAGGAGAGGGATGCTCTGCCTCCGAGCAGCCCAGCACCAGTGCGAGTTTGGCAAGAGACCACGGGCACAGCAGGACTCCTTTCAGCCAAAGCTGAGCAAATGCTCCCAGCAAGAAGCCATAGCTGCCCTGAACAGCTTACCGCCCATGTATGGCAGAGGAAGGGCAGCCAGGGAAGCAGCTCCAGAGTTTTGATTCGGAGATACATTTGTGGTGTCATCTGCTGGAAACAGAATAAATGTATTTGGTTGCAAGAGTTGGCACACCATGAGCTCTGGCAGCACAGGGCTGCTTATCGTCCCCAGTGACAGGGGACACCTCCCATTACTGGGAGGGCAGCTCCTCCATTCCCTGCCCCACTGGGGCCAGTTTGCATCAGAGCTTTGGCACTGAGGGATGAATTGACTCTTCTCCATCACACGCTGTGGAGTAATCACTGTGCTCACTGGTGCTTGTGAAAGGAATACAGAGGGGGTTTCCAATCCCCTCACCCTCCAGGGCTTCTAGCTTATTCGAGGTATTCATAAATGTTTGCCCACTCTGAATACATTCCTGCAAATATTTTCAGGTGTCCTGGATGAGCTGGAAATCCTTATCAATCCAGGGTATCCATAAACATTTGCATGCACGTATTCAGAGCCCTGACTGTGAACTAAAGAGCTTTGGATGTGATCCATGAGACCATCAGCTGGATTCAGGTCAGTGCTTTAGGCTGTCTGGCAGATGGCAGCAGGGCAGGCTCAGGGCAGGACCCTCAACAGCAACACCTCCCTGGCTGTTGCACCAGCAGGTCAGGAGTGAGAGAGGAGCCCACGGAAACACTTCCACACAGCCCTTCTCTACCCAGCTGCAAAGGTGCAACACTCCTTTCTTTATCAGATCTGGATTTTTTTTTTCATTTGAGGGTAAAACGATTCTCAGGCGGAGAACAAAGCTCTCAGAGTGAGTGGCCATTGCAGCTACACACCCACCAGCCCTCACAGGTCAGAGTCTGTGCCCACTGCTCTGTGTGAGACATACAAAAATTCAGATATGGGGCTGAGAGTAGCAATTTGAATATAGAGATGTCAGGATGCTCACAAAGTAGTTGAACTGTGAGTTATCCCTGCTGCAGCCCTGATTGTTTGCAGTGCTGCTGTATATAAATGCTGCCTTCATGTAGAAATACAACATGGCCTGGCTAGGAGTACCTGAGAAAAAATTTTGAAAAGCCTTAAAATATTTCCTGGCAAAAAATTTTCCCCTAAAAGGCTTTCCTGATCCCATTTGGCAGAAAGAAAAAAAAGAAAAAAAAGTATTAGTTGTTTTGCTACTCATCCTTTAAGGATTTTTCAGACACTCCCTGAGCCACAGTTGTTTTGGGGATATGTATTACTGGATCAGTAAGTCCCTGTGGACAAGAAGTAGGTGGGTTTTGTCTGTGAGTCTTCAGACCAGGTCATTGCCTCCAGGTCTAAATGCCTTCGGAGCAATCTGCACTGCAGAAGTGCCTTACCCTGCCAAGGGGGAGAGAAAACAGCAACAGCAGGAGCCCAACAGCTTTCAGTGGCGAGAGAGAGCTGTATTGTTCCACAGACCAAGGTACTCGTGGTGCTGCCCACGCTCAGGCAAATGGGAGCTGTGTGAAATAGCTGACACGGTTGGGCTCACGTAAAGAGCTCCCTCCTTCCATTTAAACCTGCAGCCCAAAACCTCTCATTATCCAAACCCTGCTCTCCCCTGAAAGCGTTTCGCTGGTTCAAGTGAGACACCAGCAGCTTTTCCCTTGTAATTGCGCGTTGTGCTTGATGAACGTGCGAGAGCCACAGGCAATGGGTGACTTCCACGGAGCTGGGGAAAAACAGTCCCACGTTCCTGCTTTAATGGGAGGTTCTGATTCTGCTCCTGCAGCCTGAAACTGGAGTCCACGGAGTTTGCCCTTTTATAACCTCGTGTTCTTTCCTGTGCCATGTCATTACTGCATACAGTGGGGACAAGGCGGTTCCCTCTTCAGCAGAACTCTCCATCCTGTTTAATACACAACTTTGCATCATCCTTTGATCCTCCAGTGTAAAGAAACACGACTTTCAGAAGCGTGTAGGCTTCACTAGTTACCCACCTTGTCTACCGGCCTTTAGATTCTTTTATAAAGAATTTTTGGGTATTTTAGGGGACAGTCACACTCCTCATGTCAGATAAGGTACTCAGGGTGTGCACAACCTGCATCAAAACCCAGAAGGATGCTCTCCTCTAAGACTGAGAGCATAAGCAAACAAGAGCAAACATTCACAGCAGGAGCAAAGTTAAATGCACGAAAAATCTCTTCCTTGGTGTTGTTGAAGGGATGCCACTGCCCCAGCACACTGTCCTGTACTAGAAACAGTCCAGAGTCTGCCAGGGGACCAGCAACAGTCCTGCTACAACACCCAGAGCTCAGAAAATCCTCTCTGAGCTGCCTTAGTGCCTGCAGAGCAGGCTGGTGCTTCCCTCCCGCCAGCCATCCTGGACCAAATGTGACATAAATCTCTTAAACCGTGAGGAGTTTTTGTGAAACTGGGATAAGTGCTGGCTTGTAACACCTAAGAACAGAGACAGAGCAGTCAGTCCCAAATCCCTGATAAGCCAGAGCCAGGCAGGATTGCAGGGGAGCCAAGCTGAAGCTCCTCTGACAAGCCAGGGGTCTGAAACATGCCCAGAAGTGGGGGAGATGAGAGTGAACACAACAACTCCATTGCTGCTGACCACGGGAGCAAAGTGTGTCATGAAAAGAGAAGCAATGAGCTGTTCCTGGCACAGAACAGGGCCCTGGTCCCTGTTCCAGGGGTGGGAGCAGAAGCAGAATTGCAAAAAGCTGAGTCAAAATTTTGTCTTCTGATGTTACTCAGTTCCTCATTTAGAAAAGGCCTTGGTCTGGCCCTAAGAAGAAGTCTGGGCTGTATCATCACCCCTGCATCCTGAGTTCCCCCAAAGCTGGAGCTGTGACTTCGTGTCACTTGCAATTATCTCCCCTCCACTTGCCAAGAAGAGCCATGTGTGTGTGTGTGGGTGGAGGTGAATCTGTCCCCCATTTCACTTTGCAATCAAAAACCCCCGATCTCACTCACTCTTTTGACCTCAGACCGAGTTTCACGCATCTCTTTTCCTTTCTTAGACGGTTAATACTCTTAAAAGAAGAAACAGATGGCACCCGTTTGCAGATGTCAATGCTTGCCTCACGTGGCATGTTTACTATTGGATTTTCACCAGAGGCTCGTGGCCCAGATTTTAGTCATAATCACCAGCTTGAAATGTGAAGCAAACACTCACTGAGTCGGGCCATGGTTACATCTCTCACTGCTTCTGAGTCTTTTCTCAATCATTTGTAGATTGAACTACAGAAAAGGGATTAAATGCTTGGAGCGCAGGAAAAAGTATATTAGAAGTGGATGCTAAAGAAGTGAGGGGAAAAGAGTAAAAAAATGTAACTGCAGCACTCCTGGGAGGAAAAGAGCAGAGCTACCGGAGGAGAGGACCCACATTTCTCAGTACATCTGAAGCTGAGTCGGGAGCAATGCTCTGGGTGTTTGTGATTAATACTCTGATTTACACTCTGCTTTGCACTCTGCTGTCCTGTGATGAATACTCTGATTTACACTCTGATTTACACTCTGCTGTCTTTCCATGCAAACTTCCCCACGTGAGCAGTGGAGCAGGCAGGTGTGACCCTTCATGTCACAGAACACGGCAGCTGTGAAACTGTGAAGTTTGCCACTGCATCCCCCAGAACATGGCTCTCGGGGCCTTTGTTCCTTGGTTTCCTTTCCTGTTTTTGAGTGCAGGTTTCTGAGCTTCCTGGCAGGGTGGCTGAAAGCACAGGGAACGTTCTGTTCCCTCTGGGAGAGTGGTGCTCATCATGGGGTGTCCTTGTCTCTGCTTGCAGCTGGGCTGTGTCAGGAACGAATCCACCCGGACCTGCTGAGCCCCGTGGCAGTTTCGTGGCACTTTTACAACATTGCACATCTCCAAGAGAAATGCTCTATAAGGTACAAAAGCAGCCTCCTCCCCCTTAATTCTGGAAACTGAAGGGGAACACTTGAACACAGAGCTGACACTGCCTGGTGTTTTAGACACATTAAGTCAACATGGTTATTCCAAAAGCCCAAAGTGCCTCATCTGCCTTCATCCCACTGCCCATCCATGATACCAGCTCTTCTCAGTGCTACCAAAAATGTCACAGGCAGAGAATGAGGGACATGAGCACGATTAGAAAGTCCAGGTAATTTTCCCAGGGTCTGCTCCCTTGGTGGCCAGAGAAAAAAATCGTGTCTGGGTCTATGCCACCACAATTTCTTCCTGCTGGGGAAGCAAGGAATGGGATTTATCTCCTTTTCCTGAGAGACATGAGACTTTGGCACAGGTTACCCAGGGCAGCTGTGGCTGCCCCATCCCTGGAAATGTCCAAGGCCAGGCTGGACAGGGTTTGGAGCAACCTGGGATAGTGGAAGTTGTGTCCCTAAACCCTAAATAAAACACAGATATCCCCTAAACCCCAAGTAACAGAGAGAGAGATCCCCAAACCCCAAATAACACATAGAGATCCCTAAACCCTAAATAAAACACAGATATCTCCTAAACCCCAAATAACACACAGAGATCCCTAAACCCTAAATAAAACACAGTATCTCCTAAACCCCAAATAACACACAGAGACCCCTAAACCCTAAATAAAACACAGGTATCTCCTAAACCCCAAATAACACACAGGGACCCCAAACCCTAAATAAAACACAAATATCTCCTAAACCCCAAATAACACACAGGGACCCCAAGCCCTAAATAAAACACAGGTATCTCCTAAACCCCAAATAACACACAGGGACCCCAAATCCCAAATAATGGCCCCAAAACGGCGCCCCCCCGCGCGGCACCAGCGCGCCCTCTGCCGGTGCTTTGGGGCCCCGCACGGGCCGGGGGTCCCGGGGCTGCCGTGGGGGTTTGGGGGTCCTGGGGCTGCCGTGGGGGTTTGGGGGTCTTGGGGGTGNCCCGGGGTTGCGGTGGGGGTTTGGGGTCCTGGGGTTGCGATGGGAGTTTGGGGGTCCCGAAGCTGCGATGGGGGTTTGGGGGTCCCGAAGCTGCGATGGGGGTTTGGGGTCCCGTCTTTGCCAAGCCCCCCCTCTCACGGAGCTCACCAGGAGCGGAGCCTCAGCACCCTCCCAGGGAAGAATTCCTTCCCAATATCCCATCCATCCCTGCCCTCTGGCAGTGGGAAGCCATTCCCTGTGTCCTGTCCCTCCATCCCTTGTCCCCAGTCCCTCTCCAGCTCTCCTGGAGCCCCTTTAGGAGCCGAAAGAGGCTCTAAGGTCCCCCTGGAGTTGCCCCTTCTGGACTAACACCCCAATTCTCCCAGCCTTTCCTCACAGCAGAGGTGATGCAGCCCCTGCCCATCTTCTCAGCCTCCTCTGGCCCCACTCCAACAGATCCCTGTCCCCCCTGTGCCGAGCTCCATCCTGCAGCAGGGCGAGGAGGACATTTAGCCAAAGGTTACCTCTGGCTCCAGCTGCAATTTTAGGTGCTGTTCGAGCCTCTGAAAATCCCAGTATTAATGCCATGGTGGAGGTTGTATCTCTGGCTTCTGTCAGTTCAAACAGGCATCTGAGACAGGTCCCCAAAAAGCAAATCTATTAATGGTGTTAATTCAATGAACCTGCAGCAGATGCGAAAGCTGTCACCTGATTAAATCACGTTTAAATTAGTGCTGTTATCTGTAGAAATAGAAAACGGGGCTGCAGCCTCGGTGGAACACATGCTTGCAGATCCTCCCCAGCCAAATGAGCCGGGGCAGTGCCGACCTGTGGCACCTCCAGGCTCCCAGAAACGATTCACTGCAAGGCACAGCCAGATGTGCTTCTGCCACTGCTCCATCGACATCGGCACAGCTGCAACAGCAGCAAAATGAAACCTTAGCTTCTAGTCTCATTGGCAAAAAATAAATCCAAAAAAACCCCCCCAAGCAAAACTCTTTTTATTTTTTTTTTTTTCAAGCAGAGGTGCACCACAACTGTGTAATACAGCCCAGTGTTGGGGGGAAAAAAATAATAATGGAACAGGTTACATCGAAAACCGTGATGCTCACCACACTGTGAGCTGTGATTTTCCTTTTTCAGCTCAGTAACAATTACTTCTCTTTCCTATCACTGTCCTATTTCCCATGTTGAAAATTGGTGGTTTTTATAAGGAATTTAGGAGGGTTTGTGGTCTAGAGGTACAACCACCCCTGCCCACTGTATTTATAAGCTTTAAAGGAGAATATGAAGAGGGGGAAAAAGTAATAATCCTGGTGTGGGTTATGCCTGTGCAAAATAGAAGGGTGAAGGAGCCCTTAGAAGGGTGGAGACTGCAAGGAGAGGGTGGGTGTGATGTCAGCACATCTTCTGGGAAGTGGGTTCTTCGTTCTGCTGCAGTCCAGATGCTCATAAATCTCCCATCCTGGTGAGGCAAGACGTGCCTGGAAGAAAAATGCTGCTTAATACAAGATTGCTGCCACATAAATAAAATTAAAGCTGTCAGGACATACCCATATCATGATTTTGGAGATCTTAGTTCCCAGCTGAACTCACCCAGAGGCAAATTAAGAAGCAACAGTGAGGTAAATAATGGTTTTCAGGGTATGGCTAGAGCTCCCTTGCTGTCCCAGTCTTGGCCCCATCAGTCATTTCACACAGGACCAAAAGTGGAATGAATGAATGCAGACTGAATGCAGACTTTGTCTGTGTCACTATGGTCACTGCTGTGTCTTGCTCAATTTTATTTAGCTCGCCATGAAGACCTTTTGGGGTATAAGCTGATTTTCCCTCTCCTTTCTCTATGCAGTATGGGAGTTTCTGTTGGGACATCAGTTGTGTACACAAGGACAGCTGACCCTTAGCACTGTAACTTTGATCAGTCTACCTTTGGCAGCTCCCAGCCCTGCAGCTTTCCCTTTCCATCCCCTCCCACCCCTCCGAGAGTCAGTCACATCCTTGGGCATCCCTGTTTGAAAATGCTGAGCCCTGAAAAGGCTCAGCACTTCCCAGTCCTGTTTTTCTAACTTGTAGCCTCTCTTCTGAAGTGTGGAGCAAAAATGAAAGAAGAAGCAAAGAAAGACTGATTCAGGTTTTGGCAGCTCTCCTCTCACAGAAGAATATTCCACGCTTGCACACGAAAGGGAATTTTTAGCCAACCAGAGCAAAGAGTCAAAATAACAAACACAAACAATTACCCCCCAAAAAAATTGCCACACTCAGTAGTTTTTCTGACTGCTGCTACTGGCTCAGTGAGAGGCTGGTTCGTTGCCTAGTCTTGAGCTCAGAAAAAGACAGATCATCTTTAAGTTTACCGTGCTATTGGCCCAACTACAGAGGGTAGGATTTCCCTCAAGCCTTTGCCCAAGGCCTTATGATGACTCCAAAAACAACAAGCTGCCTTGAGGTTGGAAATTTTGCTTCAGAGAGGTTTTGTTGGCATTCCGTAAATGATACACAAATATTCGTCTGAGTGGATGGAAAATGCTTGAAAGCTGCATAACGTAGTGAATGAGACCAATCCTGGGATGGGAGTAATTTCCTTAATTCCTTGCAGCACTGCTGTCACTTCCAGCCATCTGTTAGCTGGGGAGCTTCTGATAATCCACGGAGAAGCTTGGGCAACGGAACCCCCTGAAAGCAGAGATCACAAAGAGTTCACTTATTTCTCTTCAGTAGAAAAGGAAGTGGGTGGGGAAAAGGAATGAAAGGATGAAACACACAGCTTGTACCCTCCTGGCTTCAGGATAAAAGATTTGCTCTAAAAAACCCCTGGTAATTCCATACTTCCTTAACGAGAAATGGTGTCCAAGATGTGGAGTGAGCAGTCAGAGGCAGAGTTCTGTGAGCCCAATTATCTTCATCATGTGGTAGATTGTAATTTTAATCCCACAGGTCTTCCCTAGGCCTGGAGATTTTCCAAGCAGCCTGGTCAGGATGTTGAGAACAGCTTTCAGCAGGGGCTGATTGAACACTGCAAGAAAAGCAACAGAGATGGGTTTCCCATTCACTCAGGGAATGACTTGCACCAAAACTCTGCCCCTGAGGTCTCACCATGTACCAAGGTTCTCAAGTGATATCTGTAGCAGTGTTGCCTTTCATCCTTCATGTTTTGGAGTTCCATATTGTTTGGTATCACTTTGCAGACCAAGAGGGGTGTGAGCTTCTCCTCTATGCTCTTTGCTCTTAGATCCATCTCTGTGGGACTTCTGGTATGCAAAAAGGACTGGTTTAGGTTGCATGTAGTGCAGAGGTATAAAAAATGTCTAAATCTAGTATTCAAACCGTGGAAAAACTATGAAATCATAAATACAGAAAACACAGAACAGGAACTAAGAAAAATTTATGTTCAGCTGTTCCTCTGGACTGTAGCTTGAAAAAGAACCTGAAAAGTTTCAGTTTACCTCCAAGTCAGTGTATTTTTTGGTAACTCTGGGAGACTTTCAGTGCTGCAATTGTTAGCATCACTTGTTCAAATATTTCTACCTTGTCTTAGTTGTGACATGGAAAAACACTTGAAATCTATCTGGTCAAGTGGTTCGCCAGCTGAGATAGGCCTGATGAAAACCACTCTTGTTAATACTGATACAGCTTGAGCTCAGCTCCTGCCAGCTGAAGTGCAGCCTGGCACATCACCCTGCCCAAGACACACTGACCATCATGATCCCCCCTGAGCTGAGGGGTCTGACCAGGCAGCACCTGGGACTCCTTAGGGAAAACCTGCACTGAGGGGCTGCCACACTCCAGTAAGGGAACAAACTGGCAGATTCTGCTTGAAAATTATAAGGCAAACAAAACAAAAAGCCCCTGTGTCAGCACAGCCTGCTGAGGCCTGTTTTGGTGCGTGCCCAAGGCACAGGGCAGTGGATAACCCTCATTCCCAGCCCTGACCCTACAGCACTGCTTTTCTCAGCCAGCCTTTCCTGCTGGTTCGCAGAGTTTTGTGCAAAGTGAAACAAGAACCCAAAAGTAACATGGGAGTGAAGGCAGGTGATGCCTTAGGTTTTCACTTTTGTATTTTTCCAACCCTGCAGTGCCCAGTGTAACTCTGCAGTTCCCTGGAGCTCGTTCAGTGCTGTTCTCTCATGCTCACACTGACATAACAAAGCCTCTCCAGCTCGCTCTCCAAGGACACCCAGACCCTCCTGGGCCCAACAACTGCAAACCTTCATCTTGGGGACAGGGGGGCAAGCTTGGGCAAATTCCATCCTTGCCTGGCTTCTGCTTGGGGAATTGATGCTGATATCAAAGTGGGAAGAACTCGTGAGTTGTCATTGTCCATTTTGGGAAGGAATGAGGCAGGAGCCTCTGGAGCCCAGAGTGTGACCTCTGAAGGCCTTTCAAATAAATCCCTCCTTTATTCCTGTCTAGTCTCTTTCTAGGTAGCCATTTAAGGCACCACAGGCACTGGGCTGAATTTTGGGGACATGGCCTCTGGAAAGGCTGGAGCAATAGGACAGTGTGGCAGGAACAAGGGTAAGGGCACCTATTCCTCAGGCTGCAGCATTCAGCATGCTGGGCACTGCTTCCTGTAGGAAATGCCCTGTCTTTGGGTGATTCAGATGGGCACAAAGCAGGAAAATCAGCGGGGAAGGGATAACTGCTGGCCCTGTTCTGCAGTTCCATATCACCAAGCACGTTCAGGAGCTCGGAGCATTACCTGCTCTGTAATGCCAGCTTTCGAAGCAATTCCAGTTTTCTCACGCACAGGGATCCCCCCAAGTTTTGATCAGAGCGACATCAGCTGCCTTTGCTGGCAAGCAGAGCCGAGCCTCAGCATTTCAGCATTTCTTGCTGACAGGAAGGTCGCCGAGTGCGTTGCATTGAGGAACCACCAGCTGCGACCTTTCCCCGTTCGGAGTTTTGCTCCCAGCCCCAAATCCCTGCGCGTTATTCTGCCGAGAGCCAGGAGAGGGTGCTGATAAATTTGGCGATCGTCCCATTCCCCCGGAAAGGAGCCACATGCCTCCTTTCCCCGTCCCGTTCCCCCGGAGAGGAGCCTCATGCCACCTTCCCTCGTTTTTCCCCCCGGAGAGGAGCCACACACTGCCTTTCCCCATCCCATTCCCCCGAAGAGGAGCCACACACTGCCTTTCCCCGCTCCTTTCCCCATCCCATTCCCCCGGAGAGGAGCCACACATCACCTTTCCCCGCTCCTTTCCCCATCCCATTCCCCCGGAGAGAAGCCACACGCCGCCTTTCCCGGCTCCTTTCCCCATCCCATTCCCCTGCCATCCCGAGCCCCTTGGAATTGGGCACTTTTTGACTCCCGGCTGCGATGGATTCTCACGCCGATCAGTCAGGATATAATAGCCCTGATGAGAAGCGTCTTTCACTTAATCACAGCCAAGCTGCCGGACCGGAGCGATCAGAATTCCGGCTGCAGCTGCCGAGCACTTGTATGGCAGCACAGCAAAGTCACACAGATCCTCGGGATAAAGGATGCCCCACAGCTCGCTTTGAACTGCGGCTTTGCCAAAAGCCAAAAGACATGAGCTGTGCTGGATACAAAACAAGAGGAACAGCCTCTGGCACAGGGAAAGGATCACTGTCGTGTAAACAGCGCTTCTGGTTTGTCAGGGGCAGACATCTGGCAAAGCTGGGTGACTTTGTAAGGCTTGCTGCCCTGTTTTGGGATGAAAAGAGTTATAAACAATTTATAAAAGGGAGACTATACCACTTTTCGGCTTTGAACCAGTCACAGAACGATATGGGACCTCTCTGCATCACAGACCGAACTAGTTTTTAACCCAGATGCAGATGCTACCCATTTTAAATGTCTGAATCTTCTGTAATAAACCAACACATTCCAAACTGTTATCCAGACAGAAACATTAAAATCTTTTTCTCTCCCTCCCTCTGATTTTTTCAAACCCTCCTTCTCCACACCAATGGGCTGGCAAGCGCAGTGAAAGAAATGCCACAGGAACAAAAGAAATGGAAGATGGAGCAGGTACAAGAGGCATCTTCCCCTGCTCAAGTGACTTCTGCCATTTGTTCAGACCACAGTCAGAAGTGAGCCCCACTGTGCCATCCCTTCTTCCAAGGAAAAACCCAACATCCTAGGAGACTGTAAACGGCGTTAGCAAGGACTGAGAGCAGAAAATGGGACAACTATGGGACACGAAACGATCTCGACCCAAATTGTGCTCAGAACATGAAAGAGCTGTCAGCACACAGATCCGGTGTATTTGTATAATGTTTTTATTTTTTAGCTGAGAAAGACAAACTAGGGTAAAGTTTAAGGCATGCAATCAAGCATGAAACTTCTCTTGCTTGTTTTGTGTGCTCATACCTTCGGTGTAAGTTCTGTGAGGAGGAGTAGATCCTATCTTTAATCCCTTCATAAAGCAACTCTGAGCACCCACTTACAGCCCGAGGCTGGATGAAATGTTTACAGCAGTTCCTGGAATGCAGGATTTACCCCCAGGGAAAAAGTTTTCTGTCTGTGTGATTTGTTCTGTGCCACGTGGAGCAAGTGTCACCTACTTCCAGAAGTTTGTAATAATACCAACTTTCCCCACATATACACAAATTGCAATTACAGGCATCTGCTTGCATGGTTTTAATTTCATTGCCCTTTTACTGAAAAATACAGATAATCTAATGAATAGGAAAAACATCTTTGCTTTCTGCACACTGCAAGTCTACTTGTTGGTGTTTTAAAAAAAAAAAAGAAACCAACCCAGACACCACAAAGACAATGGTGCAATCAACTTTTTACCTGTGAGGTAAAAGAGCAACTCAAAGATTAAGGATTTTGTGGATTAAGATACATTAGATTAGAAACATAATAGGTATTGAAATAAACATCATAGGCATAGAGATGCTGCTAAAAACCACATTTCCCTTTGAGTAACTTTTGTCTCGTGGTCATGTAAAGCACCTTTGTTTCTACTCATGTGGGGCATTTGCTCTCAGCAAGCAAGGATAGTACCTGACAAGGAAAGTGTTGTTCATAAGCAGCTACAAACTTATTTTCTCTCTCTAATGCCCTACCTTTGTTCATATGGCTCGTGGTTCTATCTTCTGTTATCACCATTTTAAACCATGATAGTCAAAGACTCTTCTCTCCCTTCCTAATGCATTTTTAAAATCAATATGATTAAAAATGAATCTACTGTGCATCCATGTGATGAATGTGGTAAGAGCTCGTTCTGCATTTTTCCCATAAATGATCCCATGCTGAATTTTTTTAATATCACTAAGACTAATGCAGCAAACACTGGGAAAAAACAAATCCCAAGTCCTAAACTGGTTAAGCTGCCCACTCCCAAGGGCTTCAATGCTATCAGAAGTTCTGTCCTCTGCTGTGGCAGGCATTAAGAGTTTGTTATTACAGTGGATTTTCAAAAGAGGTAATCCTGAGATTACAAATAGTTGGCAAGTCCAGAACTGGATGGTCCCATTTCCTAGGCCCCATCAGAAAAAAAAAATAAATTCATGCACATGTTTAGTTCATTCTTATTCAGTAAAACATCGAAATACAGATTAAGCATGAGGTCAAATACCACTGGAAGTGCCTGAAGTAATATGACTTCACCATTAAATCTTTCAAGAGCATAAAAAGAACATTAACTCAGTGCATAAGAATTACACCTTACAACACGCATATGGAGGCACTGACCTCTTCTTTGATTTCCTAAAAATGAGCAGGGCATGTAGCTCTAGGGGAAGAATCAGAACTTCCATCCCCATTTTTACATCTAACTAGGGAAAAGCCCACGGAAACAATTTTCTTTACACAATACCTGCAAGAGTGGCTCAGAGTTAAAAGAAAGAATCAAATCTACCAAGTGAGTTTGCGTTCTCAAAAATGACAGACTAGACTTAGATTTTAAACATTGATAGTGACAGCATTGCATGAAACATATCTGGCCTTTCTGACAAAAAAATAAGTACAAAATGTTCAAAAGCTAACTGTGCATTTAGATTAGCCAGCACATAAACAAAAGTAAAAGACAAGCAGTGCAAAAAATGAAAGAGTAAATAATGAGAGAGTGGGAAACAGCCAGACTACAGCTGCAAAGCTTGTAAATAGAGTAAGTAGCTAATACACTTTCCCAGCTTAAACTGCAATTTAGTAACACTGCAGTGAATTAATCAAAAAATATGATGAAGACATGAAAAACTATGCTAAAATGTGCCTTGCAGTGCTGACACATTCCCAGGACAACATGGAATGCTCATTGGGAGCATCTTCCTCTACCAACCTTTGATTGCACAGGGCAGAAATAAATTCCCCTTGCTCTCAAACTTGATGGGAGAGTGGCTGAACCCCAAAGCCAACTCCCTGTTCCCTTGCAGCTCTCCAAAATCACAACTGGGAAACCCTGAAATACTTCTGTGGGGGCAAACAAAACTCGGCAGGGTGATTTTAGCAGAAAAAAATTGAGTAAAACAAAACCAGATTTGGCTTGCTGGTCTTTTGCCAAAGCGCTGCTGCTGCTCAGAGAGGGATGGTTCAGGAGAGCTGGGAGAGACCAGATGCTTCCTGACAGCAGCGTCTGATGTCCCACTGACACGAGGGACATGGCCCAGCCAAGCTTTGCTGAAATCAGTGTGCCCTGAGAAGGATATTTGCTGTCACGTTTCCTTACAGCAGCGAGGAGCTCTTCAGAGATTCTGTCTCTTTCAGAGCTTTTGTTCCCAAGGGAACACAGGTTATCCCATTCTCTGAAGAAGGTGATTGTCTACTGCGAAAAAATAAAAAAGGGGGGGGAAATTTAGGAGATAAAAAAATTAAAATCACGACCAGGGAAGTGTTTTGATTCAGCAATAAAGGCAAAGCAAAACAGATTATCATTCTGAAAGAACAAAGTCACACCAGGAAGGGATTGGATTCTACTGAGCTTAACCCTGAAAGATGCTGTCCCTTTATGATTAAATTTGCTTTGAATGACTCACCCACAAACTAATGTGAAATGTACTCCTCAACATCTTCTCCCAGCAGTTCAAGATGTAAAAGCTAGTCCCAAATAAAAACTACAAGGCAAAAATAAAAACCCAACCACGCAGTCTCCCATTTCTCATCACCAAGATGCCTCACAAAAAAAAAAAACAAACAACAATTGAAAGCATTTTAACTCGTGAAATATGAAAGGCAACTCATGCTATGGAGGAATACCTCAGCCTTTTAGCTGGGAAATAGTCCTTCCATGGGTGCTTGGTTAATAGCTATCATGCAAAAACAATTAGTCATTCAAGCAATTAAGAAGGTAAGTATCTCCTAAAAAGGTTTTGAGCTTTCCAAGCCCTAAATGCAACTGCTATAAACCTAGACTGTTCCTGAGTGTAATTTCCTTATTGTATTGCCTCCCCTGAAGAGATCCATTGTGTCTCATGTGTTGTAAATTCTTGATGCTCTTTTAGCTGCAGTCTGAGCCTCCGGTGAGTTCTCCTCTTGCTCCTCGCTCTTCTTATGGTTTAGGAATATGTCTGACTTCAGGAAGCGGCTGTAGCTGTCATACTTCATGAGATTGAATATCTGGGAAGAGGGGGAAGAAGACCACAAAACAAATTACCTAAGAAAATTGGATTTTAAATGAGAAGGGCACATTAATTCCAATGTACTTTGATTCTGTTGGTTCTAGAGCATTACTACAGAGCAGGACATCGAAAATAAAAATACTCTTCCAACTCTCCCAGGGGGCTGCAGGTAGCAAACAATGCTGTAGGTTCCATGGTCACTGCTTGGCAATAACATCCATATTAGATTAAAAATCAGATTATAGTTTACACAATAGCCAACTCTGCACACCTGTCACTGAAGGTGAAAGGTCCCAGGCCATGGTCGCTGAGTGGGATCATCAGATCCTCCTGGGAGGGTATTTGTCCCTCTGAATGTCTGGAAGGCATTCAGAGGGACAAAGCAGAGCTTTGAAGAAAGAGAGGCACCTTTCATGCACCTTTCTGACTGCAGTGACTCCTGAATGTTGTGGAGTAACTTGTGCAGAGCACTGGATAACTGAGGAAAGCCTCTAAATAATTTACACAAATACTGAAACAACTGGTTTAGCCAATGTTTCGTAAACCTGTGCCAATCTTCCCACTCTTTTTAGACCAAATCCCAAGACTGATCTCGGGCCAGTTGCAGGAACCTGCCACAAAGAGCTGACCTGGTGCAGATGTCTTTTGCCAGCTAAAACGTGGGTTTAAATTGCTGGAGGATTAAATGTGTGTAATTACACTTTTCACTAGGCCAAGAGCTTCTCACAGCCAGCACGGAAACATGAAGTACAGCTTTTCTCTCCCAGGGCTTGAGTTCAGGCTCATCCCTCAGCATAACTGCTGCTCTTCTATTTATACCCACTGCAGACAAAAAAAAAAGCTACAGCTCTTTTGGAGTTTTCTGAAAACAAAAGGGTTGGGAGAGGAGCCTGGAATCTGTTCAGGTGTCAAGGTCAGGACTATATTTTGCTTGGTCTTGAAACAGAGGGGAAGGGAAAAAAAGTAAACTTCAAAACTATAATTGAGGTAAAACCAGAGCCAGCATCACCCTCAGTCTATTATTTCACTGGTGGAGCCTCTCTGAGTCATGTTTGAGGACTGATCATGTTTTATGATACTCAGAGTAACTGGATTTCCAAGACAAATTTCTAGATTCTGACCTGCAGATGTGGCTACTCCATGTGTGGATAACTCATGTTTACCCTTACAGGCCTCACTTCTAACTGATAGTACAACCAGTACCTGTTTGGCAGGAGGAAAAAACCAATCTCAAACTCCTTTTTCATTTCGTATCCTCGAGGAACCTGGACAGATACAGGCAGATACCCAAAACCTGAATGTTCTTGTCTGTGCATTTGCTGAAGTAGCTCCCTTACAAGTAAATTATATGGTAGATTTTACTAATCACTGTTGGTTTACATATTTAAATATTTAAATTCATGTCTAAAACTGTGGACATATAATTTTTTAAGCCACATATTGGAACGTGAAAAAAAAATCCCAAAACAGCCACTCTGTGTAGACCCTGATCTTCAGCATCTTAAGTCTTCCTGAGTCAAGCAAAGTCAAATTATACCGCCTGGCACTGGCTCACTACAATATAATTAAATTTATCCAACCAGCTAAGGGAAAAAAAAACTGTAAGGGAGACATTTCATCTGCATTAAGAACTTAGACCCCTCTTGTTCCTGGTATCACTTGAAGCATCTCCCAGAGAGAAAGAGCATTGAAGATCAAGACCTTCTGCAGTCTGGTCAGCCAAATACAGAGAGTAGAAGGAAAAGAGCAGAACCCTCTTTTCCCCCTCCCTGCCTGCCCCCCTCCTTGCCTTTGTGGAGCAGGAACATTTACCCCACAAGTGTTTTGAAGCACATGGATTTCTATGAACCACTCTGGCACCATCCAGCACAAAAAAATGGCTTGGGGGCAGTTAAGGCCACCAGCCCACACCCCCTCAGGATCCCAAACCCCACCAGGATCCCAAGTTAAATCAGGAGCTCTCTGGAGACCTGAAGTTCTTGTTACCAGCACTGCTGTAGACCAGACTGTGGCTTTCCAGCTCTGCCTTTTTCTACTCCAGACCCACCGTGCCAGCAGCAGTTACGCTGCTCTTCAGAGAACAAATTACACCACTCTTCATAACTTTATAAGGATTGAAAACCAGAGAAGACCATAACTCTTATGAGCCATTATCTAACAGCAATAAACAGTAGCTTCAAGCACTGGAATCTTGCAATGACCCACAAATGCTCTGCATTTGTTTTTAAAAGCTCACAGAATTTCTTCCCACACTAGTGGGATTCCTCTGCCACTAGTCCAGCATGTTTCCAGGTCAGGTATTACTAATCCTTGGCTCTCCACGTGCATGTCATTTGTAAAACAGCAAACATTTTAACTCCAGTACTCTCTCCAGCTTCGCTCTTACAGTCACTCACCCTGAACTGCAGTGCTCAGATCTACCAGAACATTTCTCTCTCTTCCCCCGAGTCAGAAGTTTTTTCCATGAAAAACTCTGTTCCTTCACATGGAAATTTGATTTCAGGTATTTCCACTGCTAATGTCTTGGAATCTGCCTGAAAACCAGCAGAGCCTTTGCCCCTCAGACCCCTCCAAGTGACCCAGCCAGTGCCCAACCAATGGATTCAGAACCTGAGTGAAATGGGCTGAAAACATTGTTTAAATCACTGTGCTGTTTCTCCACAAAAGGAAAGAGCCAAATGGAAAATACAGGTAGTCCTGAGGATGGCACAGGAATTAAAAATAGTACTGCAAGTGCTGGAAAGCTGCAGATAAGAATGACTCACTTCATAACTTATGCTTTGAAATCAGCTGAATATCAAGAAAATTTACCACCCAAAGACATGCCTGCAAAATTTCTAATTTCTACCAGACCTCCCGAGTTCTTTAGGAAAAGGCAAAGCAGAGACCAACTCCTCTAAGTCTTGCATGTTACAGAAGAGGAGGGTTTTCAGAAAATTGCGTTATATTCATATCAATATAAATACCAAAGCAAAGCAAAACGAAGGATCTCAGGCTCTCAAGGAAACCAGTGGCAACTACAGAAACAAACATCAGCAATGACTCAGAACAAGTGAATACACAGGAAAACGAAGGCAATGACTTAGGGCGATTCTCAAGCTACCCACACAGGAACCCAGGAGAAAACTCCGTCCAGGAAACCCCTGAGTTGGAATTAGAATGATTGTATTGAGTCTCTTAATTAATTGACCCTAGTTAGATGAGTCCAAGAACATGGAGTACCTCAGAGCAGCTGCATTAATATCCCCAACATGGAAGCAACCCAGCTCTGTGCCTACCTGTTCAATCCATGCCATGGGTAGAAAGCAGAGCTCATTAAAACCAGACAAAACAGTGCCACTGAAGTAAATAACTTTACCTGGTCCTGGAGCTTCTGAAACATGAGAGGGTGGGGTGTCTCCAGGATGGTCTCACTCAAACGGGACTGCCCTTCAACATTGACTTGGGAGGAAGCTTTACTGGACAGGAAAGTCATGTAAATTTCTTTAGCTTTTTCCTGCATCTGCAAAAATGACATTTATTTAAAAGAATTATTTAAAATGACATTTATTTAAAGAATTATTTCCTGTTAAAATAGTCTGATTGGGAGACTTCTCTAGGTCACTTCTTGAGGTTCATGTCCTAAACCCAAAATACATTCTGAATTTTAAAAAAAGTAACAAACACACATAGATTGGCCAAATATTCATTTGTACTGGAAGAGAAGCACCTCTACAGGCCAAAATCCACACTGATATTAGCAAAAGCTACCAGTATTCAGCAGGTTGTGTTGTTTGAATCTCAGCAGCCAGCGTGAAACTGCTCAGCATCACCAGCTAGACCTTGTCTTCACTTTTGAGAAGACTGTTTTTCCTAACAGATTGTGAGTATGGGCAAGAAACCCAGAAGAAAAAAAAACCTGGGAGCTTACTACAAGGGAAAACTAAGTGAAGTTAGTGCATAACCCACGCTGCTGTCAGATAACCTCGTCACACCACACACTTTGTCTTAATCATTACCTCAGAGCAGCTCACCTACAACACCGACTACGTGATTAAAGAAAACACCAGCAACTTGGCTAATTGGTAAAGATAAATGTCTCAGTAGCCTCTGAGAGCTGATAAAGAAGGGTGTGACCTGCATAAAGCTGTTTGTTGGTGTTTGCCCTGATTTCAGAGCTCTTCCCTTGTCAAAGCAGTAACAACGATAACATCTCGACCCCACCAGCATCTTTAGGCTTCAGAGCAGTGAGTGGCCACAATCCCCTGAAATTCAGTGAAAGCCCCCCTTAAGCAGACAGCTGGATAAGAAGGAGCCAGAGAGGGAGAAAAGACACAAGCCAGGTAAGAGCCAAACCCCCCTGCTACAATTTGAATTCTGCAATCTGAATTCTGAAAGCAACCCAGCAGCAGCTGCTCTGGGCCATCCTGAGCCTCTCTAATGAGCAACCACAGCTCCAGAGCAGCACCAGCTAAAGGGCTGTGCCTTTGATGGGAATGGGGCTTGAAGAAGGAAGCATTTAAACCCTGCCCATGAAGGAGTCTCAGAATTACTTCCATGTTTCACAGCTGAGGTACATTTGCACTTGGGGATAACTAGAAGAAAAGCTGCATGTGTTTGAGCATTCAGGGGGCCTAAAGAGTTGACTCTCACTGCTGAAGGGGACAGCCATTCTCTAATATTCCTTTTTAAAATTCATTATTCATCTGGTGGATAGAACATTAGGTGTCTGGTGCACTGAACTGTTTTTAACAATTTCCAACTCATTTCACAGCTCAGGGGAGACTGGGTCAGCTCCTTCTGTTCTAAATGGGCAATTAATCCAAGAGATGGGAGGTGTGACTGCTACAAGTGGCAAAGTTAATGTCCTAATGCAGGCACAGTGAAGAGGCCTTCAGCTATTATTGAATGAGCAATTGTAGAGCCAGTGCCAGTCCCACCTAAATGACTTTTGAACCTGCTGTCCAATTTCAACCATACTTGAGAGAGGGGCAAAGCCCTGAGGGGAAAAAAAAAAAACAACAAACCCTCCTGCTGAATCAATGGAAAATCAGCAAGAGAAAAGAAAAGGAGAGGAAAAGCAGCACAGGAACCACAGGAAAAGCTGCAGTACATGCTCAAAGTTATCTGCTCTACTTGAAGGGCCAGGGTGTCCTTTGCTGCTGGCTAATTAAGGCAGATGAAGCTCCACACCTGCCCCAGCACAAAGTGCTGCTTGCCCAAGGACAGGGGAGCAAGCTGGGCACCACAGAGAAAGAGCAGAGGGAGGCTTGGGGGGAAACACAAAACTGGAAGTAGCTGTGAGGAAGTTTAAAGAGCATGGAGGGGAACAACAGGACTGCGTGGGAGGCTGGTGAAACAGGGAGGCTCTTTGGATTTTGTGAGGAAGAATAACAAAGAAAGGAAGTGAAAAAGCTGTGGCAGGGAGAGGAGGCCATTGGAGAGACACAGGGGACCTGGCTTTATAGCAGTGGGGAAATATGGAAATGCACAGCTGAGCGTTACAGGTTCTGCTGCAAATAGAACTGTTCTGCCATGTCTATGCTTCAGTGGTACAGCAGCTGATTAACTACAGCTTATAATTTGCTTTAAAAAGAAAGAACAGTCAAAGCTGCCAGTGTGTTCATACACCCCCCAAGTGTCACTCAGGCAGAGCCAGGTTCAGGTGGAGGAGGCAGAGATTGTCCCTGTTCAGTCAGTGGCATTCTCTGCTCTGCATCTGCCTGAAGCTAAGGAGCACAGGGGACACTGCTCTGGAACTGAAACAGCTCCTAAACTGGGATCTTGTTCACAGGTGGTTATTAAAGGATTCCTGGCAGCCCTCAGTTCCATCTGTGTGCTGGCCCCAGCGTCCGTGCCAGATTCCCATTTGGAGTACAAAGTTCTGTCTGCAGCAACCCCCTCATCGCTATTTCAAGTGGATACAAGATTCTTTCCCACTTCCTTTCCTAAGGTCAAACTCAGCTCCCAAGCACACGTGGTTCCCAAATGAGGTGAATGGGAGCCCCAGATGCTCATCAGACCAGGCTCCCAGCAGCTGTGCAGCATTACCCAGCCCTGCTAAACCCTCCCTACATTCCACATGGGAAGCAGCAGAAGAAACTCCTGAGTGCACAGGACTTAGTTCTGGAATCATTCACTACAAAACTTCAACTTCATGGATAGTTTGGTGGGTTTTAGTAATAGCTGAAAATATTCCCTGTTGTTGGAAGCGTTTATTACAATCTGTAATTTATTTTTGAAGCTCAGCTTCAAGAGGAGAAACATTTAAACCCTGGGAAGCAGCACGACTGACATGTTGTTTATTTCATTAAGACACAAATGCAATAACAAATGACTAACCCCAACAAAATATTAAAGTTAAATTTTATTCCTTTATCCCCACCACTCCCATTTCAGTAATTAAATACGCGCCCTGACACGAGGGCCACATGGGTGGCAGCAGCAGAGCTCACTGCTACAAGGAGACTTGACCTAATTGCTTTCCCAATCTTCATTAAACTTTAAATTTCTATTTTAAATTCAATTTTAAAGGTTTATCCTTTTTGTTGTTGTTGTTTCTAAACTACTGAGACATGTCTCGAGCTGAGGGGAGAAGTTTGCACCTTCCTGCTGCAAGAAGATGGGCTGAACCCAGCCCATCTAAAACCAGGCCAGCAATGCAGTCTGCCTGCTGCCTTGCTCTGCAGCTGCCAAAAATCTCCCCTGCTCCCTGAATCATCCACCCTAATGGAAGAACAGCCTGCACAAAACCAAACACTGCCCCAGGCTGATACAGAAGGGACAACAATAAATATACCTGGCACTATGGTCATGTGGTGACCTCAGGGCAAGTTTAAACTGACCAGGTAGAGCCCCATGCCAGCACTCTCGTGTCAAGGGATGAAAAGTTTATCTCATCCTTTCAAAATAAGGGAAAAAGAATCCCATTCAGAGAATCATGGAATGGTTTGTGTTTGAAATTACTTTAAAGGTCAGCTACTTCCAGCCCCCTGCAGGGAGAGGGGACATCTTCAACTGATGAAGCTCTTCAGAGCCCCATCCAGCCTGGCTTTGAACGTTTCCAAGGATGGGATGTTGCCCACCTCTCTGGGAAACCTGTTCCAGTGTTTCACCATCCTCACAGTAAAGAATTTCTTCTTTATATCTAATCTAAACTTGCCCTCTTTCAGTGTGAAACCATTCCCCCTTTTCCTGTCACTCCATGCCCTTGTCCAAAGTCCCTCTCCAGCTCTCCTGGAGCCCCTTCAGGCCCTGGAAGTTCTCCCTGGAGCCTTCTCTTCCCCAGGCTGAACACCCCCAGCTCTCCCAGCCTGGCTCCAGAGCAGAGCAGCTTCAGCCCTTGGAGCATCTCCGTGGCCTCCTCTGGACTTGCTCCAATCTGGGTTAAATTGATATCAGCTTCATCTGACCAAGAGTCTCAGTGCCTGTGAGTTAATCTGTGTGGGAAACCAGCTTTAAGGAGAAGCAAATTACAAAACAAGTAAAAGACTGTTTTTAGAATACTGTGCTCACAATAGAGAGATGCAAAGGGATTTCTGCAAGAGTGACTTTCAGAAGAAAAATCCACACTTCGTGCTGCCATAAACACTGGAAAGATTTCTATTTTTAGTGCTTTTCCTAGCTTTGTAAATTATCTAAACAAAGCCACCCGTAAGCAGCAGTTACAAAAACTTACTGTAAGTCTGTGTCATTCTAAAGCACATTTATTCAGCCAGTCACAGTAATTTGGGCAGCACCAGACTCCAGGCTGACCATGCTGTGGAGTGACTGGAACTGAATAATTAACCTAAAGAGAACCTAGTTAGGTCTCTGTCCATTCATTTGGCAATTCATTGAAGGATTCACTAAGCTCCTATCCCTGTACATCACTTCACCACTTTCTGTACTGGCATCTTAAATTAGCAATCCTAAATCAGCTAAAAATATGGAAATTATTTAGCAAGGGAAAATACGATTATTATCCCACTGAAAGCGTGGGACTTTACAGAAAAGTCGACTGACTGGTTGTGCTTTCCTCAAGACTTTCTGCATTCGTGGACCTTAACGAGGGAGGGAAGCAGCTGAATACACAAAGCTGAAACTACTAAACGTTACAAAGTTCACAGTCAACTTGAACATTTCCCTCTTCTTGCAAAAAATAATATTGTTGTATTTTTATGGATTTATCAATACCAAAAAAAATACAACTCTACCCAGTAAACTGTTTTGAAGGGAATGTTTTTTTCAGTGCAAAACAGAGGATATTTACAGAAAGTAGACTCCCCTCCCAAAAATACATTGTTTGGAAAAAAACAGGGAAATTTTTATTGTTGTTGTTGTTGTTGATAATCCACTGGGAAACTGTTTCAGCTGACAATACTTAACTGAGAGGAATCCTTCAGTGTGGACACAGCCCTCTTAAACCTGCACTTCATAACACCTCTCCCAGCCCAGCCCTCCCACCTGATTCCTATTCCTTGGCATTTCTGGTGTTCCTCCAAGCACAGATAATTCCACTTGGAAGAGGTTTAAGGGGCATTTTCCCACTCTCACCTCTTCATGGTACTAAAATGTGTGGCAACATGGCAACAAGAGGTGCACTCAGGTAGGAAACATAAAAGGGGGATTTCAAAAGGAAAAAAAGTTTTAGGAGACTCTCAAGGACAGTGGTGCTCACTTGGAGTTTTGAAACAACTTAATTTCATGCTCACAGAATCTTTCTCTAAAAGAGCAGATAAATTTCTCCAGAAAACAACAAAACAAACAAACAAAAAAATAATAATAAAAAAAATTCAAAACAAAACAAAAAAAACCACACAAAAACGTCTTCAGAAACAAGCAGATTAAACAGGGTACATAGTTTAGGCCTGACTCCATGGGCTTCAAAGTTTAAACGTGAAAGTGGATCCTGTGTTCCTGGTGGATCTAATTGTAAACCAAGATCCAAGCAGTGGAAAAAAGAAAACTTACTGGAGGTGGCTCGTTGAAAAATTTTCCAAAAGAGTATTTCCTCCTAGAAAGAGCTGTCAAGAAAATGAAAATGCTCTGCAGGTATACATCCATTTGGATAAATATTTAAGTAAAAACTTTAAACAGATCCCTTTTGTTTTGTAACTTGTAATTTGATAAAGCAAAATGTTTCCACTTGGTGCTGTAAAATGTTTTTGTTTGTGCCATTTGTTATTTTTATGTTCCACTAAAATATCACAGTGGTGTAAATTTCCATGTAATAGCTGCTGTGCTCTAAAAAAGTTCTGAATTAAATATCTTTATATTTGCAAACAAGATGATGCAACATCACTGAATTAATAAAACTTTTGCTACTCCCTAGGAACTACAAAAAGTTCAGTTTTCAAAACATGGGAAACTTGGCGGTTTCAGCACTTTGTTTTGATTTGAAATAGAACCGGCTTTGTTTCCAAACAATTCCACCAGGATGATTTTAGTGCAATTTCTTCAAATATATTTATTTGCATTCACACAAAGCACGCTATGCAACAGAGATGTTTTAGCTCCAGCTCTGCTGAGTAAACTTTGTTGACATGCAGAATTTATTTAGGAAACATACCTGCTTTTTTCCCTGTGTTTTCTTAAATTCTTCACATGCTAACCAGAACAAAACGTTTTCTTCACTAAACTCCTTCTTTAAAAATTCCTAGGAAAGAGAAAAACAAACACACAAATGTTAGGATCCAATTTCTCAGTTGGTTTTCCCCCTTCCTACTACAGATATTTGAACTAAAAGCTGCCAACAATTAATTTTACCATGAGTTTACCCAACCCAGTGTAACAGAACCACTGCGTTTGTGCCTCTCCACGACTGATATCAGAGACTCTGATATTCTGCACTTTGAAAGCACATTCCAGGAGGATGATGGGCTGCATCTAATCTCAGACCATATCAGTAACTAACAGGAATGATTTCCTCAGCCTCCCTTAAATAACTCGAGCACTTTTACAGCCCCAGCTCAAAGGGAAATCCAAAAATATACGAATTCATTACCAGGTGAGTAAAATGAACTATTTTAATGGGAGTCACGGATAACTTGGGATTCTCGTGGAGTACCTTTCTGACTTTTGTAATGAGTGAAATCTCTGCAAATGAAAGTGTTCCTAAACATGATCATCAGTGGTGATAAACCCACTTAAGCAAAGTGAAGCAGAAGATGTAGCTGTGTTCTCTGGGCTGTTTAAACACAGCACATTCCTCCAAAAGTGAGGCATGCTTTAAAAGGGGAAAAATGTACTTTAAATTTATTTATGAAATATAATGACTGAAACTTTTATAGGTCTGAGATCATCAGTTTTCTCTTTCAAGTGTTAGAAAAGAGAGACTAAGCAATGCCAGGAATTAATTAGCACCAAGTTTTTTTGCTTTTTTTTTTTTATGAATTCAAAATCAGTGTTTTGTAATTCTTGTTTACCTCACTTTTCAAACCAGCCTGGCAGGAAACCATTTAATCCCAGTGCATTTTATCAGTATGGTACGGCAAAACCACTTTCAAGTAGGCAGTTCCCATCCTTACATCCTAAATGGCAAGAAGGCCTTAAAACACCAATTCACCACCCTCACCTAATTAAACTTCAAGCCATTTTGAGCTGCACCAGCCCACACTTTGTAGTAAACTGAAAGGGAATATTTTCAGTAGAGCTGCTAAACACAGAGCAAGAGCCACGGAGTCATCAGATTGCTCCTGGTAACTCATTGCTTAAGGACAACGTGTGAGATGTAACACTGATAAATAAAGCCTGGCAGGAGGGACCAGGGGGCTGCAGTTTATCCAACAGGAACTTGTTCATCCTTGCAAGAGAGGACAGATCCCATTAGGAAGATGCAGCCAAAAGTCTCACATGTGCCTTTGGAGCACAGGCTGCAGCAGCAGGGGGCAAAAGGTGCTCCCTGGGCAGCTCAGCCAGCAGCACAGCTCCAGCTCTGCTCAGGGCAGGCATCTGGAGGGATGTGTGCCTCTGATCACAGCACAGCCGCACCCCTTGTGCCAAGGCTCCTTCTACCTCAAAACCTGATTTTGTTTTACTGAAATATCCACATTTAATATAGCGACCCTAAACCGTTTCACTCCTTCCGGGTCTTCGAGGAGGCTCTCCAGGGATGTGGCCCATTTTGAGGTTCCTTTCAAGGTTTGGTGGCTGCTGCTTGGGTGGCCCTCGCTGTCATTTATCTCTGGGGAAAAAAGAAATTGTAAAAAAACAGCGTCTTCTTTAGAAACAAACACCAAGTCACATGGATGTCTCCCCGATTTTCCCCTGCACCCTTGATTTCAGCTGCTCTCTTTGAAGGAAACACCATAAAAATGAAAATAAACACACACACATACAGACACTTGAATCCTGCTTTGCCTGTAAGGAGGCAAAAATTCCTTACAGCCATGTAATTCCTGAGCATGTAAGGAGGCACTGTCAGCATTTTACAGCAGTTCAAGCACCTTCTGCCTGGGGAACACAATGACCACAGTTCATACTTTGTTCTGGCACTGTCCAACAACATTGGGTGCTCTAAAACAACTCCTGGTCAGTCACACACGTGAAATTTATTTTTAAGAAAAGAATCATCACTGGAGGCTGGAGGTTGGGTAAAAGCAGAGAGAGAAAGAAAAATAATGGTTTGTTTAGCAGGAGAACTAAATGTTAACCAGTCTAATGGGAGGAAAGACACCCAGCAGAAGAGCCTCACTCCAGCTCAGTCAACCTGGTTTTGGGCAAGGGGGCTGATTTCACTGTTCATTTCCAAGTCCACTGAAATTCTCCTTTTATAAGTTGCACTGGACTGTGCCCACATCTGATCTGCCAGCCAGCCTTCTCACAGATAGGAAAGATGGAATACAACTTCTGTTTTCTCTATCACAGGGACAAGAGCATCGTCATTCAAGGCTGGCAATGGCAAGAATACCCCTGTTTGCTGGCTACCCTACAGAAAACCTATTACTTGGAAAATCTCCAGGAATGCTATTGCTCATCTGAAAAACTCTAACACAGACATAAAGGGCTCAGCCTCCTCTCCTCTCACACATGAAATGCCCTGGGAAGACAGGAGGGAAGTCAGAAATATAAGTGCTGCACTTCAGGTCACTACGCACTGGAGAGATGCACAAAACTCTTACTGTAACCAGCAGAGCTTCTATTTATAACTCCTTCATTTCTCCCCACCATCTCACTGGAAATCTGGATCTAACTTCTGCTTGAGCTCTGCTTTTAAAAACCCTTCTTTCACCATGAAACTAATCCCCAAAAAGTATCTCAAAAAACAATCTATGCAGAAATATATATATATATTAATGTTTATACACATATAAATACACACTAGTAGATGTCCTTTGCAGCTGGTAACTGGAAATAATGCTAAGGCTAAAGCCCTACAGAATACTGGCATGAGAGCAAAGCCTCCTGAGCTTTGATTGGTAGGGACCTGTGGAGTCTGTTTGGTTTACTGACTGTTCTAAATGAATGAACATCTCTTCTGCCTTGATAGGAGAGGGGGTTTTGTATGTAAAACAGTCTGCTAGCTTAAAGGTTAGGAGCCAGACCCTAAGGATTGTCCCAAAACCACAGCTGCAGCCTTCACATGGGACATGAGCACAGCGAGTTAACACCGCCTCAGTTTGCCCTGCCTCGTGCAAAAGGATGTGGCTCTTGATTAGCACTTGGAAAAATTTATTTTAGAAACCTGACTCAAAGTATTTGGGCATCTAATCTCAGCAAAATCTGTGAGATTTGAGTAGGGTGGGCCGAGTATAGCACAGCAGAACACAAAAATCTCTGAGGAGCTTGAATGCATTGTTACGATCCCGCTCACCTTGGAGGGGAATGGCAGCTCTGTGGGTGCAGCTGCTGGTGGCCTGCAGAACCAGGTCATTCCCTTCCTGAACATAGGATTTAGCACACAACAGAAGGGGGAAACATTTGATTTCCAGTGTTTCTTTTCCAGTCAAATCTGAAGTGGACATTACTGATTACTTTGAAAAGCATGTGTTTCAATGAGCCAATGCAGACCCAGGCCCTTGAGAACCAAAAGCAAAAATACTGGTGAGCAAAGGCTGGAATAAGTCCTTCCACAAACCCAGGATACATCAATCTGCTTCTCTTCTTCTGCTTTGACTGATCTCCCATTTTACTGCTGGCCATTCTCTATTCTCCCTGATCATAATTCTCCCCAGCTTCCTCTCACTTCCAGGCTACCCAGCATGGCCCAACCCTTTATGTTCTCCCCCCATTCCTCCTTGTCAGCCTCCAAACCCTGCTCTCTCCTAAGACTCTGCTCCCCTTTTCCTTGCATTCTCCTCCTACAGCCTTAATGGAACAAAATTTGGTTTTGAAGGGAGGACCTACACGACTCCTTCCTAGCGTCCATTCTGCTGAGCCTTGTGCAGGACAGAGTTATACAGCTTGATTCCTCACTTAACCAGCTCCCCACGACTCAAAAAAAATTCTGTGGTACAGAGATGAGGGCTGTTTGTCCATTGCAACCATTCCAGGTACTCCTTGCCCCACTTATTCAAGCTGGGCTGTCCCCAGGGCAGGGGCTGTGGGATGTCCCAGGTGCCCCCAAAGGTGACATCCCCGCTCAGCCCAGGCTGCAGCTCCCAGCACTGCCCACCCCAGGCTGAGCAATTCCCATGTCCAGAGTTCCTCTGCAACCACCATGAAACATCAACGTTCCCCTTCAGCACAAACATAAATAGGCTGCACATGACAGTAGGAAGCACCCTGAAATTTTCTGAGGGTATTAAAACTGCAGGGTATTTTTATTATATCCCATTAAAAATGCCATCACCAACATTTATTCTAATACAAAAGTGACCCGACATCCCCCCAGTCAGGATCATAACTTCCCACTCCACATGCTGGTTTCACATAGCAGATTTGATGTGTGATTTTCAGAATTTTTTTAAGAGTTTAAAAGACAGGAAAGAGGTTTTCCCCACAAATGACTCCAGAAGCTGATTCCCAAACCCATCTCTATTACTAAATTACCTTTAAAATGATACTTTCACTGAAGTGCAAATTAATGAGCCTGAAACAATCTATTTGAGGAAGCAATACAGCATTAAGTGTAGTTACATGAATGATCCTCCTGACACCTGTTTCTCTCTGATATTTATAAAAAGATAACTTTCTCCTATTAAAATCATCCACTGACAAAGTTAGGTAATATATCCTTGGAAACAATAAGCTTGATACCATTGTTTAACCACAACCAAAATGTACACACATTTGCATGATCATTTAAATGAGGAAGGCAGACATTTGCTGTTACTGAAAACTGGGAGATAATTTTGTGCATCAAAAAGGGCATTACAAAATGGCAGTTCTCCCACCAATATTCCTGTAAGAGTAACACACAGAATGTGCATCAGATGATAAATGTGCTAACTGCACTTCTTACATTACAGTTCATTTATTACATTATAACATGCTAATTAAATTTCGGAGCAGAGCTTGCTGCCTTTTACAGGGGTTAGGAGCCGAGAGGCAGAGAAAGGCAGCAAGGCAGGCAGAGCAGAGCACAGTTGTGAGAGTTTCTGCTGAAGCAAACTTTCCACTGAGTTGGAAATCTGCTTCAGAGGCACAGCCGCTCGCACGATGTGCAGAGAGCAGCCAGCTGCTCCTACCAACGCAGCAAATGATTAAGTGCTTCTTTTAACAGCACCACTCTTCAGAGCACTCCGTGCTAAGCCAGCAAACAGGCAGTTGCATTATCTGGAGCATTATTTTAGAAGAAAACCTCGCAGGAGCTGCCTTCCCATCACACAATAGCGCTGCAGCAGCAGCAGGCTGCGGATAAAGGCTCTTTGTGCGCGGCAGAACGCTAAGTGCAGCTCTGATAACGCTGCAATTATCAGCTGAAGAGTGCTATCAAAAATGCTAAATATTTGCATCTTCCGAACAGGAACTTGGACTGAAATCACAGGAAGTGTCAATACCATCAATATATACAACTTTGCAGGTCAGAACTCACAGTCCTTGCCCTTGTTTTTGACAAGCACGAAGAATAAAAACCTGTGGGAACCCATCAAACTGAGTGATTCAGACACAGCTAATAGAGTTAGACATGCTGATCACTCTGCCTTCCAGAAGCACTGCACACTACAACGGTTTTCCCAAGCTGCTGCCACTCTCCAGCTGTTGGTACCGTGGCCTTTGTGGCACCATATCGAGCAGCACAGACTCGCACCCTTCGCAGAATCCCAGTGAGCACATAAACGCCTGTTCTGCCCGTCCCCTTCCCGCACACACCTTCTGCACACCCCCGTCAAACAACAACTGCCCCACAAACACTCACAGTGACAAAAGCACCATGCAAACAGCACATTCCTTATTCTATAGTTAAGCACTAATGCACAACAAGAAAAGCTGCTTCCATTTCTTTTTGAAGAACTTCTGACCACACCTCCCCTTATCCACCTGGATCATAAAGCTGCGAGCCATGAGCCTTTATTATTAATGTAAAAGCACTCTGAGTACCTTGTCTTGTCCTACAGTTACCAGAATGCCTACCCAGCAACAATTACCAGTCTGGAATTAATAAATCCAAGGTATGAAGCAGTGGGAAACTTCATAAGCAAGCAGCTGAAAAGGGAAAATTCCCTTACTTTCCATGTATCCAAGCATCAGCGGATGAATCCTCGCACAACAATTTTTTCCTAGTAGCAGCTGAATTTTAGACCTTTTTGCTACAGCAACACGCATTGGTTGTTCAGAGCATGAGCCTCAACATCCTCTTTTGACTGTCTCTAGCAACAGATGGCTACTGGATTCCACTTTTAACTACAAGGAAGGAAACTAAAGGGACGTTCCTCTTTTGTAGCATCTTTGGAAGTNAAAAAAAAAAAACCTCAGAAAACCCAAACAAATCTAGACAAAGATCTCATTTGGCTTTTCTTAGAAAGACTGCAACTTCTTCCTGCACCTCATAAAACAGTGTTAATAGGATTTAGAGGTTGCAGCCGTTGCCCCAAATGTTTCAGAAGTGACAGATATCAGACATCACCCCCTTGGAACCGACAGACTCG
The DNA here is from genome assembly GCA_013396875.1 of Vireo altiloquus. Lineage (NCBI taxonomy): Eukaryota > Metazoa > Chordata > Aves > Passeriformes > Vireonidae > Vireo > Vireo altiloquus. The sequence continues at coordinate 133,746 of VZRF01003315.1, read as the reverse complement.
CAGCACCGGGGATACAAAACACTCAACCACGTTAAAGCACCCGTCTACAGAGGGAACCGTGATGTCCTACATTATTACTCCTTGAAAACCTCCAGTTTAAAACGCTTCCCTCCAAAAGAGAACTCCTCAAAGTCCATTTGGAGTTGGAATAACCACGCTCTGATGTCCCGGGCTATTGCCTCGCCCCCGGTAACCGGAGCGGTTCCGACTGAAACTTGGCTGCCGCGGCACAAGCCCGAGCAGGACCCAGTTCCCTCTTCCGCGCTCAGCGGGAAGCTCCGCGCTCCTTCCCGGGCGCGCCCAGAGCCGCATCCCCCGCGGCCCCGCGGACTCGCTGCGGTTCGGAGGGGCCCGGAGCAGCCCCGGCCCCGGCCCCGAGCGCCGGCGGGGCCCAGGGACCGCCGTGAGCTCC